>OX393583.1:5621221-6221221 GCA_947652605.1 Elmis aenea | reverse complement strand
TCTCTGCCTCACTTCTTTTTCCCATTTTATTCTTGGCCTTCCTCTATTTCTCTTTCCCTCCATCTTCATGTTCCATCCTATTTTCGCGTATCTACTTTCTGGCATGCGTTGTATATGTCCAAGCCATCTTAATTGATTCGTCTCCATCTTTTTCTTAATATCTGTTACTCCTAGGTTTCTTCGATTTTTTTTCGTTACCGATTTTATCAATCAGTCTACATCCCTTTATTCTTCTTAGATATCTCATTTCCTGTGCCTGTATTCTTTGTTTTTGCTTTTGAGTTAGTTCCAAGTTTCTGTACTGTACGTGAGAATGGGCACGTACACTGCATTAAAAACTCGCGTTTTCGTTTCTTTTGATATCTCCTTCTTGCTTATTATCAAACATTAAATAGTGGCGTAGTAAGATTTCGTCGCTGCCGCTATTCTGTTATTCAGATCTTCCTCCAATTTACCATTCTCTGCAAAAAATGGGATGAAAAACGAAGTTTGAGTGAAGAGAAGTAGAGGAAGACTAAGAAGAAAATGTGGAAACGAAGTGAGACATGGACTAGAAGAAAAAGGAGTCAAATGCTTGGCAGGGATGGAGAAACATAGTCAAGAACTAGGAACCTATACCTTGACACCCAAAGGTACAAGAGGACCCGATTAAGGAGAAGGAAAAGAAGAAAAAGACGAATAAAAAAAAGAAGAAAAAAAAAAAGAAGAAAAAAAAGAAGAAAAACAAGATTTATGAAATTTAATAATTTAATGACGAATATAGGCGTTCCACTGTATTTTCAAATGTTCAATTGATGTATTTTTAATCACATGAAATTTATATCTGTTGTTATTTAAAAATAAAATTATTCAATTGACCTAGAAAAATTATTTGCCCCACTTTGACCCTCACACTATAATAGAAAAACACCATTGCTTAAACAAAAGCAAACACAGATACGCTAGAAACATGAGAACGTGAACGAAAATAAATTTCGATTGTGTATTATACTAATGACTCACTTAATTGGTCGCGGTACATTAAATTATTAATCACGCCAATAAATTAAACTACTGAAATACGAATCGAAAATGGGCTGACTAATCTAGTGTTCTTTGACCTCACGATGGGCGAGAGCACAAAAAAAAAACGCGAAAAATTTGTAGAATACTCGAAGAAAAATGCTCAAGTACGCCTCGTAAGCAATTTTAATTCGAAACAAAACACGGATAAAAACAAAACAAAAAACTGTTGAAACAATTGAGAGCTCGGTTGGGTTTCGAACCCACGCCACGCCACGCCACTGGCAAAAGCCAACATTAAACGAGCAATTGAGACTTAAACAAATGAAAATTCCTGGCTCTAATAAAAACAAACTAAGTAAAAATAAATGTCTGATAGTTATGCCTTCGTACGTTACGTTTTCACCTATCTCCGGCCGCATTAAAAGACGGATGCAGACCAGACTATAGATAAATAATTCCACAACAATATTAACTAATAGATACGGGATTGTTGGTGATTCTATACGGAGGGATTACATATTCAGCACCCACTATGTTGTAATGGGATCGACAATGTGTGACAGTTACGTCAAAATGAACTATGATTGTCTATTCAAGTGATGTAATTTGATTTACACGAGTAGTTTAAAACGCCATTTAAACAGTTTATCAAAAGCTAATTATGTGGTCTTTGCACCGACGAATACAGCACAAATTAACTGATGAAATACACAAGTACTAAATAGCATTATTATTATTATGTACTAAAAATGTACTGTACAGGGTGGTCCAAATTCGATGGGATTACGTGGGTATCTCGCTTAATAGTCAAGATAGAGAAACGGTTAACTTACCAAAAATGTGCAGGTTTGTTTTGGAACAAATTTAGAACCAATTTCAAAAATATTCTATCATTTCCGGTTTTTGAGTTATTAAAGAAAAAAATAGACTTTTATGTATTCAAAGTGACCGACCTTCGCCTCCTCTATTTGTAACTTGTAACAGCTTTTTTCAAATTTTTTATGTCGACGTTTATTATTTGTTTTTATTTTTATTAAAACTTAATTTTTAATACATTTGCATTATTGTATAATAAAAGCTGAGGTTTGGAAAAAAACACAACATATGGCAGAGGGATGTGAATGAGAAGATCTGACTCTGGATGGTGCAACTATCGAAGCTACAAAAGATTACAAATACTTACGAAACATTTTAAAAAGTAATGGTAGAGCTGTGATGAATATCTCAAATAAAATATGAAAAAAGTATACTATTGCTTCTAAAATCAATTCGCTTTTTTGGAGTGAAGATAATAATTAATAAACTACAGATACATATGTATAAATCCTCAATTGAAGGTTGTTTCATCTTTGGGTCGAAATTTTGAACAATGAATCATTTCATAAAATAGATTAGGGCTGGTAAAAAATAACTTTTGGCGAAAACGTCGAGGTTTAACAACACACGATCATTTAAGGAACGAAACAGTTCAACAAAGATGGAAATAAAAGATACGTTAATGGATACCTACTATCGAAAAAAGACAATGATTCTGGTACTGCCATACGAAAATAATGGAAAAAGAATGAACACCGAAATAAATATGAGTGAACTCCCGACGAGAAGGAAGAAAAGAGAAAGACCAATGCGCGTTGGAACGATGACACAGAGACGGTGATGGAAAAAGAGATACATTAATGGATACTGTCAAAAAAGACGATTATCCTGGTACAGCCACATGAAACAAATGGAAAAAGAATGAACACCGAAACAAATATATGAGTGAACTCCGAGGAGAAGCAAAAAAATAAATGGAAAGAAGAGATTTTGAGAAAGATTCCTTGCTAAATAAAGGTAAGTGGCGACGAGGATCTGCACTTTTGGTTTTGAAAGTTAAATTAAGTGGTTTACTAACTTTTCAATCTAAAAATCGTATATTAACAGTAGAAATTCAAATATGGCATTAATTGTATTAAAAATATCTATTGCGCATAGTAAAAACAACCCGCCAGAAGCGAAAAAACTTGGTCATAGGGCCAAAACCGTTTTGATCTTGTTGTATCTGCCATACATGTCAAGTTAAGTGTTTAAAAACCAATTTTTCAAAACCAAAAATCGCCTTATGTCAAAATAAATTGTGCCAATAGCGATACAAAAATTTTGACGAACCTCGTGCCACAAAAAGACCCAATTTTTAAATCGCCATAAACAGTACGCTTGTGGTTAAGGAGACGACTTAAAAAAAAAGGCAGCAGTAAAATTTTACAATTCAACCGCAAAATTACATCTATAAATTAACATGTTATGTTACTTTCAACAAACCATAAAATAATTAAATTGTCATAGCTGCTGTTACTGCCCAAAACATGCTGTTATAAAAATATTGCTCATCCAGCAGGCCACGTCTAATTCAAAAAATTTGCAATTATCAACGCCACCCCCGATGGGACATATTTTTTTTTAAATAGCAACACTTGTGCGCGCATAATAACTTATTTAAAGTAGCTTCTGCCCTTAACCTTGAAGAAGAATTCAATTTCCATTTCACAGTAAACGTTTCTTCCTCTTCTAGCTGTCTTCAAAGGCAATAGAGCATAATAACCTATTTATAGTATAAGGTAGGTAACCCAGTAGCATGTGATTTGATTAGATACATGAGTAGTGGTGTGTTAGGTTAGGTTAGTACAATGTCAGGGCCTCCCGTCGTCCGATAAATGTAACCCGCTACGTCAGATTAGACCACAGTTGAAAGTGCTGGGTGAACGCCATAGGCCGGCTATTACACCGTCTGAGCCTACGGTGACGATACAGCGCGTTCACTTGTTTCAAAATCGCTACAGCGCGCGTTCGTTTGTTTTAAAACCGCCATAGCGCGTTCTCACTTGTTTTAAAATCGCCGATATAACCGGCAACGTCGCACGCGGATTTATTATTTAAGGGAAGGAAAGCCAAGAAGTTACATAACGCAAAAAATTAAGAATATTAAAATGTCATAAAAGTTAAATGGGCGAAACGGAGTTTGATAAATGATCGACACCATCGTGGCAGTCCGTTGAACTCTGGGCAACGAAAGTAAAAGTTTATAACACTGTGCTAAAAGCGAAACGTATGATTTTGCCGACTTGTGGCAATTAAAACGATGGAGATACCGAAAAGTTTGTAATAAACCGAAAACTTGGGGTTTTTTAAGGTCACGCGACCACATAATCACGGAAATTTGGGGAAAAAATCGGTACAGCAAAGTATTCTGTTTCTGCCCCGAGAAATTATTAAATTGGGCTTTTTCTCGAAATTGCAACGTTAATAATGGGAAAAATTGCTACTGTTCGTTCTTAGGTACCAAAATTATTATTTCAATTTCTATTGTCACCTGGGTTTCGAGTACTTTTAGCTTTTCATTTGGTTTATTTAAAAAGATACAAAAAGGCTTTTTAAATACAACAATAAAAGTCACGTACAACGAAGCAACAACTGCATGCAGATTTATTTTCCAACGGTTCTTATCTGCGACAAAAAAACTTGCAAAACAAAAAAAGTGTTACCTACAAAACCACTTTTTGCCCAACCTAATATATAAATAAAGTAACACCCTCAACTTCCAGACAGGATAACAAAAAAAACTCCAGGTCTGTGTGAACTGGAACATTCAACAAGTAGGTGGGAACGACCCTCCAATATCCAACCTCGTTTTTGTGTAAAAGCATTTTACTTGTAGTCGAAAACATCTCAAGAAAATGTAATAACAACATCACCGAATTTTCTTGGGAAAATAACTCATACACAAAAAAATTGTCGGCCGAAAAAAATGTATCAAATACTAGCAAAAGAAATAAATATCTTCGCTTGGTTTAGTTATCAAAAACGAGGAATTTTTCAATAGCATTAATTGAGATAAACAAAAGACCAAAGACGACTAATTAACAAAATTCCTTGCGATCCACGAAAAAGATTAGCTTAGAAAACTTAATTTGGAAATTAGTCACTACTAGGGTTGGCCTGATTTAAATCAATTGAATTAAATCATGATTTAAATCAAACTATTTATTTTCACGATTCAACGTCACATATAAATTAATTAAATGCGTGTTTTACTTCCACCCGCTGAAACAACCGCTAGTAAAATACGCCGGAAATATTGCCTATTGGCTTCATAGATTGGGGAGAAATAAAAACTCTACAGGAATTTTTCGTTGGAGACGCATTCCGGTAGATTTGCTTTGTAAATGTTCACAATAATTTTTAATTTTAGGGCCAAAAGATCTACAGACTCATTCAAAAAGTCTGCAACAATAAAAAAAATTTCTTATTATCGACTTTTCAGAAAATGTTATTCTTGATAAAAGTTAATGCATGACCTAAAACTAATTTTAAGATAGAAAAAAATCATATGGCACAAGATTATAACGATTTTTATTACATTAGCAAAAGTAAAATGCCCTTATTATAAGGCACAAAAAAATGCATGGGAAAAAATTGTTTAGAAGTCAAAAATACGACTTAAGCTAATATTAGACGTTGCGATTTTTTTTCCATCTGTAAGAAAAATATTTTACATCTTGTAAAATAAATACAAGACCCCTATTACACATTGCGATTTTTTTTGCGTACGATTCGAAATCGCCACTGCGCTGCACAATTTATCTGACATTTAAATGACAGCCGGCTGTCAGTTAGCCGCATCATTACCATACCATAACCTACATATCTGCAATTTTAGTACTGTGATCAGTTTACTACAATCCACGGTCTACTACAATCGCAAAATGTGTGTCGTGTCCACGGTCTACTACACAGGTTAGGAAGCCTGTCAAAAAATCTGGAACTTTTCGACATAAATTTCCGCTAGACGGCGATAAGTCCAAGAACCATTCGCCATAAAAATCCGTTAGATGGCGATTAAGTTTAAAAACCAATTTTAAACAAACCTGACTTAAAAATGCAATTAAAACATTTTTATATACATCATCTGATTGATTAAATTCGAATTTTTTAAGCGAAGGCTTATAAATCTCGCTGATTATGTCAAAATCTTGTGCGGGAACCGGTTCTTAGACGTATCGCCATCTAGTGATCATTTATGGCGAATGGTTCTTAGACTTATCGCCTCTGTGGGATAATTTACGGAACTAGTTACCGGCCTCAGTCGGTTTTATATGGGAGTTTCCCAACCTGTGTAGTAGACCGTGGTCGTGTCAAAAAATTAGAAAAAAATATAATTTGTAGGTTATGTGATCGTTTTTGAAAACAGTGGCACAAAAATTACCAGAAGTTACTAAAAATGTAATAAAATACGCTGGTTTGACCTTGAAAAATTAGAGCATGTTCAATAGAATAAAATCCTATGACATTTAAAATCCGTTGCGATTTTTTTTCTTATGCCCATTTAGACGTTGCGATTTTTTGGTTTTGCGTTGTGGAAAAATGATTTGTAAGAAAAATCGCAACGTCTAATATGAGCATTACTTAAAAAGAAATTTTACGTTAAAATTTCTTTTTCGAAAGTTATAGTAGTTTCAACATTCAAAAAGTTTGCAACTAATTGAAAAGCTTTTTATTATCGACTGTTCGGAATATTTTATTACTGAGAAAAGTTGGTGCATGGCCTAAAACTAATTTTCAGTTGAAAAAGTTCGATAAAAATTCATACAACACTAGCTTTTAGCGATTTTAGAAATATACGCAAGATTTAAGTGCCCTTATTTTACGTTAAAAGTTTTTTTGTAACTCTTAAAATAAGACCATTAGAATTTACTCTTCTGGATATTTTTGAAATCGCTTAAATCTAGTGTCGTATGCATTTTTATGATATGTTTTTCATCTTAAAATTAGTTTTAGGACACGCACAAACTTTTATCATAAAAAAAGTGTCTGACATATTTTTAATAAACACTTCTTTATTTGTTGCATACTTTCTGAATAGAAGATATGTAATAATGTAGAGTGAAAAATGCATAAATTCGCTGTAACAAGGAAAAACAGTCAGTTTCTTATTTAAAAAAAAAATCAAAAATCAAAATTTGTGATATTTTGATTTTTTTTAAATTTAAATCAATGATTTTTAATAAAAATCTAAATTTCCCAACCCTGCTCACAACACAATAACAACTAATCAAGTACACACAAACATGGGCGTCCACAGGCGAAGGCAAACGGGGCACTTGCCCCTCCCTGGAATCGAGTACTCCATTAATGACCAAATGAAAGAGGGTCAAGTTAAAAGTTCGTTAACATTTTTCTTTGCAAGCTTTGCCTACCCCTGGATAATTTTCTGCGGACGCCCATGCACACAAACACACAGAGAAGCATCCAAATATTGAACACAAAAAGTCACCCTTGATTAGTTTTAAAAACAAACTGTGAGTATTTCTAACGAAAATCCACCCTTTAAACTACATGATAATGCTCGAACGCATAGCAAAATGTTTCCTTTTCAAATAATCGAGTTAAACACAAACAGAAAACTACCCCAGCATTTTTTGTTACTTTTAACAAATGAATACTCAAATAACTGACTGTCTACCTGTCGCCCTGGCTCCATTCCACTGTAATCGGAAAAACCGCCTAGATGACTGCAAAAAGGAGTGAAACGTGAAGCTAATTGCGCGTAAACACGAACAAAAACATTCGAAAAATAAGTAATAACAACTGACTTACGAGTGTCAACAACTGAAAAACAAGTAAAAACAATGGAAGCAAAGAAAGGTGGATTTGCAACTACTGAAAAGCCGATCTGTGTAGACCTGTCGAATTTAATTTGTTTTAATCTGAAAGGCTACCAACACAAACATTTTATGCAATTTCACTTGCTCTGCAAATAGCTCTGCCAATATTTTTTATTAGCAAAGCTAGGTAGCAAGGTCAAAATAACAGCTAGACCATTTTTATCCCCAAACTATTTTTCTACCTGCATTAAAAATAAAATTTAATAGATAACGGTTTTTGTGAAATCCCTAAAAATGGGTCGCTAACACGTCCTACCGTTTTCTCGATGTGGTTATACAGAATGCTCGATTTGAAGACCGCATGAGCCACTATCGTTCCAATAAAAAATAATTTATAGTTGATCAACCGATTCTGCAACATTTATAAGTAATTTAAAACTTTAAAAAAAAGTTATTCCAATATATGGTGGCTCTATTAAGTTCGATTTTTACGAATCATGGGCACTCTAAATTATATAAACATTATTTGTTAATAACAACGGTCCATTTATTTCTTTGTATGTTTATTAATAACAGAGCTACGATTTTTTTTAGCTGAGCATACTGCATATACAGCGTGTCCAAAAGGTATGAAATATGCTATATATCTCAGTAAATATCCACTTTAGGGAAAAATGTTTTGAATAAAAGTTGTTTGGTACTTAGTTTTGCACCATAAGACATTTTTTTTTTTTTTAATAACAAAAGCGCAATGGTTTTTTTTTTAAATGACAATATACCCCTATATTATACTCGTTTGATAAGAGAATTTTTTTCTCTTTTCAATGATGCAAAACTTAAGTGCCCTTACTTAGGCAAATTTTTGAGACAAACTCAAAAAATACTCTCAAATTATTTCGATTGTTTAGTATTTATTTCTAACAAAAACATCATGAGAACTAACTTTTTTTTGACGAAATATACAATAAGTGCTCAAACTGTGAACCATTTACAGCTTGGGCAATGATAAACTCGGTTTTTAAACCCGTTAATTTCAGGCATTTAACAACATTGGCCAGGCCGAGTGGTTCAAAAAATATTTGACCTAAACACAGACAATTATATTTTATTCTAACCTTCCAAGGCCAACTATCACGACTTTTATCAATCTCTGAGTCATATTTGTGAAAACAATACATTTTACAACCACAATTAAATAGTTTACAGTTATAATATGACGTACCAAAAACATAAGCATGTGCGCAGTTTCTACACACAAAAAATCAGTTTAAAAAAGGAAAAACAATGTAACAAAGCAGGAAAAACAAACAAATCAAACAACTAACTGCCTTCTAGAAATAAAAAAAAAACTGCCTGCCACAATTAAACAATTGCCTTACACAAAAAACAATCGCCTCCTAGAAATAAAACAATTGCCTTCTATAAGAAACAATTGCTTTTCACAAAGAAAACAATTGCCCCCGAAAAAAAACATTTGCCTGCTACACGCACTAAATGTATGGTAATAAAATCACTCACATGTTCAGAATGCGGCAAATATTCTGGCACAAGACACTGGTGAACCAAATTCCACAAGAAATCCACAGTTGACGAACAAAAAAAAAACAGATTTTTATCGCACAAAATTGACCGTTAGGGGCACCAGGAAATGTTAAGAACACAAATTTATGTGTGTTCCGAAGATATTTTTAAAAACCACTTTGAATTTCAAATACGACAATTAGAATAAACTGTCACCTTACTTTGAAAGTAACCAGTTAATTCAAAATTTGACCCAGGTAGGGTTACTAACAGATTTTATCTTTATTAGCTATTTAAAGATTGATTTGTTGTGGAAAAAATGGAGAATCGTGGCACACTCTGATTACAAAACTACTGGTTACGTTACGTTAGGTTTGGTATTTTTTATTCCTACACTTTGTCTTTTATTGTTAGGTTTAATAGCCTTTTAAAAAATGTAAATTATAAAATACAATATTGAAAATTACTCACTCACGCGCATGGGCGTCCGCTAAAAATTATTCAGCGGGAGGCAAGATTCCAAAGAAATGCATTAAACTATTAACAAGCTTTTGACCCTCTTTTATTTGGTCATTAATGGAGTACTCGATTACAGGGAGGGCAAGGGCCCCGTTTGCCATCCCCTGTGGACGCCCATACCCACACGGTAAGCCCAAAGCTGACTTAAAGAATCATCACGAAAAACAAATGATTAAAAATAATTTTTCAAAATTTTAAAAATATAAAGAAGACCATAAAGTCCAAATACTTTTTAAATTAATTACACAATTTAAATTACACAAATAATTAAACCAGAACATTTGTGAACTACAATAGGATCTTCGTGGAAGTTTAGAAAATATATATTTTGGTACAGAGCAATTCAAAAATCGTGTTTTTATTTAAAAAAGTCCCTGATGTAAATACATTTTGAATTACTTTCCAAAGCATGCACAATTTTGTCCATAACTTATTGTTAGAATGACTAATAAAATTTGTGTCATTCGAAAAGTCAAAGCTACTACATATCATGATATTGATTAATTATGGATACTCAAAGTACGGTTGTAAATAAATGAAATTACATGCCTCGATAAAAAATTAAATTTGTGAAAGATGAGGGGGGCTATTTGAAGGCCTATGCAGATATGTTCTATGAGTAAAAAATGTTTTGAGTTGACTTGACAAAATCAAAAATTAAAACCAAAATAGTGATCGTTTGGAAAAAAAATCGCTCAAAAAAGTGTGCCAACATTGGAACTAATCAATTCTCAAACAGTTTAATAAAGTTCACGAATGTTGCATTTACTATAATATTAATCAGTATTCCCATCTTTACAATGTTGTTGTACAGAATCAACAGGTCTTTGTTCAAAGTATTTCACAATGTAGAAGCTACTTTAAATTATTTTTTTTGCAAATTCTTAAAGTTAACACTAGGCCACTTTTTTTTTAAATCTATAATGTAAACAATAAAATACTTTACTCAAAAAAACAACTTAAAAAATGCCAAAAAATACTTAATTTATTAATTAGGTAATAATACTAGGTAACAATTTTTGGAGCTTGGTTTAATAAGTTTTTCAATGAATTCCCCAGTTTTCTGTACATACCAAAATAGCCACGGAAAATAAAATTTGCAACACACAATTTGTGACGAGGAATTTTTTTTGCAACAAAAATTGCACAACACAATAATTAAGCAATAAATAAACCTGAACGAGATATTAATTTTAAAGATAACATGAAACTTTGAAATTTAACATTTTATATTCCACTGTACGTATAAACCTTTTCAATTAGTTAAACAAATAATTTAAATGCTTTTTAAAGCTTGCATTAATGATTTTTCTACACAATTGCTCTAAATAATTTTTAATTTAACAAACATTTCTTACACTTAAGGGGAGTTTTAAGAGCTCTACAATATAACTAACTACATAATTAAAAAAAAAAAAAATTAGAAATAAAACTGGGACTTTTTTTTAAATTTAAATTAATTTTACAGACAGGATGGTTTAATTATTAAAAAAAATTGTTAATGTGTGAATTTTTATCAAATTATAACCACTTTAAAAGAAATTTTTTTAATATTTAATTATTTATGCTTTATTTAAATAATTTACGCACTTTTTTAAAACAATATTTAACACTTCACGAGAACTTTTTTTTTCTTAATTTAAACACAATTTAAAAAAATCACAGTAAGGGATTCCTCACAAAAAATACCACCCACTGAAGCAGACGGCCGCACAAAAACAAACAAAACACAAAAACATAACCTCAACGCGCTCGAAAAGTTAAATATAACCCGGCACCGCAACATACACGACAATACAGAGTTACCGACTGAGCCATCCCTTCAGAAAGTAAAAAAAAAAATAACAAAACACACCCGCCGAACGCGTGCGCACGGAACACGCTCGCACGAAACCTTTCCGAGACGATGCGCCCTCTACGACGCGACGCCTAGAAACTAAGCGGTTCACGACCGAACTACTAGGCGGAGTCACGGGATCCACCTCTCCCTCACTAATGGTTGTTGCTATGCGACGATTTAATGGCCATACCCAGAGATAAGTTGTCAAGGCTACCACCCGAAGAACACGGGGACGTCGAAATTAGCAAATTCGCAAAGCTGAATAGACGCAAATTCTGTAAGTCAAATTAACATGCATTTTGAATTTAAATTGCGGCGTCTTGGTCGTTTTATTTATAGAAAGTAGAACAGGGCTATCTTATCTGGTAGGAAGTTAACACCAATGTTCGTTCAAATCGCGCTATTATATACACAGACCGATAAAGCCAGATTAAATTCACATCAACATAATGCCAGGCCAATAATTGTTATACAAGTCATGACATATTAAACCCAGAAAGTCATGGCTGCTACAAGAACAAATGGTTCAGCACTAACACGCGGCACGCGGCACAAACATTGAACAAATACGAGAAGTACACCACATAACCCCAACGATAATAACATACCCCCGTAATATTAAATATTAAAGCACAGAACAGCACAATATAGCATAAAAACAAGGTTAATTTTGTGCTCTGACGATTTCAATTAAGTTAGTATTAACGATTAATTTTATACACAATATGGAGCGCGAACGAACACAAAAGAAAACATAGCATTGCTAAAAATGGACCTGAAAGGGCATATCAATGGAATTAACGGAAATAAATTGTCACGGCAGACAATAATACAATAAAACACAATATTAAAATATGTGGAACAAAACGGAACATACTTTTTATAAAACAACAGTGTACCGAGGTACCTACTGATAATTTCTTTTATCAACAATGACGAAACTGGTGAATGAAACGGCAAAAATATAAGTGCATTGAAGAAAAAAAGAAACGTTAGAAATATTTAACGATACAGCACAAAATTACACAAATAAAGAACAAAATTAAAGTAACTTAGCACCTCACTAATTTTTATATAAAAAATATGATACAAGTGAGTGAAACATGATACAAGTGAGTGGAATATAATACACAACTTAAACCGTACTGAACCATTTCAAAAAAGTAACACAGTAAACCATGCAAACAAATAATAGTATATTTTACAACAAGAGATGAAAGTCTAATTGTCTAATTACATCTGTCTAAACGACAATGAAAATGATTGGAAGTTTGACCAAAATTAAGGCAAAGCTGTACAACATTTTTGCGCTGTCGACCAAAGTTAAAACCGGACATGAGCCGAAAATAATTCATGAACGACAAATCATGGAACAAACTTCATACAGCACAAAATCTAGGCGTAATGCTTATCTCAATTCCAGTTTATTTGAATTTAAACAGCATTTACAAAACGCAATATAGTTGTAAGTGTTTGGTATTGTGTAAACCGACATGGAACAAACAGATTCACACATTCTTGGCACATATTTTCACAGCAAATAACCAATATATTGCAAAATACAAACATTCAACGCCTTAGTGACATATTACATGCATACTATTTATTAAAATAAACGTGAACCGAAATCAGAACTAAATTGGCAAGCGACAGAACAAAATAATGTACATTTAGAACAAACATATATTAATTTGGAACTAAATCAGTTCAGGTCACTTTATAGCGAAATAAAACCGATACAAAAATAAATATAATACAAGAAAATAAATAACATTTTAACGACACAGCCCAAGCAACTGTCACAGGCTCACAGGAACAAAATGGAACAATTTTACACCAATCTTAAACGGACGATTGAAAAGAACAACTTAACTATATCAACGTCTAATTCCACAATGTTTCATTCCAGGTATTTTATTCAGTATTAAAGTGTACTGAAATACGAACAAACTTTACAATAAACGGAACAAAGCGATATTCGTAATAGAAAAGGGAAAAAAATAGAACCAAAATAGAAGAAAAATAGAACCAAAATAGAACAAAAATAGAACCATAATAGAACAAAAAGAACCAAAATAGAACAAAAATAGAACCAAAATAGAACAAAAATAGAACCAAAATAGAACCCTTTTACAGCGATATACAACGAATGTAAAATAAATATAAACATCAGTAATATTTTAAAATATATACGATTCAGTAAAAGCAAGGTTTTATGAACAAAGTAGCGCAAATTATAAAAACAAAACTTAAACAATGAACATTTGAACTACACATTCTTTTGTTTATATTGTTTTAACACCAATATAAGTATATTAATTAGACAAATCGTGAATTTTGTAGACGATTTCAAATAAAAATTTTGGGTGCCGAATGGTACTCGAAAAAAATATTCTTTAGACGTCCTTTATTTACAAAATTTTGGGGCATTTTCAAACAGTGATAAAAACAATCGCAAGCGAATTTTAAGCTCTGTACGTTACGACCAACAGGGGCCGCAATCGCGGAGCGCAGCGTTGTCAAATTACGCCTACTTCTCGAATGGAACAGGATTGCTGGTTGCTCGATCCGAACGAAGCATCATCGGACCGGTATTCCTTTTTGTTTCGTTTTTGTTTTTTATTATGAAGGTTCAAAATATCTTTCGTAATAGCGCGACAAAAACTACACGCGAACATTTAGAATATGTGGGGCAAAGGCCGTGATCAATGGAAGAATTAAAAGGGAAAAATGTTTTCGTCAATATCGAACCACATTTTTATTTAAAAAAATCTTGAAGATACTTGTTTAAAAAAACTATACAAAGATTATTCTGTTGAAATGAAAAAAGAAGTATTTTCCAACCTTTTCTATAAATTTAATTTTCTCTTGTATTTTTGTACTATAATTATACCGGACTGAAAAACTTTTACTTAAGTGTTTATTTCATAAAAATTTGCTGTTTTTCTTCAAAAAACTAAGCCTGGAGCAAATTTAATAACACAAAATCTCACAAACCACTAACATCGCTTCAAAAATCATAAGAAACTAAATTTACTATTTTAAATTCTAATCTGATGACAAGTAATTTGATTTAGTATTTAGTTAAAGATGTGCTGGCAATTTAAACGTCTTGTTTTGTAAATTTCGCTATTTAAAATGGATGTTGTATTAGTGAAAACGAAACAATTTTTAATTAACTTAATCACAAACGAAAAGTGACAATACTGTTCTATTAGTTTTTCAAAATGGTTTTTCCTCGACAAAGAATTTTTGCCAGTTTTTTAAAAGATTTTTCAGATAGGTTTTACACAGTTTTTCCTAGTATTTGTTTAAATTTATATATCACATAATTTATACACCACAAAGCTGTTTAAATTTTAACCAATAAGGCGTTTTCAATTTTGATACAAGTTTTGACGTTCAAAATTCGTTGATTGGCAATTGTTATGCCACAATTTCGACAACCGAATCAAAGAAATGTAAAATGAGAGAGGTTTTACTGATATTAACGTAAGTATAGCAACCATACCAATGCCCTAGCATCCTAGCAACCAATTTCCAAAGCAGCCTACAAAGTAGTTACAAAAATTAGCTGAAAATCACAAGTTTTTATATTTAAACCAGAACGGTTAATCAATCTGCATTTTATTTATAAAAAATTAACTCTAACATAATAGCCTATAAAAAAATAATTTCACGTGGATTTTAAAAGAAACATTACCTTTATAAAAAAATCTCCTGTATTTGCTTAAAAGCAGGGGTTTGGAGCGGAGCACGGAGCAGTGGAGCAATGGGTTTTTGCGCGGAGCAGGAGCGGAGTCCGGAGCAAATAATTTTGATTGCTCCACTGCTCCAGTTTGTTATGTACAATATTTTAAAAAATATATTTTTTCCTTTTTTCAACCTTCGATCAACAATTTGTTCTTACAAACATTTATATAACTTCACTTGTTTGTTAGGGCACAATATTGTAATTTTTGAACAACTTCCACATATCCGATAAAATTGAAACTTAGTTTTAAAAAATGTTAACAATATTTGGCGCATGGAGCGGAGCTGGAGCAGGCATTTTGATACCGGACCGTAGCTGGAGCGGAGCAATTAAAAAATTGGACTGCTCCAAACCCCTGCTTAAAAGTACCGTCATTTTTTGGGGGTTAAATCCTCATACAGAAGGGGGCCAAATCAAATTAATACCGTAGTTGAACGGTTTGCAGAATTAAACAACAATTGCAAGCTTTGACGAATAAATGCGAAAATATATTTTCACCGGGGAAGGTGTGACATTTTCTATTATAAGAGTTTGCGATTGGAAAAATGCAGTTAAATTTATGTAAAAAACTGGGTACTAAAAAGGCACCTCTACCGCTAAAGGTGTTTACAAAAACATTCTTCCTAAATAAAACAAATGCTAGTATCAATTTAACAAAAAAAAAGCAATCAACAAAGTTCCTCATTTTTTATTTGTTTATAACTTTCTAGAAACAATAGACGGCTAAGGTAATAAACAAAATTAGCGATATCAACAAGTCGCAATTAATGCACTTAAAGTGACACAAACAACTAATAACAATTTCAACAAATTAACAACAATTACAGACAAGAAAATTGCTTTAAGGTAATAACTGCACGCGCTCTCTCTCTAAAATTGGTCAAGGCCTCTCTTATTAAACAAATGAGTAAAGTTGCGCGATTTCTGCTTTTAATTGTCCATCACATGATATTTTTGGAACGACACGGAGTTGTTTCACATTTTGGTTGCTTATCGATGATACTTTGAATTAAAAATAAGTTGTATGGACTTAAAGTACTGTGTACTTCATGTTAAGTTACGTAAGTCTGCATTTAAAGCCACCAAGCTCGCGAAATGTTCTAGAACAGTTAGCGAATAATATGCGAACCTGGTGTGGACGGGAGTTGGCGAACAGTTCGCGAGCGCTCGCCAGAGTTCGGATACAGTTCTCTCTTGAGGCGGTACATCAAAGGGTTTGTTCGCCAACAGGCGCCTTACTGCTCTCGATCAGTTGGCGAACTGCTTGCGAGCAATGTGCGAACCTGGTGTGGACGGGAATTCGCGAACAGTTCGCGAGCAACTCGCTAGGGTTCGAACAAAGTTCGCTCTTGAGGCGGTACATCAGAGGGGTTCGTTCGCGAACAGGCGCCAAATTGCTCTCGAAAAGTTGGCGAACTGCTCGCGAACAGCTGCGAACAGTTCGTGAACAGCTCGCGTACTTCTAATTTTGTTTGCAAGCAGCTTAAAACGTTCGAAATTATTCTTCTTCTGATAGGCAGCGGTAAGTATTGAAAATCGAGTTAGACACTTCGGGATTGTGAATTTTAAAGGTTTTAGGTCGTGCATGGCTTAGAAACAGCTTTAAACATACGCTTTAATAGATTTTGACTTGCAGGGCTTCTGTTAATGTTAAAATAAGTCCCAATTTTTGTGATTTCAATTTTAAAATTGGATTAAACGCGTTTAATTTTTAACAAAATTAATTTTTGACGAATTTACGTTGATACATGCAAGTTTTTCTTTCGGTAAAATTTTTGTTGGCGGATTAGAAGCTACTGGATTCGTTTGAGATGGTATCTCTCATGATTTTGATGTAAGAAAATGCTCATAACCGGTTTAAGTTACGAAGTGACCCGGATTTGCGTAATTTTACGTTATGTGCAATTTTTTTTCCAAATCTTGAAGTTTATTATTTCGCAAAGATATAATTTCATAGTCGACTGTTGTATTATATAGTAGTTTTGCGTGGGCAACAAGTCTGTCCATGCTTAAAATGTAAATTTTGCTAGGAAAAACCGTAAATCATACCGGTAATTATACGTTGCGCCGTGGCTATGCACTTTTTTAACGTCGAGATTTGCATTTGTTTGGGTGCCATTTAAATTAATATTTATGCAAATTGCAAACTGTACGACCGTCCTAATGAGTGAGTTTTAATTTAATTTTGCGTCGAAATCTACGTAAGCGCGTTCTAAGTCGCGAATCTCCGCCCACTATTACAAAACATGTAATGCCGCGGCTTCAATTGCGATAACTTTTCGGTTGGGTGGGAATAACGCTTAATAACCATAAAATTTATAACCAATTTAAATTTCGTTTATGCTAAATAGCTTAGAGATTTGGAATTATAATTTTACAAGGTGCTAATCAGTGTAGGACTAAGGCGAATCTAAAATAATTCAGGTAAAACCCGGAAATCTGGGCTCAAATCCTCGCTTGACATAGCCAATAAATGACTATCGTCAAAGCATAAATTGACTACCGTCATAATATTAAGAGAATGTAGTCACAATGTCATAAAACTACCGTCATAATATCATAAGACTACCGCATTAATATCTTAGGAATAATGTCATAATAATTGACGATGAATTGACAACCGTCATAACATAAAATGTCATAATATTAAGAGAATGTAGTCACAATCCCAAATTACTTTCGTTATAATGTCATAAGACTATCGTCATAATATCATAATAATTGACGATCATCAAGTATGAAGTGACAACCGTTGTAACATAAATTTACTACCGTCATAATATTAAGAGAATGTAGTCACAATGTCATATGACTACCGTAATAATATCACAAGACTCATCGCATTAATATCTTAGGAATAATGTCATAATAATTGACGATCATCATTAACTATGAAGTGACAACTGTTGTAACATGAATTGACTACCGTCATAATATTAAGAGAATGTAGTCACAATGCCACATTACTTTCGTTATAATGTTATAAGACTATCGTCATAATATCTTAGAAATAATATCATAATAATTACCGATCATCATCAACTATGAAGTGACAACCGTTGTAACATAAACTGACTACCGTCATAATATTAAGAGAATGTAGTCACAATTCCACATTACTTTCGTTATGTCATAAGACTATCGTCATAATATCTTAGGAATAGTGTCATAATAATTGACGATCGTCATCAACGTCACAATATTAAATGTATGTAGTAACAGTACCACATGGATTTTGTCAGAATATCATAAGACTATCGTCATAATATCCAATGCTATCTTCATAATGTCATGTGACTACCGTCAAAACTTAGAATGACTTACATAAAACTACTCGAATGTAGACCCGTATCACATGACTAGCAGCGTCATATTATTAAATGAATGTATAGTCAAAATATTATCTGACTATCGTCATAATATTAAATGAATGTAGTCACAATATTATATCACTATGGTCATAACAAACAACTATTGTCATTGAATAAAGTGACTATCCCCTTGATAACAGATGACAATAATTGTCAGATGACTACAGTCATAAAATCAGATGATTACCGTCATAATAACAACCCGTCATCGTCAACACCAAATGGCTATCGTCGTAATAAATGCCTAACAACATAATATTGAATGACTATCGTCATTATACTATGTATTAGTACATAAAAAAAATTGTACAGAATATTTGGTGAAGATTGTATGACCATGCATAATTTTGCACAGAATGGTGTACAGACAATCATACACCGTGTGAATATATACTGAAAAAAATTGGTCCCACTTAAATAATAAGTTTCATATTTTATTTTTGTTGAATTTGCGAAATATAAACGTTGCTGATATCATAGCCGGCATAATACTTAACGTCATTTTGACAGTTAATGCTATACGGATAATAAACATTCAAAATTGCATACGAACTCTTTTTTTTCTTTAATGACTACAGAACTACGAGAAATAAATAAATAAAAGAGGCTTTTTCAAACTCAAACTTAATAGATAAATTACGTTAACTAATTAAAATAAGGCAGTTTTAACATTCAACATAAAAAATGTTTTGTAACAACTTATAGAAATGTTTTAATGATTAATTGCTTGTAATCTTTCAAGTTTAATGTACATTTTTACGTTAAAATTTCTGATTGTCAAGGACCATCTCGATAATCAAATAGAGATATAAGTTATATAATAATAAACCAGAAAGACGATTCAAACGGCATTTTATTTTAAACATAACTCTTCAAAATGACAATAGATTTAAAAATTATTTGGACTTGTTTAAAAAAAATATGAAACTAACATAAAAAAATGGTAATATTTTGTATGTAATTCGATCATTTCCACTTCTGCAAAAAATATTTTTACGATATTTAAAATCAACGCAATACCATGGCAACTAGACTAATACCCTGGCAACCAATTTACACAGCAGCCGAACAAAGTAGTCACAAAAATCAATTTGATAATGACAAGTTTTCTCATATCACACGACATTACATTAAGAAAAGTGAACACTTAAACGTAATAACACATAAAAAAATAATACGGACCAATTTTTTCCCCAAAAACGTGCAGAAACTAAGTCAAAGGTTTTGCAAACTTTGATTCCGTCTTTAAGTTCGATTTTTTTCACTTTTAAACAAAATCTTATTACGATCCATTATTGACATTATAATAAGCTACATTTTTACACCTATAAAATACTTTTACCTATTACCAGTTCTTTCTAATTTTGGATTAAGCCCTAAACTATCTGTGTTTTTTCCCCACTATTTTAAACACCGTTTTGTGGTTAGTCACGTGTGTTCCGCTCGCGCTGCAGACTGCTACAGGGGGATTGACCCCCCTCCTCTTCAGTCGTTAGAGGTACAAGGATAATGGGTAAGGATATGGATAGTCAAGGATAGGTGAAAGTACTGCCACAGCATTTGCCTTAACTATAGAGGAAACCACCTGAAACCTCTACAATGACAGTCGGCGCTGGGATTCGAACCCATGACCTCCCGATTGCAAGTTAGGTTGTTCACACAACCAGCCACCGAGCTTGGTAAACACCGTTTTAAAATTGCCTGTACTTTTCAGTGGTCTAGCGGCAGTTTTCTTCAATAATATTTTGTTTAATCTACTGGTATACGTCTACACTAGATAAAACTATTTTGGGGCCTCTGGCAGATCCGGCCTCGAAGCTATATTTTTATTAGCCTTGACCTGAGTCCTGTCCTGGCGTTAATAAATGAAAACCACGTTCAAATGCCGTTAAAATAATATACATAACGGGTTTGACCTTTAAATTGCTCGTTCACTTAAAAAAAGATAACATTTACACGCTTATTACATAAAGTTAGATCGCAGTGCGTTATGGTTTGGCGCAGCTTCGACGCTGTCTTAAACATACATGGACGCGGCCATCACGAGACGAGATCCAAGTCTACAGCAGTCTCAGTTGGCCGATGATGTAATTGAGCGCACATAATCGACTCGTTTTTGACTAGGATAAATTTGCCTTTTTTGTAATGCAAGTATTGAATTATAAATACAATGAATAACGTAGTAGATGTTAAATCCGCCTCCGCAGTTCATCCTCATTTTTTTTCCATAACAAATTACGTACTGAATCTATAACGCGCTGAATTTGTTAGCGCGCGTGTGTTGCAGAATAATAAATTTGGCCTAAACTTTATTTCGTTTGTTTTTAAACTGGCTTAAGTGAAACTCTTTTTACTTAATACAGTGCGATTATTATTAAGTCGCTTTTGTTGTTCGTTGTTAGATTTACTTCAATTTTAAGTTTTTTTGTTTGTTTAACAATACGCTTAGATTGTGTACCTAGGAAAAGCTAATTTATTGTAGAAATCTTTGTACACAACAAGAAAAAATAAAGACACACACACAGCACCGGGCCGATCAATTATGGCGCGAGGCTTGTTTTAAAAACGGCCCCCTTGCAAAATTTTCGCAGTTTTTAAAACAATAAACGTATCACTATTACTTTAATATTTCCTAAATAAAAAAGAAAATAACTTCTTTACAGCTAATTATAGAAAAGAAAAATTAGTATGGTGTAATACCATGAAACCCAGGTATTGACATAAAAAAGTTGAAGAGGAAAAAATTAATATACTTAGAAAATATTAAAAATTAACGGAAGTGTTTTTTAAGTTAACATTTTACTATCAATATAATATAAGTACAGGGTGGTCCAAATTCGATGGGATTGCATGGGTATCTCGGTTAATATTTAAGATAGAGAAACGGTTAAATTACCAAAAATGTGCAGTTTTTTGAGACAAACTCAGAACCGTTTTCAAAAATATTCTATCATTTCCGGTTTTCGAGTTATCGAATAAAAGGTGTTTTTTTGTCATATTAATAATGTGTCATATCTCCGTTATTGTTGTAAATATCAAAAATATTTATTAAGATTATTTTTGGATATTTTAATGTTTAATTTGATTATACTAAAAAAAAAAAAAATACGCTCGCCGTCAAAAAGTTATGACACAAACTTGCCTTTTTTTAAATGGAAACGATAGTTGGCTATGACCTATTTAAATTCCTCATTTTTTTCTCATTTCAAATATATAGGGGTTAATGTATTTATTCTCAACAATACGCAAGTTATGAAGGTTTTTTAGTTTTTTTTTTTTAAGAAAATCATAGTAGGCTGTGAAAACAAAAATAAACAAGGTGTAAAACCTTATAAAACTCATATGGTACAAGTTACGAAGGTTTTTTAATTTGTTATTGAGATAAATACGAAATTTTTTGAACATAAGATAAACAACAATATCCTACATTACTGCTGATACCGACTATATCGTTGTTTTCTTATTTTCAAATATTTACAATGTTTATCTCCACAACAAATTAAAAAACCTTGGTAACTTGTACCACATGAGTTTTGTAAGGTTTTACACCTTGCTTGGTTTTTGTTTTCATAGCCTACTATGATTTTCTTAGAAAAAAAAACTAAAAAACATTCATAACTTGCGTATTATTAAAAATAAATACATCGACCCTTATATATTTGGAATGAGAAAAAAAAATGAGGAATTTAAATAGGTCATAGCCAACTATCGTTTCCATTTAAAAAAAGGTAAGTTTGTGTCATAACTTTTTAACGGCGAGCATAAAATATTTTTTTTTAGTATAATCAAATTAAACATAAAAATATCCAAAAATAATCTTAATAAATATTTTTGATATTTACAACAATAACGGAGATGTGACACATTATTATTATGACAAAAAAACACTTTTTATTCGATAACTCGAAAACCGGAAATGATAGAATATTTTTGAAAACGGTTCTGAGTTTGTCTCAAAAAACTGCACATTTTTGGTAATTTAACCGTTTCTCTATCTTAAATATTAACCGAGATACCCATGCAATCCCATCGAATTTGGACCACCCTGTACACATATGACCGAAACATATTACGTGTAAACTCTTTTTTCTAACTTTTTGTTCCGAAAATTCATCTACACATAATTTTGTCATAATCAATTGCATTTTTTAATAGTTCTTGTTCAATGTACAATACAGCAAACGCATTTAATTTTTCCTGGCCTAAAGTGCTTCTCAAAAAGTTTTTTACCCTGGCAAGTACCGAAAACGATCTTTCGCCACTAGCATTGCTAATAGGTAACGTTAGATATATTCGTAAGATTATATTTAAATTCGCAAATGTTGCAACAATATTATTTTCTTGGATAAAAGAATACATTGATTCTGGGGATTTTATATTTTGTTCTTTAATACAGGCCCTAAATTGTATCAGTTCTTTTTTAGTTCCATTAAGTTTATGTCAGATTCATAAATAATTTTTAGTTCTTCAAATGTATTGGCGTTAGTAATATCCATATCATATTCTTTCAATTATTTTATGTTGAATATCGATAACATAATTTAATACGGGAATAACCTTTTTTTTTGTTTTCAAGTACCTTACTATTTTAAATTAAAATACATTTTTACGGGGCCCAAAAACTACGGGCCGTAGGCACGTGCCTAGTCCATAATCCGCCCCTGCATAAAACTTCAAAAAAATTGCAAATCGAAAAAATTGGCTTGGAATCTATGCGCAAGTCCATCTATTATTGAATCGATTATTTTGTTAAAAACGTTTACATGGAAATAATCTTCAGCAGAGTTTTGGTTTTTACATATTTCAAATTCTGAAATAATTCTATTTTCTGTTTCAATTTTTTTACACTCAAAAAGAACTGACTTCCAGGTTTTCCTAAGTTGTTTGATACATGAATTAGGCTTTCAATTTTTTTTCTACATCGTTCGTTTTGAGGGTTTCAATAATGAGATATGTTTTATGTAGTAGTTCCAGTAATTTTAACCAAACTGTAGACATTACAACATTTTCAAATAAAACTGTTAACAAAACAACTCATCACCATGGCAACCAGCTACTTTCCGACCTAGGTCGGTAAAGACAACTCATTAGCATGGCAACCAGTTACTTTCTGGCCTAGGCCAGTAAAGATGCATTTTCCAGTCTGAAAATTGCTTGACTGAATCTCCTTAATTAATTGTTTTAGACCAACTTTTATTCTATTGAAATTATTGCTAAATCTTTCAATCGCTCTAGGGTTGTTGTATGTAGTCCGTAAATAATTTTTTTTTAAAATTTTCAGTTAAAAAAAACTGCGCTCAGCTGCTGCTACAGTTACAGGCAGTGTTAGTAAAATTCTTAGGGCTATAACAACGGTTGGAAGTGTGCATTCAAAATCGAATTTAGATACAAAATATAACACTGCTTGCGTATTTTTTATTTGGTAAAATAAGACATACCTAGGTTTATCAACAATTTTGTCAAATTTAAGCCTATACTCTAGCTATTATAATAAGCGAGATTGCCATGTTTAAAGTCGAATTTTAAAAATCCTGTACCCATATGCATACTTAAGTAATATCTAATAACGTATCTAAAAAGATTTAGCGACCCCTAATTATTTTGTAATAAATAAAACTCTGTCCCTTAAAATAAAAAAAAAAAAAAGAGAATGGACTGGAGAGAGCGCTTGCTATATTTCATGTAAAAATTTATACACTAACCATTTCTAAGCACTTAAGTTGTAAAAAAAAAAATAGCACCGAACTTTTATATTGACCAGGCAGCTTGTCACCCTTTTAATTCAAGTTTAATCTCACATTCAATCAAAGTTTAATATCTAATAAAACCGCAATACATGTGCAACTAATTTGTAATTCACATGTTGCGCAATCATACATAATGTCGATTTTAAAACAAGCCCTTAACCCTTAACCAACTGTTATGATATAATCACACATGGTATGATCCCGATTTTCAAAAATGCGAAAGCTTTCGTCCAAACCAAACAAATTCACGGATTAATCAAACAATTTTCCAATTAAATCACGTCTCGAAATAATTTCGAAGACCGTTCATCAGTTTTGTGAAAAATTTAGCCAATCTTACAAACCAAGGCCGACATAAAACCGTGTCCTTGGCAATTTGCCAGCAATTTCATACAAATAGAGTCGTTCACATGTCGAATCGTGAAAAGACTTTCATAGTTACGATACCTGTTGCTAGGCCCCAAAAGTCTGCATAGAAAATAGCAGCAAAAAAAGGATTGAATTACTATTTTAAATTCATCTACGAAGAACCATGCTCATCGGCTTTAATTTTAAACAATCTCTACTCTAGAACATCACAGCTTTTCATAGGTGAAAAATATTGTAAATAACAGTACTCTGAACAACCCTAATCAACCAGCATTTATTAAACTTAGAATTAAATTGGTCGTAAAATGACAGCGAACACAAGCTGCCATTGCAGTTGTACTAACGACAAAGTTACAGCCAAGGATATGTTTGTCCCTACTATTAATTATTATTATCACTTAGTAGCGGAGGTCTTTTCGAACAATAAAAAAATACGGGTTTAACAGTTTTTACGACGCTGTAACATGTTTTAAAACTCGGCAAGGACGCAGCTATCGTGTTTAGAAATAGGATGAACATGGATATGAAGGATTTTATGTACAACTCGTTTCCATTTTTTAAAGTTATTTTAAACGTGCTGTAACAATAGAACAAGCAATTCAGTTACATGATGAAAAATTGCATAGTTTTCGGATAATTTAAAACCGAGTGGCAGGGCCGGCCCTAGTAAGCGCAGGGCCTGACGCAAGGACAAGCTGCGGGGCCCCCATCCCCACAAAAACAAATATTTGTAGATTATCATACAAATAATTTGTTTCTTTTATAACATTTTAAACAAACGAGCTAAAAAAATATTATAACAAATTGACTATGAACGAAGGAAAGCAAAAAAACTCATATTTTTATAAACGAAATAGAAATTTACTCAATTAAAATTAATCTTTCGCATTTTTTTTTAATAGGTTGTCGAAGTCCATCTCCCTCATGACTTCACTTTTAATTAACATAACTGCGAGTGAATTTAAACGTTCTCCAGATATAGTGAATCGTAAATACGTTTTAATTAATTTTAATTTTGAAAAACTTCTTTCGCCCACAGAAACTGTTACCGGTATAGTAAGGAAGATCCTTAGTGCAATAAATAAATTTGGAAACGAGGTTGGACAATTATTACAAGCCAAATATTTAAGTATATTTAAAGGATTGCAACAACTTTGTGGAATAGTTACTTTTAAAGCTTCTATTTCTTCCGCCAACGTGAATCCATTTAAGTCCACCGATTCGCCGTATCTTAAAGCAATTTGTAAATCAGCAGCGCATTTTAATGTAGTCTCTTTGGATTGATTGTGAAATGTCCATAAAACACTAAATAAATCTATGATCTCTTTTAATTGTTTAAATCGAGGTTGAAGAGACTGCAGTGTTTTATCTATTGGTGCCTGTCCACGTGAGAGTAAACAACTCTCGATAGCAGCGTCGCCAAGGATACAGCCAATCGCGAGTTACTCTCAGGGGCTGTATCCTTGGCGACGCTGCTATCGAGAGTAGTTTACTCTCACGTGGACAGGCACCATAACACTTGATTAAAACAGTTTATTTTGTATGCTTCCTTTGCATCAACAACAGGATCGTCTGAGGACTAGTATGCAAATTGCCTTTTGCGTTTCCGTAAACTTTTCGACTGGAATTGTGGAACAACATCTTAATCTTTTGCAAGATCATTTGCACCGATTAATACATTTTTAAAACCTTTTTCTCAATACACTTCTAGCCATTTGCACAATTTTTCAAAAGTGGCTTTACCCAACGACAGATCTAAGGTTTCACTTTGTAATTTTTTGCTTACTAAGTTCACTTGGAAAAGCAAATCATGCCAGAAAACTAGAGATACCAAGAATTTGTAATCTATGATTTGAGTAGCCAAAGATTCAACTGGAATTATTTCACGAAAGCTTTTGTCAATTGATTTGATGATAATATTTGATAAATAATCTATTAGGAGTATATTACTGTGGTATAGTTTATTTATTAAGTTTAGTATTTCACATCGAACAATAACTTTTTTAAGTGATATGATAGAGAATTGCTTTTTGTTTCTATGCTATTAATAAGCCTAGACAAGGGAATGTGCTTAAGACCGGCCCTGTTGAGTGGACATCCAATACGAATTAAAATGTAATTTCGGAAAAGCCTCCATGTCGACCAAAAATACACACTTTTATTTAAGAATGAGTTGAAAAACCGTATATAAATGCTGTATAATGTTTTTTTCCGATTTTTTTTAAAGCAATAAACGATGTGAAACAAAACGAAAATAATACTGTTCCAAAACGAATTAAAAATAAACGTTAAAAACAATTCGTTACGGGTTGAATGATTTGGAATCATTCCAAAATTCCTTCGAACCGTATGGACTCGGAATATCAATTAAAAAAATACCCAAAATGAACCTCAGTCGATCTGGGTACGTCATAAATGTGGGAAAAAAAGCCTCAGTGGGCAAAACTTTGTAAGTTAGACGAAGCGAAAATAACAATTAAAATAAATTGAGTACTAAACGTAATTTTATTAATGAAATTGAAGGTAATAAGTAATTTTTTTGCAGATTGCAAAAATTGAAGTTATGATTTGAGTTCCACCAAGAAAATCTCGCTTATTATAAGAGATAGAGTATGGGTTTAAATTTGGCAAAGTTGCTATAAACTATGCTGAATTATAATCCAAAGAAAAATTTGAAATATGTCGATCAATTTTCGTGAAAACTCGAAATCGAGAAAAATCCGATTTCGTAAAATCGTCTCTCAACTTTTTGAATTGTGTACAAACATTTCTAAACCAATTTTTTTAGCCGCATCAAATAGTGATAATCAATTTTTCCTAAACACATTTTTTATGGCTGCTAAATTAATTATTTCTTATTCTTCTCTTGGTTAGAGATTGCCTTTAGATGAATTACAATAAAAAGTGAATACACTTGATTGGTTACCATGGTAACGACAAAATAACAACGACCGTGGCGCCAGCTTGTTAGCTGCACAATTTTGTAATTATTTATGAATATGAAAGTAAAATACATCATTGGATAAACAATTTTCTATCCAATCGAGTAAATAGCAAAAATTGCCCTTGTAAAAGAAAATTAACTTAGCAGTTATACAAAAAATCCGAAGCGTCCTAAAACGTTACTTGAGAAATATTTTTAAAAAATTTGTAGGGCAACGTGAGGGCAGAATGGGGTATTGACGTTTCAGGACTTATATTTTATTTTAAATGAAGTAATAATTTCGTTTCTGTAATAGCAATCCCCTTCTCATCAAATAATGAACTGGAAACAATTTTTGGATAAAAATTTAGTAAGAATAATTCAGAAATATACAAGCTTCAAGAGATACATAAAATTTGCACTGTTTTGCCCCATAGGTGGAGCAGGATAGCTCCGTGAAGTTGGCTCCGCGATATTAAGCACAAAATCTAAATTATATCCCAAGATTTAGTGCTTTTTTGTGCTTTAAGAATTAACTTTATAACTGCAATAGTTTACTTTAGTTTTTCAATAAAATAATATAAAAGGTAACTTTTTCTTTGATGGAAAATTATTTTTTGTAACAAACCCAAATGTATACAGCACGGTCTGAAAATTTTGAAAATTTCCAAAAATGGTGTTTGGCTATATTTCGAAAAATAAGTAATTTTCAAAAATGTTAAATATCTCGCTTAAACGAAAAGATTAAAAAAAAAACTTTAAAGACATTTTTTGCATGGTTTTTCGTCCTTATTAAAATAGCAATATTCATTATTTTTTTTACTCAAACAAATTTTGATATATTACACCTAACTTTCTTATTTTAAATGGCAACCATAGTTGGCTTTGAGATGAATCGAAAGCTTATTTTTAGCGCTTTTCAAAAATATATAATTTGCTTATGGTTGCCATTTAAAATAAGAAAGTTAGGTGTAATATATCGATATTTATATGAGTAAAAAAAAATTGAATATCGCTATCTTATTAAGGACAAAAAACCGTGCCAAAAATGTCTTTAAAGTTTTTCTCTATCTTTTCGTTAAGCGAGATATTTAACATTTTTGAAAAGTGCCAAAAATCGGATTTTGGGTATATTTCGAAAATTAAAAAAGATATCAAAAATCTGTTTACGGCAATGAATTTATCTCGAAAAAAGAAATCGAGACTACGTACTTCATTTTTTTTTAAATCTCTGATAATAACCGAGTATGGGCATCGAAAATAGGCCATTCGTACAGTAGTAGATCACCCTGTATCAACCAAATTCTAAATATTTCCGGAAAATTACGCCACTTCCGCGAAAAATAAAGGCTGTACCCCGTTATGCCCCGTATTCCCCTACAATAAAAATTGTTCCACGATCGGATTTTTCCATTTTCTTAGTTTTCACGAATACTTTTTAATAGTAAACAATTTTTGATACTTGTGTGTTATACGAACCCCCTTTAACCGACATTTAACCTGACAGTCGTCATTCGTTTCATTAAAAAAAGAGGGTCAGGTTAGAGGTATGTTAAAGTTTTTTTTTAAAGCAGTAAACATTTAACGTAATGTAAACTATGACATTTAGCCGCGTCTAAAAAAGAGGGGGTCTGTATAACACACAAGTGCCCAATTTTTTCCTTGATTATTAACCAACACAAAATTTAGAAACTTCGCCAAAGTTATACCTACACCGTAATCCTTATTACAAGCGTGACTACCATGAATTTCAACCAACCTTATATGGCTACAAAGAAAATTAGCGCACCAACAAAGCCGTCTAGATAACTTCAAACGTTTAAACACCGTTCAATTATCCAGTTAATCCTTGAGATTAAAAAAATTAGCCACTGGCTGCCTACGCAGCCACGTCTATGAACAACAAAACTAAAATCAAGCTCGCCTAGACAAAGTTATCGCCTATATCTATCCATTAAAAACAAGAAAAACAACAAAAGGCTAATGGAAACAACCCACCACAACAAAGCCAACAGCACGAAACAATTGAAAATACGACGGCAAATAATCGAAAAGAATTACCTTGAGAGTTCGTAAGCGCAACTTGACAATGAGACACGGTAACTAGATATGTAATTCCATTTCGGACTAGGACAACCGAGCAACGGACTCGAACTATCATACTGCGCAATTTTTTGTACATTGAGCAGGTCAAGCACACGAAAAAATTATTTTCGGAGGCTAGACAGACGTGACGTCACCCAAGGTGGTGCCCGTCGCGTTATCACAGGACTAGGCAATAAACAAAACGATAACGACTGCAACACCGCGAATAAATAGAAAAACTATTGTCGGCAATAAATTCTGATTATCACTCGTTAACGACGGAGCGTTTACTTAAAAACAAAACAAACACGCGGCGTTAAAAAAAAAAAACATTGACACGACGCCCGTTTGATTTTAGCGAGGATGTGCTCGCGAAATCCAAGTGCGCTTGGTTTACCTACGGGCCCCTTAAGCAAGAAACAGAAACAATAGACTGCTATGGCACGTAGTGTATTAAAAAACGTCTGCTGGTTGCGTTTTATCAAGATGCCACGGAATAAACGTGTGGTATGCTAGAATTCTGTGCTTAGACGCGATTGGAATATTAAAATGAACAGATAAGTGGTGCTAAGAGTTTTGTTTCAAGTAAAAAAAACAGTGGCATATTGTGGTCTAAAACGGTAGCTGGTGTGGTCGTCTTTCGTCACACGAAATTATAGCTGCAATACATGGACGTCCACAGGGAAGGGTAAACGGGGCTCTTGCCCCTTCCCTGAAATCGAGTACACTATTTCTGACCAAATGAAAAAGGGTCAAGTTAAAAATCGGTTGAAGCTTTATTTTAATGCAATTTTGTCTGCAAGCGTCAACCCCTTTGGATAATTTACAGCATGGCTGCAAATATTAACATAGCAATCATACTAATACCCTAGCAACCAATTCGTAGCTGCCTTACATGATACTTACAAAATTAATTTATAAATTCTCGCATCCTAATATGATAAATTGGGCACTTTTAAGAGAGAAAAAAGAGCAGTTGTGTTAATTTCAAGTTGAAATGCCTTTGGAAAAAGGATTTACTACCACTTATTACTACTTACATACGTATACAATGTACTAATGTAATCATGAAATCGAAACATGTCCAATAGACCACAAACAACAAGTAAATTCGTTGAATTTTGTAGCAGTAATAATACTTTTATCAGCCTTGATAAATACTGGAAGTTTTTAATTGATTCGTTTATTAATATAAATAATTTCTTTTTTAACAAAGAATCTTTTAGAATTTTCAGACCAGTTTTAAGAAATTGAAAAATGAATACAATATTCTATAAATTAAATAATAACATTGCTACTAACGAAGTGACTAGTCTAGCATTTCTACAAGAGATCCAGCGAAAAAAAAAGATATTTAATTAAACTTGTTTGTATTATTTTCTTATACTGTTCCGTCACAAAAGTGAAAATGACATCACAAACCGTAAAAAAACAAGACTGCTACTAGGAAAACTGATAAAAGATAATATTTTCAACAAAATCTTTGTATTTTCATTACAATTATTACGTATATAAAGAACAGCTTGTGGGGAAAATAGTATTTTAAATATTATTGCAAGAATATACCATCGAATAAATACCACTTAAACATTTTGAACAAGAAAAATAATCAGTTGTTTATAAAAGTATACAAAAAGGGAAAAGATTATTCAACAATTTCATTTTCCAAATGTTCTTTGAAAAATACCCCATAACTACAAGCCAAGCCAAAACGATAAAAGAAAACATTTTCGAAGTATTATTTTTATGAATTTTGCGGTATATTACTGTATATTTGTTTTTTACATTAGCTTATCTAATCAAACATCAAAATAAACAAAGATGATAAACACCAAACTGCTAACAAAAACTCAATTTTTACCGTTAAATTGGTAGTACAGTCGAATAGTTTTAATGCAAAACAATATAGAATATTTAAAAAAAAAAACTACTACAAAACAGTCGGCTTTCATTCAGGAAATATTTTTGTAACTAAAACAGTTTATTGCGGTTATTATCAACCATAGAATCCATTTACCTACTTTTAAAAAAAGAGGATTTTTTATAGCGTGGCCAATAATTTCAATTATCTTAACTACATGTGAGGTACACTTTTTATTTTATTTTCAAAAGTGTACTGAAATTATTTTGGATACAAAAATGAAATTTTCTAAACTCTAAGGAGTTAAACTATATATAAATTCTAATAAATTCGGTTATTTCAAACCTTATGAATTTTTATAATAAACTTACACTATAAGGTTTGTATATTTTTGTAAATAGAATGACAGATTGGTCAAATCATTCGGTTTTAAATTTCAAATTCTAAAAGCTGTAACTAACATACGAAACATTTTATTTACTTTTGAATGAGGTGATAAACAAACCATAGATGCATATTTAAATAAGTTCAAATCATTGAACAAAAAGATAAAGGAAGGAGCATTTTAGCGATCCTAAGGCGCCCAAAAAGGCTCCTCAATATGGCGGATGCATATTTCCGGTGATTAAATAAGTTAAAAACGTTAAAATTTGCCCATCTTCGTTATATTTTAAATATCTGTTAAACATTTGTGTAGTTCTGTAGTTACAAATTACTTTCGATTTTAACCAATCGCAAAAGAATAATTTTCTCCTAATTTTACGTTAAATTAGATGTACAAGATTTTTACACAGTTGTAACTTGTAACCTTGTAACACAACCTTCAAATCAGTAATTTATAAAATAACGTTCAGACTTATACAGTCACAATTATTACTGGTTCATGTCACTTGTGCTATAGAGCAGCAATAAAAAAGCGCAGATAAACTTTAAAAATCTTGCATAGTATGCGAAAATCTTGTCTGCGACGAGCATGCCATAACAATTACAGAATGTAACGAATGTGCCTAAATAAATAATTATTATTGTGTTTCCTTAGATAGACATTACTTTTTATTCATTTAATCATCCCTGTTACTAATGATTAAGTGTGTTTAATCGATAAATGCCCATAAATCACATTTTTTTACAGATGGGCACCCGGGTACCCGATTATTGAGAATGACTAGGTGAACTTTGATGCAAAAACTTTGTTGGTTCCAGGACGGGTAAAATATATATACAACCATATTTCGAATAAGGTAAAATCGCGACGATCTCAAAGGTTTGAAAAAAAAAAATTTTTGAAACCTTTATTACGTTTTAAAGAAAACCTAAAGTAAATAGTATTTGAAAAAAATTACGATAAGATCATCTCCTGATTTTATTCAAGTGAACAAATTCCTTTTTATTTACAAAAAACAGCACTACTTTGGTTGCACAATAATAAAAAATATATACATCTTTTCTTTCAAAAAGGAACAATTTTACATCTTATTTTGTGGGATTACTATTCAAAAAAATGGAAAAAATCTCTCTTTGATTCGTAGTTCAAAAAAATCAGAAAATTTTGCAGTTCCATTTTGGAAGAATTATTGTTTCAAAATAGGTTTTTCATGTTTTTTTCCAACGCTCTCTACAGTGTGGTCCAAATTCGACGGGATTACATGGGTATCTCGCTTAATATTAAGGGAGGACAGTCCTCCTTTTTTCACTTCTGTCCTCCCTTGAAAAGTGTCCTCCTTTTTGTCCTTTTCGATATTTGAAGACTAAAATCTGTAAATCTCCAAAAGAAAATACTAGGAATAGGCTGTAATGCTCATATTTTGTCAAATGCAATGAACACGGCGTCATGTGCGATGCCAATTGATGTAGAAGTAATAATAACTACAATTTATTTGTATTTTAGTCGTTTTACCGTTCGCGTGGCTACTTTAAAACAATTTTGTGAAGAAGCGAATGTTGAATACAAAAAACTTTTAGGATACTCAAAAGTTAGATGGCTTGCTCTAACACCTGCTATAGAGCGTGTTCTACAATTATTCGAGCCTCTTCGCTTATATTTTTTGAGTTTAGACAAATGTCGTAAAATCCTGGAGTCGTTTTTAAATAATGAAATATCTGAGATATTAATGTATTTTGTACATAATCAAGCATCGATTTTTCACAAAACGATTCAAAAGATTGAAGGTGAACACATTTCAGCTACAGAAGTTAGCCTTATTTTGAATGACTTTATCCTTCAATATAAATTTCGATTTGAAGAAAAATGTCTTCCTTTAATTATAAAAAGAAAATTATCAGACTTAGAGGAATCAAATCCGGGCATGACGAAAAAGTTTATCAAAGAAGTGCAGAACTTTTACCAAACATGTTTTCAATATATCGAAGAATGGTCTAAAACAAACCTCACGGGAAATAACAGTTTTCAATGGTGTTTTTTGGCTTCACTGCCAGTATGTTGGACAGATATTGTATCTTGTGTTGAGTTTTTATCTAAAGAATTGCCAGATATTAAAATAGACGACAATTGTCTCTTTGAAGAAATTAGAAGACTGAATGTATATTTAAATTCTGAAAAATTAATACAATGGGAAAATCAACACGTTGAAATTGATAAAAGATGGGTGGAAATATTCAGCCATTTCAAAAATGGACATATTGCATGTGAAAATTTATTTATTCTTGTTCAATTTGTGTTGTGCTGCCCTGGAACTAGTGCAGCAGTTGAAAGAGTTTTTTCACTTGCCAATGATTTTTGGACAAGTGAGAAATCGAGATTGAATGTTGATACTCTAGCTGCAGCACTTGCCGTAAAATTCAATATGAAGGACATTTCTTGTTCAGCTATTTCCAATATATTGTTAGAAGATAATACACTGACAAAAAATATTCATTCAATGAAGAAGTTTTCCTTTAAATAGTTATAGGCATGTAAGCATAAAATTTCATGTTAGTGTTAGTTACAAGCATTTTATCATATTATAATGTTTGCAATGCATAAAATGTGTCTTTTATTTATTTACTTTTTTTTTGCTCTTTAATTTGTGTCCTCTTTTTCATTGTAAGAAAGTTGGTCACCTTATTAATATCCAAGATAGAGAAACGATTAAATTACCAAAAATGTGCAGTTTTTTTGAAACAAACAACAATAAAGTCAAAATCAGCAGTTATGTAGTACATTGTTGTTTATTTTATGTTCAAATATTTGCAATGTTTATCTCAACAACAAATTAAAAAACCTTCGTAACTTGTTTTAAAAGGTTTTCCAACTTTTTTTTTGTTTTTTTTTCACAGCCTACTTGCTTGGTTTTTCTTAAAATATAAAACTAAAAAACCTTCGTAACTTGCGTATTATTGAAAATAACTAAGAACATCAACCCATATGTTTGGAATGACAAAAAATAAGCCAAAATGGACAACTATAGCTTCTATTTAAAAAAGGTAAGTTTGTGTCATAACTTTTTAACGACGAGCGTAATTTTTTTTTGTAGTAGGTATAGACGAATTTTACATAAAAATATCTAAAAATAATCTCAATAAATGTTTTCGATATTTACAACAATAACAGAGATATGACACATTTATTGATATGAAAGAAAAAAAAACACTTTTTTTCCAATAACTTAACAACCGGAAATGATAGAATATTTTTGAGAACGGTCCTGAGTTTGTCCCAAAAATCTGCACATTTTTGGTACTTTAAACGTTTCTCCATTTTAAATATTAAGCGAGATACCCATGTAATTCCATCGAATTTCGACCTGTGTAAATAGCTTCAAGTCGGGCAAGAGACGAAACGTTTTCTATAAACAAACGAAGCCAGATTAATCACAACGAAGTATGTTACTGAAAAAAAGACGACTTCCCCGAAAATAACAAGCACCAAGACTGCTAACTGCCGGCCGTGGCATCAAGTGCACGCGCTGAAATATTTGCATAGTTTAGAGTGCAAAGACTCGATAAAAAAGCAGTTGTGAGTTAAAAATAACACAAGTCGATGATACCCAAATACGATGATGCACATTGGTCGAGCGTTGCACTCGCGAAATGGCGACGTTGCGATATTATGCACCGCGGACCGCGAACACGCGGTTGCCAAAGATCTCCCCGCGTACGTTCCGAACAACAAAACGCCACTTGCCCGATGATAACGAAATTCCGCACGCCCATCAAATGCCACGGCTATTACGATTATTATTGATAGCCGAAGTGCGATAACCTAACAGAACCTATCGTATCATGGTCTAGAATTAAAAGTTCCAAGTGCTTGCTTGGAATCTCTCGCAAATCCGACCAGAGTAGATAGAAAGTCGAATTCTGCACGTATTCTACGTAAAATTTTAACAGAACCCAGGGTTGCCTCGGCCCCATTCTGGGCACCTAAGGCCCCTTTTAACAGATCTTTAACAAAATAATTAAAAAAATGATGCAAATATTACTGTAAAGCATAACACACGTCCGTTTTAACAACTATTAAAGAAGTAAAACACTTACCATCAGTAATAAGCCTGAAGTTAATCACTATTGTTTTGGTATCCGCATCCACCAGCCTACCGACACACTTTCTGCAACAAAAAAATGAAAATTAGTAAGGAGTTTAAGGAAAAAACAATCTATAGGTACATTAAGAAACTCTTAACTGAATATCCTAAAATCATAAGGTCCTGAAATTCCTATAGGTATCATTCTAAGCTATTTTTGTGATTACTGGTTAATTCTGCCTTTCATGCAACTCTTGGTCCAATTTATTGTTAAAAATATGAAGTTTGTAGATACAACCGAGTCACTTAACATTCAAGAAATTCCAGAATCTTTCTTACACAATTTAAATTGGGAATATTGAAACTGTACTATAAAACACACATTTAATTGAAAATAATCCTTTAGGTACGCTACAATAGTATGGAAAATGAAGATGGGGGGATAAAGAAATAGACGAAGAATAAAATGGGAAAAAGAAGTGAGGCAGAGACTAGAAGAAAAAGGAGTCAGCTGGGGAGATGTGTCACAATTAGCTAACGATAGGCAGGAATGGAGAAACATAACCCAGAAATAGAAAACCATACCTCGACACCGAAAGGTACATGAGGAACCGATTACGAAGAAGAAGAAAAAAGAAGAAGAAGAGGTACGCTACAATGTAAAAGAAAGAAATACTGAAATATAAGACATTTTTAGAATACTGTTATATTAAATGCTAAAATGATAGGGTAAACCAGGGAGAGATGGTTATATCGGGTGCAACGGTGAATCGCGTTATTTCTGCTAGCTAGCGCTAAATGGCCAGTTTAATGCCGTAGAGTAAACCCGGGCAAAAGTCCGCACTGGGGTAAAAGTCCTATTAGGGATAGGAAGGACTGGAGAGTTAAGAGAGAATAGGTTTTATTATAGGTAGTTGAGATACAGTATCTGTGGTGGACACATATAGTTCTAGCTTGATCGGCAGTTAAACTGCTGCGAAAATGAGCTAAAAGTAAAAATGCTTGGCTTGTTATAGTTTTCGATGATCTTTTATTAGGCATTGATATTTAAAAGTCTCTCACAACCGGCATGCAACTTTTTTTTATATAAACACCCCCCATTTTAGCTACACAATCCTGTCGCCAAACGTTTCCTAACTTAAACTAAAGGTGCCCGTCATAATGCTTCTATCGTAATTATTCTAGCACGCATGGGGGCAAAAAGCCGCAGTCGTGCCTGGGGTAAAAGGCCGCGCACGGGTTTTTGCCCCGTCTTTATTTAAATTACTTTGATATATTCTACAAAAATCATTTCTTTCGGAATTTGTAAGAGAACGACGGATAGAAAGCCGATTACATCAGAAATATTGGAGGAGGCGAAGAGAAGATTGCGAGAAAGAAGAAATCCAATCGAAGTACTTATAGCAATGACTTTTGGAGTTCATGAATCATCCTTAAGAAAAAGATTAAAGCTGGACTTTGGCGTGACTTCATTAGAAACATTCAAATCCACATTTACGTCTGATCACGAAGCAAGTTTAGCTGATCACTGCAGATAGATGGACGCAAGGTTCTACGGAATTACTAGAAAAAAAAATCTGCGGTTGGCTTTTAACTTTGCTTCGCAAAATAACATCGTAAACCATTTTAATAAGGTGTCACAAATGGAGGGAGACGACTGGACCAAAAGTTTTTTTTATCTAGACACAAATTTTCATTAAGAACGCCCAAAAAGACAAGCGTCGGAAGGGTTATGGGTTTCAATAAAGTCCAAATAGAAAGATTCTACGATAATTTAACGAACAGCCAAGTCAGAGAAGAGGAAAACGAAATTGTTTGCCCAGGTTGTTAAGAAATATATGAAGATCTACCAGCCGAGGACTAAATTACTTAAGTGCCGTAAATGCCACAACTAGTGGCACGAAAGTTGCTCAAATTTTGAAGCCGGCGAGTTCGCCTGTGACTTTTGTTGAATTTGTCAAATATTTTTTGTGTTCTTTTAAATGTGATAATTTTTTAATTTTGTTACAAGACTGAATGAACTTTTATTTTGTATTTTTAAAGAGAATTAACTTTTATTTCATAAAATAACACACCGTGTATTATTGTGTCAAAGATATAAACATTTTAATTAGACGAATGCACGAACGGCCTTTTGCCCCATCAATTTGGACTTTTACCCCATAGGGTGGGGCAAAAGTACCAATCTACATCAAACCATAAAAAAAATATTTTTATTTGAATTCGTTACTTTTGGTGGCGACCCATTTTATGATGCAATGAGAAGTGTCTAAGGTGTTCATAAAAAAAATGTTGACCCGTTAAACATAAAACTTACTTATTTAGAGAGTTGAGAACGTTAAGTGCGGACTTTTGCCCGGGTTTACTCTACGTCTGTTATACATAAACAGCCATTAGTTGTGCAAGTGAAATGTCCAACATTTGTTTGAAAATCGGTAGGTAAATCAAAAAATATTATTTCAAGCCCCTAAAAACTTTACACAGTGATATGTGTTTCTGCTTGTACGAATGGTTGAAATCACTCGCTTGCAAATATTTCGTTATATGCATGATCCTTGAAGTAAAAAGAGATAACATCACCTCCAAAAATACCGAACAACCTAGCAGGTTAAGAGTGATGCCATTCACCATCTCTCCCTTGCAAATGGGATTGATGGTGAATGTGCCTATGGCATCAGAAATGGTGACTAGTTGTACATAAGTATGTACTTATCTACAGCCACAGAAAATGTGCAACAAAAGAACACTCCCTCTCCGCGACCAGTTTGCTCCAAGACTGTAGAAGGAAGCTTTTCGAATTTGACAAGCGATGATTTTGAGAAATAAATCACTCGAAAAACAAAAAAAAGAACTATTGCAACCATCAGGCAACAAAAATAAAAATGACCTTTCAAAAACTAAAAATTTCAAAACGAAGAAGGGAATCGTATCCGATACATCATCTGAATCGTGTTCAGAACCTGAACAGCAAGACGAAGAAGATGGTGATGAACATGAAGAATGTTGTGCTTATGGCTGCTGCGAAGTATACAAGGAGACGAAAAAGACAGATGACTGGCTTCTATGCCTGATTTGTAAACGTTGGATGCATAAAGACTGTAAAAAGTTCACTAATTTATGCCATCTTTGCGACAAATACGAGTCCAAAAAAAAAACATTTCAGTACCTATTTCACAATTCGCCATCTCACCCATATAGCATTCATCAACTAACCCTTACTGGCATGGGTGAGACGGTGATTTGATGAAAATAAAAAAATGCCAATTTTATTTTGTTAATCTTTTCCGTTTATTTTAAAAAAAAATTGTTTCGTTGTATTGCGTTTGATTCAAAGAATGATGTATTTATTTTAGTTATAATTAATTTTTTAGAAGAACTATGAGCAATTTAAATTTGATTCACCATCTCACCCTGGTTTACCCTACACAAATTTTATCCATAATTAGCCTGTGTCCAACGAAACAAGTAATTTTGAAAGCAGTGAGATTTTTTAAAAATGAAACTTTACTCAAAAACATCGGAAAAAAATACTTCCAAAATAAATCTAAAAAATATTTTCCGGTTAAACCCCCCAAACATTAAACAGACATAATCCAACGACTATTCAATAATCTTCAATGTACATATGTTTTATAAATATGAGATCCAAAATCTCCTTTCCTGAAATTTAAAATAAAAAAATATCGAGGACTTTCGAAAAAATACGTTTGCCCAATGTGGACGTAAAAATAATCTGTGCTAAGTAAATAATAACATACTAATATTTACCAACGTTACACGTTTTTAAGAATTAAACTAAATCTTAAAAGTAATTATTTTCGTCGAGATCTTTTTAAATTAGGTATATTCCGAGCCTGAATTTAAAAATAAATATTATTACTTCGATAAATATGCAATAATTCCCACAATTTAGACATTTGCAACATACGCCAGTCCTGTTAGTTATAAAATACCTTACAACTTACCACTACTTAAGTTTTTTGCTTCATATTTCTCAACAATTCTATCACAGGATTAAATATTACATAAGCATAGTCTACGCATTTAGGAGCATTAACCGTTTACATTTTTTTTTTTAAATTACTAATCTTAAACTAACACATACAGTGTGTCCAAAAGGTATGGAACATGCTATACATCTCAGTAAATATCCACTTTAGGGAAAAATGTTTTGAATAAAAGTTGTTTGGTACTTAGTTGTCCACCATAAGACAAAATTTAAATTCTATTTTTTCGAATAATAAAAGCGCAATGAAAAACAATTGAATTTTTTTTTATGACAAGATACCCCTACATTATACCTACTCATTTGATAGAGAATTTTTTTCTTTTTTCAATGATGCAAAACTTTAATACCCTTACTTAGGCAACTTTATGAGAAAAACGCAAAAATTATTTTAACTGATTAGTATTTATTTCTAACATAAACATCATAAGAACTAAAATTTTTTGACGAAATCTACAATAAGTGTTCAAACTGTGAACCATTTACAGCTTGGCAATGACAAACTCCGTTTTTAAACCCGTTTATAACATTCCCAACCATTTCAGGTGTAATTTCTCTAATACGATCTTTTAAATTTTCTATATTCTCCGGCCTATTAGCATTAACTTTATTTTTAAGGTTTCCCCATCATTGAAAAAAGAAAAAATCCTCTATCAAATCAGTATAATGTAGGGAGGGGTATCTTGTCATAAAAAAAAATTCAATTGTTTTTCATTGCGCTTTTATTATTCGAAAAAATAGAATTTAAATTTTGTCTTATGGTGGACAACTAAGTACCAAACAACTTTTATTCAAAACATTTTTCCCTAGTGTATATTTACTGAGATGTATAGCATATTCCACACCTTTTGGACATACTGTACCTATACTAAATATACTGAGAAATATTAATTAAGTTAGCTTTAAAATAATATTTAAAGTAATCAGAACTAACAAACTTTTGCGTTGGTACATTTTAATTCTCTATTAGTAAATAATTTATTCGAATGTACCTAATCAGGCTATTTACGACGTACCTAACATAGGAAAATGGGGTCCAATCAAACAACCGCTAATCGACCGATCGATCGGTAATATCAATCTCCATACCGTCAGCTGTTTTTATTAAATATCAATGAAATAACAATTAGGCTGATGAGATTTTGTAAAAGTATTACTTTCGGCGGTCATAAAAGATATACCTATGTACTAAAAATATTGGAAGGAGAGAAGCTAAATGAAAAACAGTTCGTGCCTTTTTCGTTAAATTCCATCATGGTTTACAAAATAATATTGAAATTGATAAGGAAAACGATACGTTCCACTGTTAAAATAAAACTGTGGACTATAAAAAATTATACGAGTAATTACCCTCCAAATAAAGCATTTTTAAAAGTTGGCACAACAATATCGAAACAAATAAACAAGTTTTAGTTGTTGTATTAAATACCAAACGGAAACAAGCAGGAGTACCACAGGGGAGTGTCCTTGGACCTGCCTTGTATCTACTCTACACCAGTGATATACCAAAACTGAATCAAGTGAAATTAGCTACATTCGCGGACGATACAGCATTGCTGGCAACAGGTAAAACAGACATAATTTCCACCCAAAAACTACAAATAGCTAGTGATGCCATACACGATGGACCAATAAGTGGAAAATTAAACTAAATGAAACGAAATCAGTTCAGATCAACTTTACAAATAAAAGATTGAGAAACTCTCCAGCAATAACAATCAATGAAACCATTGTCCCACACGCAAACACTGCAAAGTATCTTGGTATGACTCTGGTTGCTAAATTAAGGTGGAAAGAACATATTAAAAAAAAAGAAGAAAAGGAGCTTAAAATTAAAATCGCACAATACAGATGGCTTATTGGTCAATATTCCAAACTGTCATTATACAACAAAATTTTGATTTACAAACAAATTATTAGACCTACATGGTTGTATGGAATACAGCTATGGGGGTGTGCAAAAATTACAAATATGCATAAGATACGAACTGTCCAAAATAAGGTGTTACATGAAATACCTAACGCTCCCTGGTTTGTCAGAAATGCCGACCTTCATCAAGACTTGGGCATCTTAACCGTTAAAGAAGAAATCAAAAGATTTGCAAAGAAGCATGGAGTCAGGCTTCAACTACACGAAAATGCAGAAGTTCTCCAGCTGCTGGACAACCAGAACCTATGTCGAAGACTGAAGAGAACCAAACCTTCCTAGTGATTTGTGTAAAAGCAGAGCATTGTGCAGGTGTTAGTGTATTTCACTAAGGATAACAAAGACAACTAAAATACGTCGCTGGACTGATCCAGCTAAGTAGCTAAGTAACTAAGATTTAAGATATTTAACAGATACAAACTAATGATTGGTCTTACTTCTAGACCAGTTTTAGTGTTTAAACACCAAGTGTTTTAATTTTAAAAAAATAATAAAAAATAAATAAATAAATAAATTTGCGCACGTTTAGGTCAGTTTTACAGGACATCGGCTCAACGTGTGCGGCAAAAAGATGCAGCAAAAGATTTTAACAGCCGCGTTGCTGGAATGTCACCGTTATCTCCGGAAGTGATGTGCATTCTAATCGAGATGCAACTGACACTGCAACAACGCTAATTTAGATACGGTGCAATCTAAATAAAGATCGTTTTTCGCACTCCTACACCGTTTCATCCTGTCAGCGTACGTACTGTAACGCTCTGTTAATTTTTAACGGGTGTTTGTGCAATCGGAGAATTATTATTTTGCGAAAATAGGAGCATCGTTGTAGCTAAAAATTATGAAATGTGCTGTTATTTACGAAGCCGTGGCCATAAAAATTGGCACGATAAGGTACCACGTTTTGATTGGCACAAGACACGGAGTTAAACGGAAGCTAAAATAAATTAAAATAGAAATATGCCTACACATACTACCAAATACGAGAACATACACATTAAAAAGTACGGTGTCACAATTTTAACACCAAAATTAAACTATATACTTAGTGTCAATTCCAATATATGAAGAGCAGTTTATTTGGAAAAAGACATAGGTCGTAGAGCCTTTGAGACGATTAATAGAGAATTATTAATTAAAAAATTAGAAAAAATAGGGATAAGTGAGGTAGCATTGTCTTGGTTTAAATCATGCTTAGAAAATAGACATCGAAAAGTTAAATATAATAGAACTATATCATCTTGTTTAAAAACCACACATGGTGTACCACATGGAACCGTTCTGGGTCCTCTGCTTTTTGTTGTTTATATAAACGATATGGTTAAATACGCCAAACATTGTGAAATAAAAATGTTTGCGGACGATACAATGTTGTTTGTTAGTGGATTTAAAACAATTGAATTAGTAGATAAGATGAATTTAGATCTAAGTAATATTTATAAAGGGCTATGCGATAATAATTTATGTATTAATGTTGATAAATCCAAATTTATGATTTTGGGAACCAAACACATTATACATAAAACAAATATTTATAATGCTAATCTGGATATAAAAATTAGCAACACTAATTTAGAAAGAGTAACCGAAATTAAATACCTTGGTGTTATATTAGATGAAAATTTAACGTTTAAGTTACACACAAAATACATGATGAACAAAATTTCCAAAAAGATTTTTCTCTTCAAAAGATGTAGCAAACACATTAGTATGTAGTATGTACACTAGAGTTTTACTGTATAAAACAATAATAACTCCTCATTTTGAGTTTTGCGCTTCATTACTTATTAATTTAAATAAAAATGAGCTTCAACAATTACAGAAATTACAAAATCGCGCCATGCGCACTATTTTAAAGTGATCAATTCATTCCCCTATCAAGGTTGTTAAATACACTTCAATTTATGAGTAATAATCAGAGAATAATATTTAGAACATAATAGCTAGTTTTAAAAATTAAATTACAAAAAACACCAAAATGTCTGTATGAAAATGTAAAATTAGTCCATGAGATACACAGTTATAAAACTAGAAATAGGCTTGATTTCGTTATAGAGAAATGTACTAAAAGTCAAACTGCTCGTTCGTTATTTTATCAAGGTTTTAAAATATTTAATAATATGCCGCATCAAGTCAAAATATGTAATAATTATAAGAAGGGTACCTATTACATTTATTAAGGAGTACGTATTAGAACGTTTAAACTATTATTTTAGATATTTAGAATTTAGAAGATTTTTAGATTTTTATTTTATTTCATTCTATTTTTATTTTTATTATATTTACAATTACCTATGTAAATTATGTTACAATGTAATAGCAATTGCTGAATAAAGCTAAATTACTTACTTACTTAAATATTATTTTGAGATACTTATTAAATGTTTTGCATTTTAATGTGCATAAAAATATTTTTGCTAACTACAGAGAAATTTCACTTATATTTGTTATCTCGGTTACTTATATTTGTCTCAGTTCACACAATTTTGCAAAGACGTTAACGAATCGCCATTTTTCATTACTGTTAAGTGACTTAAGACACTTTCAAATCAAGTAGTTTATAAAAACTACGGACTTATGTTGATTTTGTCCGATGTGTTTTACTGAAGTGATGTTTGATAAGACAGTAACTTAAGAAAATTGATGAGTAAATTATATCATATAAGTAATTTATATCATGTCTTTCATAATAAGTTTATTAAGTATTTTTCATTATCATTAATATTCATAAAATACACAAGTAAAAAGTAACATTTTAAAATATAAGCATAAGTGTTTATATAACGTAATTAAATAAAAGTTTATTCATGTATTGAAGCATTACTTATCATTAATAATAATATAACAGGAGTATTAATGATAATACAAAATCTTTATTTAGCCTTTAGCTAATTTTACATTAATATCATACTGCTTATATTTATTTGTACTATTCTCTTAAACTATTAAATCTTAACATTATTTTTCACAAATTCTACAAGTATTTTTTTAAAATTTGATATTGACGTTGTTTGATTAATTTTCACAGGTAATTCATTAAAAATCTTAAGCCCTTTGTAGTACAAGGCGTTCTGTGTATTTGTTTTCGTTAATTTCGGTAGTCTAAAGGCGTCTTTGTTCTGGTATTCGCGAATGTTAAGGTGGGTACAGACATGCAACAAAACATCGTACCACAACACCTTCGCGCATAGAATGTTATTAATAACAAAAAAAATCGACTCCGACTCCGACTCCGACTCCTGATAATTTTAATAGGTCGACTCCGACTCCGACTCCGGCAAAATTAAATACTAAGACAATTTTATGGTGTGTAATATAAGAAAAAAATAAATAAGTATAAAAAATTTATTTAAAATTTGAGTTTTAATTTTGCGGCAAAGGACCACCTAGCAGCTTTTTGTTGTACTCGGAGTCGGAGTCGGAGTCGGTACATTTTTTCCGACTCCGACTCCGACTCCACTGACCAGAAATTCCTCCTAAACTCCGACTCCGACTCCACAGCCCTGGTCTGTACCCACCTTTACAGTTTTATATTAAATTTTTAGTCATGTAACGTGGTAAAAAATTATTTATTGCCTTATATATTTAAAAAAAAGGCAATTAAACGTAATTTTTTGACGTATACTTAACCACTTTAAAATATTTAACATTTCGCTAATTTTAGTGTGTCTCGAGCATTTTAAAATAACACGCATTCCTCTGTTTTGCTGTTACTGCAGTTTATGTAATGTCGGCTTCGTTGCATAAGAACAAAATACTCGCGCAGTAATCGAAGTGTGGAGCAATTAATGACCTATATACTGTAATTTTTGCTGTAAGGCTGTTCATTTGTCAACCTTCCCAGAAAACTAATTTTCTTCGCAACTTTTTTTACAATGTAATCCACATTGCTGTTAAATTTAAGTTTATTGTCCATCATAATAACAAGACATTTAATTCGCGAAACACATTCAAGTTCTTCATTATCAATTTTAACTTTAATGCTTAACATCATTCGGTATTGGCCTGTTTCCTATTATCATAAATTTGATTTTGTCTGTATTTAATTTTAATTTGTTAATTTTTAACCATTCTCATATAACGTACCTATAGGTTATTATTTATCTTATTAATAGCCGACTCTAGGTTGCTATCAGAAGCTGTGATTAAAGCGTCATCTCCAAAGAGATTAACACTACAGGTTTTTATATCGTGTTCCAAATCATTTAAGTACAGTACAAAAAGTAAAGGACCCAAAACTGAACCTTGTGGTACACCTAGTGTGTTGATAGTTTTTTCTGATTCTATATTGTTCAATTTAGTTTTTTGATAGCGAGTTGTTAGATCACTTTCAAACCGCCTTTTTTCGATTCCTCGTATGCCATATTGTTCCAGTTTTTTTTAAAAGTGATGGTCTTCAGACATTTAACTTTGTTTTAAATTTTTAAAACTGGGTACTGTGGCAAATTCGAGATCTATACAGGGAAGCAAATCCATCATTATGTTATTTGCAAAATAAATATAAGTATTGCATAATAAACAATAAAATTTCTATTGACGAAAATACTATTGATTTTGAAAGAAATTGCAAGAATTTGTAAAAATAAAAATACCATACATTTTTGTAGTCGTAAACAGCTTAACTAATTTTTCGCAAAAAAGTTACTTAAACCACTTTAAAAAACAAACGGCTTAGGTATATACAGGGTGTGTATAAATTGGCGGAAGCGCTACACGTGACGATGTTCTTCGTAAAATTCTATGTCGAAAATCTTGATACAAAAATGTTGTACCATGGCCTCAGGAACCATTTAAAGAAGAAAAAAATTGGCAACATTACATACATTGATTTGCGTTTGGACATTTTTTTATCAGCAATTTTTTTAGGTATTTACAATTTTTGTTCGAACTGAAAGCCTTCAGTTCGTAAACATAGCTGCAAACTTTTGGGTATCGTAAAACACAAACTAGAAATAATTACGAGAAAAACAGAGATGACAGCGAATGACAATGTTGCCATATGTATTATTTTCATTCAAATCAGTGATTTACATATTTTCAACACCAATTTTTGACAGGACGAACACAATATCTAGGAAAAAATACTATTCGAAATTTATTTTTATTCCAAGTTGCAGCTTTTTCATTTGCAAGTATTAAATAATAACGCTTATTAAAGGACTAAATGTCAAAACTTTGAGGACCTCTTGCAGACACAGCAACCATGGTACAACATTTTCGCATTCAGATTTTCGACTTAGAATTTTACGAATAACATCGCCACGTGTAGCGCTTCCGCCAATTTTTACACACCCTGTATATGTAAGTCCGATTAGATACTAAATAACATTGACAATTGTCATTAATTCAGTGACCTTTTGCTACTAATATCGAAGGAATTTATCTGTGTTCTTTGTCATTTGCAATTCATCTATTGTTCAGTGTTATTCTTTTATAAATCCCAAATGGCAAAGTGCCAAATAAACACGATATTTAAGATGAAATTGACATCAACATTTTGTTCAAGTACCTACTCAAAGCCGATCACCATCAGTGAGGGTTGCCACAATTAAAAAGTCAAAAAGCCTGACAGTCAGAGCAAAAAAGAGGTTAAGCAATTTTTCTAATAATATTTTGAATAAAAATACATATTTAGATATTATAAATTAAATTTTTAAACACATCTACGTTTTACATTAAAAAAAAAAACAGTAAATCTTACAAAAAAAATAATTAACAGACCCCTTTCTATGTCTAAAACAATATTTTTGATCATCTTATGCCTGTCCCTCTTTAGCGGTTTTTATTATATTATTATACCTACACGTAAACATCAGTACTAAAATTCAGGTTTGGGCAACATTTTTTGATATTTACTTCGTAATGACGAAAAGCCGGACAATTATAGGTCCGGCTTAGGTGTAAAATAGGACACCGTTTTCATATCCGAAATGTACTTCAATCCCTCAACAAAGACAAACACACCATGGTCATGTGTGTTGATCTCTCAAAAGCTTTTGATAGTGTTGACCACGAGATACTGCTAACGAAATTAGAACACTATGGTATACGAGGGACCGCCCATAATCTTATAACATCTTATCTTTCGGAAAGAAACCAATACGTTGCCGGAAAAGACACGTCAGGTAGATTTCTAAAATCCAACAAAAAGAAAATCAAAAAAGGAGTCCCGCAAGGATCAACCTTGGGCCCCCTCTTATACATACTGTACACAAATGATCTTCCAGATTTTGTCAAAACTTCCCTTATACAATTTGCCGATGACACATCTGCCATTATTAGTGACTCAGATACCAAAAACTCTGAACAAAAACTCTTTGACTGTTTAGGCCAACTCCAACATTGGTTTACGTTAAATAATCTAACCTTAAACGTCAATAAAACGCAAGTTATAAAATTTTCACAAAGTAAAATAACCTCCGACTTAAAATTTCAAAATAATTCCACAAGTATAAATGTTGTTAATAAAATATCTTTTCTTGGTTTATGTATTGACTCTAGACTGGACTGGTCATACCATATCGAACGCCTGTCACAAAGCCTGTCACGGTACCCTTTTGCACTAAAAAACCTAAAAAAATTAGTCATTGCAAACGCGGCCAAAACTGCATATCATGCATATGTCGAATCTAGGTTACGCTATGCTGTAATTTTTTGGGGTAACGCTAGTGACTCAGAACGCCTCTTCATTATACAAAAGCGATGTATAAGAAATATATTTGGCCTGAACTACCGAGATCACTGCAAAGAAACTTTACGTGACAACGAAATATTAACCTTTTACGGTCTATTTATCCTCGAAGCCATCATGTTCGTAAAAAATAATGTAGATCTGTTCGAAGAGAATATAAGAAATCATGCAGCCAATACGCGACATAAAAAAAACCTAAAACCCGATTGTTTCAAATATACCTATCTTCAAAAAAATGTAGCCTCCACAATTATTGCTAGGTATATAAAATAAATTTAACACATCACCTGAGAGTATAATAAATCTTCCCACCCGCGAATTGAAGAAGAAATTAAGAAAAGTTCTGATTTCTAAAGCTTACTATGGAGTAAGCGAATATTTAAATGATGCTGACTTTGTAAAATGTTATATTTAAATATCATTTTTCTGTGTTTTTTCTTTTTTATTAACTATGTATATTATTTGTAATGTACGTAAATTATTATTGTGACAAGTTCTACCCCTTTTTTGGGATATTCAGAACAAATAAAGATTATTATTATTATTATTATTATTCGAAAAAGAGAACTGTCCTCCCCAAAGCCGGACATGTGGCAACTGGTAACACTAGCACCAGTAAATGTTTACTTGTTTAGTGTTTAGAACTTTAATAAAATATTTCAAACGCTGACGTACGAAGTACTCTAAAAATATAAAACAACTAAATTATAAACTGTACTCTGTGCTAATTCGAGAACTTTATGTTAAATCAATTTATTTTCCACTCTCTTGGACAAAAACACGCGATACGCCGACATAATTTATGTTAAAATAAATGCCGGCAATTAAAATCGTAATTTTCCAGTTGTTTCTGTGCACTTAATTGTACATTAAAATGTAGGAATGATGAATTTTATTTGATGTAATAAAATTATTTGTGTAAGTAAGAGATAATCGATTTACTGGCTGTAAGTAGAACACGACTTTGCATATTGGAATGATGGATTATTACTTATAAGAGATTATTTTAATGGTATTTCGAGTAAGTAATACAGATGTTAATTTCGTTTTAAACAAAAAGAATTTGTTTTCAAGGGTGTTGTAAGTAGAGTATTTAACCCTTATGTCAATAACCGGGTGCCCACCTAAGCACTTTTGGTGAAATGTATTAATGTTTTAGTGATTTTCTTTTGAAAACCTCCCAGATCGTCGCGATTTTAACTTTTTTAATGCTTTTGTATATCTTTTTTCGTCCTGAAACCAACATTTTTTTTACATCAAAGTTTACGTAGTCATTCTCAATAACCGGGTACCCGGTACCCACCTGTGGGAAATGAGATCTATGAACAATTATCACATAAGGGTTAAATGTGTTATAAGTTATAATTCCCTAAGTAAGTAACGTTTATTTATAACACATTTATTAATACTGCACAATTTGTTAATGCAGTATTTATAATTTTTAACATACAATTTTGTACCTTTTATGTAGAGTTTTGGTTTTTCTTTAAAGCTTTTTGGTATTTTTTACAGCACGTTTCGGTTATCTTCATAACGCATTTAATTCGCATTATTTTTAAATTTGTTATGAGCCGTTACCGAAATCCATTCACGATTTTAAAAAAAACTAGGGCGATATTCAGTTGTTTCTGCACTTTTTACAAACCGTACATACATGCACACGTGTCAGTTCAGTGGATCTGCATATTTTCACATAATTCACAGTTCATTGTTCCCGTATGGGGTGACACAGGGCAATACCTCAACTGTAAACGACACGAACTAGCAAATCCGAGTAAACCGTACGCCTAACCGGAGGGTGTAGGACCCCATTTCGGGGACCCTATTAGAAATATTTCCAGATAATGGATAGAAATGTCGGATAACACAGCAGAGGTGGGGCAGAACCAGCTCAGTTGACCCTAAAACTGCGTCTTATTGGTGGACTGCATCGAGCTATGCATTCCTAGGCAAAAAATGGCCTCCGAATTAGTATATGAATAGTTGGTAGTGGGCCATGAATAGGGAGTAGCTACGCACTAATGATAGTAACACGCAAGTGGCTAATCCAAGTCGGCTTAGGTTTCCAAGGACGTAAAGATGTCAGCATTTTTTGTTTAAACAAACTCGAGATAACTAACGCTTCAAACAGCATTTTTAATGATAAAAACAGACGTTAAATGGTGATATTGATTCAAGAACTATAAACAAACGAAACAGAAAACAAAACACTGTTAAACCAAAAAAAAAGTATGGACTAGTATGTGAGAAGCCACAATCATTTTTTTAAAGTACACAATTCCTCGTGCTTCAGATGTTTTAGCAAAAAATATGAAAATGTCGAATTTCTTTTTTCTCTCGTAACTTTTTTGTCTTAATCATTAGAACAATTTTATTTGTACCTCCTTATGGTACTTTTTTATGTACAAAAAAATGCGACATTTTCATATTTTTTGCTAGGACATCTTAAGTACGAGAAATTTTGTACTTTTAACATAGTAAGAAGTTTATTCAAGATTTTTTCAGTAGTAATATAACAAGTGCATTGTAAAAATTATCGATAATTTTTGGTAAATATGCCCGAATGCAAGTTGAGCTGATTTTTTCTGCTTCAACTTGCATGAGTGAAGATTTGTCAAAAATTATAGATTATTTGCAATGCACGAGTTATATTTTGTCAGAAAATTTCCTTCACCTAACCTATCTGTCAAATTAAAATGTTGTTTAATTTAGACAAATTAAAGTATACCTACTACTTACTGCGATTGTTATTATTAATAGATCATTTATAACTAATTTTTAATTCAAGAATTATATTTTAATAAAAATTAATGAACCAAATAGTATTTAGGTACATACATAATCTGTTATGTCAAATTTTACAAGTACTGTCAGAGTGGTGTGTCAGGGGTGTGGTTTAATCTATATTAAAGTAACGTTATTGGTCGCCGACATCTGTCAAAAAATTATCAAGACCAAAATACCTTATTCCCTCTCCAAATTTATATAATCCACCAATCAAAAACTCAGATTTCTTAGAAACGACCAATAAACGCATGAAAATCTGTTAATTGCGAAAAGTAAATTATCAGTGTATGATTATGTTTATTGGCCGTTTAAAGGAAATCTGAGTTTGTTATTGGTCGAAAACGCAAATTTGACAGGAGGATCAACTCCTGGCAGAGGAATGTAAAATTATTACCGTGTAATATTGCTCCTATTGGTAGTCTCTAAAAGATTTAAGATTAGTGATTGGTTGAAAACGCAAATTTGACAGGTGAAGGGAATTTTCATTATCATTAAACTTCATAACACTAGTAATAAGCAAATTGATCAGAACGTTTTGAAATATAAGTACAAGTAGTTTATATAACGTATTTTCTATAAAGGTTTATTCATGTGTATTGAATTATTGTCATTAATAGGAGTGATAAAGTCTTCGGACATTTCGCTTTGTTTTAGATTTTTAAAATAACTGTTAAATTGGGGGTATTATATGCGGAAGCAAATCCATCATTATGCCATTTTCAAAATTAATGTTTTTGCACTTCTGTTTAACAATGAAATTTCTATTGACAAAAATAGTAATGATTTTGAAAGAAATTGCAAGTGAAAAGTTTAAAGATAAAAATACCATACATTATTGTAATCGTGAATAGCTTTAACTCGTTTTTCGCAAAGAGTGACTTAAGCCACATTCAAAATAAAAGGCTCATATTTTGTATCTTTAACTTTAAACGCTTGTCAAGAAATTTGATATATTTGCAGCAAAGTTACAAATTTTTCTAACTACAATATCTGCGGTTTCCTATTTCGTTACGTGTCCAAAGTTAATGCATGCGTTTTAACCGTAATTGCATGTTGGTATTGTTTATTGTTGTTGCTCAATTATTTATGGTAATTGTTAGTAATGCAATTGTTTTAACGATAGTTTTTGTAGACGATGCGTAGTTGCTGTGGAAGTGTACAATTTTATATTTTAATGAATGGAACGGCGAACATTGAAGAGTTGACATTACTGATTAATTTTAATTTCCGTTGTGTTAAACTGGCCCCAGATAGGTTGGTTTTGGGGCGGGATTGGGCGATTTTGATGAGAGTTTAATTTTTTGTGCAATAAAATTGGTAGCCAGTTAAATTTTCTACAGTACGTTTGTACTTACTTGAGGAAACAGTACACAGACAAATTTTGTGTTAAGAATACGCCAAGAACTTTTTGTAACTAAAAAGAAAACAAAATTTTCAGGCCGTAGTAAAACTAAGTTTATGAAAAATTACTTGTCTTTTTGTTTTGAAGGATCTCGTCTATTCATCAAAAGCAATTTTACTTATCCAATCAAATTAATACTACTTCTGGTGAAACGAAAGAAAATCTAGAAACTGTTCAAGAGATCCTCCCCTCCGAAAAAGAGATGAGTAACTTCTAATTACACTTATTTTATATTAACAATTGAATACCTTGAGTAATTCAGGTATTTCCCCAACTCTAGTTTTTTGCATTACTGGATTATGATTGTGAATTGCTTATGCACAAGCCTGCGAGGCATTCAAACGACTGTTTTCAATTTTTCATAACTCCAAACTGCACACAATCGCGAACGAGCAATTCACATCGGATCTGCAACTCACTCCACGATTTTTACAGACGAATTGGCAGCTGGGACTAGCACAATATCGGAGTGTTAGGTAACCGAGCACTTCAACACGTTCAAATAACGTACAGTGCAACAAAAATATGGTTGCAAAGTTTTTGGTACGTCACACAGAAAAGACGGCATTGTTACGACTCTATAGAATTAACAGCCATCAGACCATTACATCAGCATTTGTATGTCTTGTTATTGTAAATAAAATACGAATATCAGCGAGAGGCAGGGCCGTGTCTAGGTGTTTTGGCGCCCGGGGCGAGAACGAAAAATTGCGCCCCATTTCTAAAAAAAAAAATTGTTTCTCCGGGCCTACTTTGTTCGGGCTTGGAAAATGGGGCTCGTTTTAAAAAACACTTTATAAAACACACATATGTATGCACATATAATATTTTTAATAATAAATAAATAATTAGGTAACATTTAACTTAAGGAACATACAATTTGGTAAAAAATAACATAATATGCACATGTAATATTTTTAATAATAAATAAATAAATACTTCAATAGTTAAACATTTAACTTAAGGAACATTATTTTTTTTAGTCGTGAGTCTTTCTACTGTTTGTAGGACTGTTGAGTTGTGTTGTGCTGACTTTTTTCCATGATCGCTTCTTCTTCTTTTCTTTTTATGCTTCTGGTATTCCAAGTACCTATTCTCATTTTGTCTTTCTTATCTCTATTTTTTTTATTTTTAGTATCTCATGCTTTGATTGCTATCTGTTTTTCCTTATTCATGTCCGTTTTCGTGTAGTGATCGTGCCATTTTTTCCGTAACTTGTTTTCCGTCCTTAGTTTTTTGGGTCTGTTTTTTGCTGTAGCTCCTCTTTCTCTTTATTCCATAGCCAGATGTTATTATCTACAATGAGTTTTTGATAAGCTACTCTGACTTTTTTGCCCTTTTTTCTTTCTTTTTCTGCCTCTTCTCTGATTTTTCTTTGTATTTCTCTTTCTTTTACTGTTAGGTCATTGTCTATGTAAACGTTTTGACCTTTTAATTTGCTCTTATACTGCATCATCTTTATTTTATTTTACTCCTATTTACTTGTCATTGCTATTGTCATACTTTTGCCATATTTTCGACCCACCACATACATTTGTTTGATATTTACTTTGACTCCTAAATTTTGATCTAGAAATTCTTCGATACCTGCTGTACCGTTACTTTCATCAAATTTTGCCCCCTTTATCACAATTTTATATTTCTTTTCTTTTTTTTTCTGGTTCTTCTATTCTGTTTTCTAAGCTAAGCATCTTTTTTCTAAGCTCTTCGTTTTCTTTTTTTGTTGCACTAAATTCCTCCCTAAATGCTTTTTGTTCTTCCCTTATCTTTTTAACTTCTTCCACCAATTGGTTAATTACTTTTACTAATGCCTCCATTTGTTTTTCTTCCGTTGAACCTTTGGTTTTTGCTTGATCTGGTGATCTGATTACTAGTTTGTACGTTCTGGATATTCCGCCTTCTTCTTTGTTTTTCTCTTCCTTGTCTCTTTTTCTTTTATAACTACTACCACTCGCTTTAAAAAATTTCTCCATGGATAATATTTTATTTTATTTAACTTTATTTATACGATTATATTTTAAAATTTAATTCACTACACAGTTATTAGTTTAATGTGCTTACTTACACTATCACTATTACTTGACGCGCTCTTGGGTTCATTATCACGCTACGTCAGCTGTCTATACCTCATACGCCGTACGTTATTTACTTGTTAATAACACTCTACAATTTAGATAAAAGGACTTAAGGAAGAAGGGACGCGCTAATAAACTTTGCCTAGGACACAAAATAATTTCGCGCTGGTACTGCGTAACGTAGATAACTCCAAAAAAAAATAAGACGTCAATGGCGATTTTGGCGCCCCCTGATTTCGGCGCCCGGGGCGAGCGCCCCCTTCGCCCCCCCCTAAACACGGCCCTGGCGAGAGGGGAAAATATGGACACGAGTAGGGATTGTAAATTTACCGACTTTTTGAATTACCGGTAATTCGGTAAAATTGTCAATCAAAACCGGTTTACCGGTAATTTACCGGTAAATCATATTATTATATATATTTATATTATTTTGTTTTTTTTTTTAGATTTAATGTAGTTTTCGGAGTTTATCCGCGTCTCCCCTATAGTGAGAGCTTGCCGTAACGTCGAGCCAATTTAAATATTACCCGGATAAACTCCGAAAACCATATTAAAAATAAATATATTTATATACATTTATTTATTATGGAACTGATTGAGATAGTTGAAGCCTAAACTACCCCAATTAGTTTCATACAATATATTAGTTAACAGCCATTAACGAATCTAATATATTTTTATGTAATATTAATATAACACAATATAAAATGACAATATATAATATTTAAAATAAAAATATTACAAAAAATATAATCCAGCATTACAAAAAACACATGAAAATAAAACTATTGTGAACATAAAATATAAAATGATTTAACATAATATACCTATGTTGTCAAACTATTAACAATATTTTTTATTTTAAACTTTTCTTAAAAAATAACCACGTAGAAAATATAATTTATCTTAACTATCGTCTCCTAATTGCGACCTAATTTTTGTACAAAATAATCCAGCCGCGTAAAAAGCTTTTTCGGATTCTACTACACTTGTTGGTCGAGTAGTGAGTAAACAATCAAACAATCATATGCCATTTGTATGCTTTCCCCTTATTTTTTCTCTTTGAAAATACTTCAATTTTTTTTCTATTATTTGATTTAGATTTTTATCATGATTAGAAAGATATTGAAAATTACCGGAATTACCGGTAAAAAACTGGCAAATTACCGGTTAAATTTGAAAAGTATTTTTTGCGATTTATTACAATCCCTAGTCGTGTAGTGAGTAAACAATCATATGCCATTTGTATGCTTTCCCCTTATTTTTTCTCTTTGAAAATACTTCAATTTTTTTTTCTATTATTTGATTTAGATTTTTATCATGATTAGAAAGATATTGAAAATTACCGGAATTACCGGTAAAAAACTGGAAAATTACCGGTAAAATTTGAAGAGCATTTTTTGCGATTTACCGGTAAACCGGTTTACCGGTATTACAATCCCTAGACACGAGAACAGGGTTTCAACCTGACAAAAATTAGATCTACTTGAATTACATACGGGTTCAAGAGTTTGAAATTATCTCTATTTAACATTTCAGGAATTCATTGACAAGCGAAATATTTGCCCCGATAAAGCGATTTTAATGGAAACAGCTTGTATATCTGTACATATTTAAAAAAGTTTAGTCATCGTACTCATTACAAAATTCGTCAACAGCATAAAAATGTTATACCTGTTTTGAACGTTTTCGTGAATTCCTGCTCTCCAATTTTACTTACAGGAAAATTAATGGTACCCAGGGCAGGCCAAGTGGGAGGGGGGTGCAGTGGGTGCAACGCACCCGGGCCCCCCAGGACCCTAAAATGGTATGTATTAAAATGGTTTTGTAAATTTTATGCCATTGAAAAGAAAATATTTATCTGTTGTAATGAAAAAAAAACTTTCAAAATTAAAATAACGAACCAACGAAAAGTAATAGTTGTATAAAACAGTGGATAACAAGGGCAGAAACAGTACAAGTTATACATGCCATAATTTCGTTTTTGAAAAAGAATGCAAAAATAAAAAAATTAAACTGTTGCAAGATGAACTGAAGAAGATAATAATAACTTATTAACTTCAAAGACTTGACATTAGCATCAGCTTTTTTATTTATAAAATCAGAGCAACACGTACTTTAAAATTTAAGAAAATTGAATTTGAAAATTATTAAATGGAAGTAAGAAAATTGTTCCAGGGACTAGGTGGAAAAGCGGAGTTTCTTTTTTATTGTTTTTTTTAATAATAATCCATTATTATAATTACATTATTTTTCATTTTGAAATAAACAAAAAGAATTACTGTTTTTTACCAAGTATAATATTAAAAATAATTCATACTGTGGACATTTAACTCAGCAGAATTTTTCTTTTACTGTAAAAAAAATCTTTTTTGCTGGAAAATAATCTTTTTTTTTTTTAAGAGTAAAGTGCCCTAATATGGAACAGTTACTTATTATGGAATACATCAGTTTTATGACAAAGAATAAGCGATATCTGTTGAAAAGTATATGTACCTATTTGTACGTTGATCACACATTCCAAAATGTAAAATAGTTAAAAAAATATTCACTAGATTAGGTACATAACAGTTTCAAATATATTTTTGACGTGCTACTGAGTTTTTAGGCTAAATCTTTCAGTGCAAAATATTATATGCTAGGGTAAATGATATAAAATATTTTATTGCATGTTTATTTAGCATGAGCCTTTACATTTCAATTAAATAGACAAAAATTTTGATTGGGACCATTTAATGTTTTACATATAGGTACCGATTTTTGAAATGTCACATTGATACCTAATATGGAATACATAGTACCTTATAATGAATATGATTATGGTCATTAAGTACAGGAATATGGGTTCAGTGTCAAAAGTGTCAGAAATGGACACACGAAAAATGTGCAAAATACCCAAAAAAACCATTCTATTGTCCTACCTGTCACAAATAAATAAATTATCAACATTAGTTCGCATTACACTTGAATTATAATACCTAAGGTAAATCAAAAAGAAATAAAAGATTAATCTATAAGCAGTATTCTGATATTTTTTATTATCTCAATAAACCCTAACCATTTCTCATAGACGAACGATTTAAATCAGTTCTTAAATTTTAGAAAACTATAAAATATTAAATATTTTTGTTAAAGCAACTTGCTCGTCTGAAGTATTAGAAAAATATCTATGCTGTAGGCTTCCATTGCTGTTTAACCAACAACCCTGAAGATGTCTAATGGTACTAGTATTAATACTAAAGGTACTACGATGTTTAGTTTAAATTAATCTAAAATTTGATGGTTTTTTTAATCTGAAAGGCCGTGATTTTCATTAAACGTCAATTTTGACAGTATTTGTCTGTAATTTAATTAAGAGACTATTAATTAAAACAGGTACCTAAGTTATTTCCAATTAAACTTATTCATATTGCATAAATGGCACACTCGAATAATTCAAGCCTTTAACTAATATTATGGCAGTTTTTTAAAACAAAATACTTATCGATAGCATCTCAAATTAATTGATAAAATAATATCTACCGAATTTTGAATTCAACATGATAAAAACGTGCTTAAAAAAGAGCCACCACAAAATGTTGTTTTAGTTATACCAAAACGAACAAGTAATAGCAGAACGGCGCGTTCGGTTTGTTGTTTAAAGTTTCGTTATTTTCGATTTTTCTGATTAAAAGAGCAGCTTGCATCGTGCAATACATTCTCGTTCGGAGGATTAAAATGCACGTCCCCAATGAAAACACGAAAAACAGCTCGAAATCGCTCATAAAATTTTCATTATATCTGTTAAATCGCTGTCAGTTAACAAAAAACGCTTTTATCTAGTTCGGATCGCGATAAAAATGTCGTTCTAATAATTGCCACAAACCGTAAATAAAAATGCCCTGCAAACAGGGGTGCCTTTAACAATTACAAGGGGTTGCTCCCTTTGCACAGCTACACACAGATTTACTGACACTGAATGCAACACACCCCTAACCCCACGGCCGTGACGAACCGAAGTACAAGCGAACACACTGGATAAAATTCGCAGGAAAAAATTATTCCTGTGCTGCAGTGTAATCCATAGTTACACTTTTCGCATAGTGCACACGAACATTCAATAATTAATCGTATACTATAGCAATATCCTTCACAATTTTGCTGTATGAAGAAGGGTCATGTACTTGATTATAAAATGTATTGAATTAAATTTAGATCTTAGGTATTTGAAATTATTTCGACATAAGAACTGTGTAGGTAGAGCAGGGTTTAACTAGCAAAATTGGGCAGAATTAAATAAACAATCGAATGGCGTCTAAAAAATTAAATTCTGTTCCCAAATTTTTGAGATAAATCCACAAAACTGGCAAAAAAATCGAAAAAACACAAATCTTTTTTTAACCAAGTATCATAGATAGATAAAAATTGTGTATAGGTAATGTATAGATAATTTTACGTAGATTAAGGTAAGTCAATAATATATTTTTCGGTAGAATGGCTATTGATGTACAGAACAAACCTACATTATTTTTTTTATTTGCATGCACTGAGAAAAATTTGATATTGTTTTAATACAAATCGTAGTCTTAATTTTATTTTTGTATTGGAGTTAATAACTACACTTTTATGTTATGCTACAACAATATTATATACCAAATATATATCATTTATATAAAATAGCACTACACAACTGTAATTTAAATTACTATTGAATACTACAACAATTTTTATTTATTACGTTTTACGTGTTTAGTATTAACACAGACAAAAGCTATATATTTGTATATTATATTACTACATATTATATTTGCAAATAATTGGCCAGTGTATTTATATAACCGTATACGTTAACATCATAACGGTATAACATAAGTTAGGCATTATTTTGGTTAACCCTTTCAGCCCTGTAGGGACATATAGTCCCAGAGACATTTTCACATATACTAAACATGTATTAAATGCTTACAAATGTATAGGGATCTGGGATTTTAGTATTTTTGGTCAACATCACCAAAGACAGTCGTGACAAGTTGGATTGAACGAATAAATTTGTTCTGTTTGGCCACAGGCGCTGAGAAGTGCACATGGTGAACACTGTTGGGACGTAAACGACCCACTGTTCTATACTGTTGGGACATAATGTTCCATTGCATATCTTTATAATTAAAAATTACTCCTATTTAATAGTTTTATAAATTTTAATTTTTTTTTATGTTCTTTGGTGTCACAGAACATAAAAAAAATTAAGTAGATTGAATTAATATTAAAATATTGAAATTAAAAAAATCGTATTGAAAGGGTTAAGCCACGAAGTGTAGGTATGTTTTACTACTACATCATCCAATTTATATTATTCCACCCATAATGTTAACAGCTACGTACTGGCAAGCCAAGACGCTGACTGCAGTTGTTTGCTATGCTTCATCCTTTTGCGGAACATTTTTGACGTGTTCAGTTTAGTTATTGTATTGCGATACTGGATATTCTGTTAGAAAATTGACAGATGCCAGAATTGATTTCCATTTTTGAAGGTAAGTTGTATTTGCTCCTAACAATAATAAATTCAGTTTATAAAAGTAATTTATTAACAAATTGCATCAAACATTGCAATGGCCGACTTTTAACGTTTGCGTGTTGAACGAGTATGGTGGTTTCAATTAAATTAACGTTTTGGTAATATATTCAGATCCACGAAGACTTATACTATATCCATGTCTTTAGCTTCCTCTGGGTTATCAGTTGATAAGTATTTACATCAATATTCCCTGACAAAATTACTTATGATTTTCACATTTGCGTTATATTTACCTGCCTTATGGCTGTTTTTATACGTGGATATTGTTTTTCTTGATGTATACAGGGTTTGTATTCCAAATTCAACCTTTTGCAAATCAAATCCAACTTTTTACAAATCAGATTCAACCTTTTATAACATAATAAAATCAGAAGTGTATAATCCAAAAATTTGAGATATTCGAACACACTTACATATTTAAAAAAATGTTTGGATGTGATTTACAAAAGGGTGGATTTGATTGCAAAAGGGAGAATTTGAAGTGCAAAATATTGAATTTGGAGTGCAAACCCTGTTTTGTGTTTTCAACATCTAAATAATTTATCTTTTAGATGAACATGAACATGAAATAACAGAAGGTTACTTATGTACAGGTAAAGTGTTTAGCCAATAAATATATTATCATATTGTATTATTAATAATTTTAGAACGATCACGATTTTCCAAAGTTGTTATAAGAAAGAAATAAAAAGCTTGAAGCCATTGGACGGCGTGCTCAAGCTGGTGTCTTTATATTTAGGTGATATTTGTAAACCTAGATCAGTTCTAAAAATTAATGAAAATATATACTTGTTTACATTTTAAATATATACTTGTTTATTAATAAAAACTGCTTTTATTATGCCCCCTAATTAATACCATCAGTTAACTGTATAAGTTGTAAACAGTAGGAGTATTTGACATCACAAGTATTACTATGGTATACAAAAACATTTCTGATGCATAATGCTCTGTACAATACCTATTTGGAAAAAAATATTTATATGTTTACATGCATATGGATGGTATTGCATAAAATATGACCATGTATTGTATATATATTCTAAATGTATAACATGCAAAACTTTACGATATGTTATATGACACCTGTAGTAGTATATTATACCATTTTAGTTTTGTATTATATAGAATTATAAGATATCACATACAAATAATAGTATACAAATTTGTAGTAGTATATTATATTAATTGTTGTAATGGTCCCCTATTTAACTACTACAAATTGTATAAAAAAATATTTTTCTTTTAACGTTTACAAATTATTTTTCTCAGTGTGTAGTTGACTGTAGCTTCATAAGAATAGTATATTTTACAACAAGAGATGAAAGTCCAGTTTTTTTCGTGAGGTGAGATTTATTCAAGTCGCGAAGCGGCGAGTGAGCAAATCGCACGAACGAAAAAAAACTGATTTCATCTCGAGTCGTAAATGCTATTTTTTCTACGAAATTAAAATTATATTACCTATAGAACGAACGTTAATGTAAACGAACCAAATGACAATGATTATGTATAAAGTTTTAATTAATCATTTCATTTCCATAGCGACAATTCCACACTGACATTGACATAAATAAAATTATAACCTGCATACGAAATTTATTTAATAATAATTTTTTTAACATTGTTAGGCTTTTATATAAAATGGTACATTAAAATTAAATTATTTCATAAGAATATTAACGCAATTTTAGTTTATTGCAAGTTTAAGCTAAAAAGAAATCGTAAATTTTACAATTTGATTTTGACATTGACATTTTCGCCACTAGTGTAAAAAAGTATAACTTTCATGTAGGGCAGGCAGTGAGAAAATGACAACTTTCATATACATAAGTAGAAAAATTAATTTTCCGACGACCACTATGTAAAGCGAGTAATTTCGCACGACTTACTACTACTGAAAATGACAAATTGCGCATGACACCGGAAATTGTGTGCAAAGTGCACTTTGCGTGTGTAAAGTGACGATTTCCGCTACATTACACACGCTAAACGCGCTGTCAAGTTAACGTGAAGAAAATCTAACCTCACAAATGTCAAGTGTCACCAACGTCAAAAAAATGTTATTTTCACAATTTTTTTGCAGAATTAATGATTATGTCTAAATGGTCGTCGGAAAAGCATAGTGTACAACTCGTGCTGAAAGAATATTTCACACGAGTATGACAGTTGAGCCACGAGCCGTCAGGCGAGTGGCTCAGTCATACGAGTTGTACAATATACTATTTCGCCACTAGTGGCGAAATATTGTCAATGTCCACATCAAAGTGTAAAATTTACGATTTTTTTAAGCTTAAACTCATAATTAATTAAAATTGCGTTAATATTCTAATCAAATAATTTAATTTTAATGTAGCATTTTATATAAAAGAATGGTACTACAAAAATTAATATTAAATATATTTCGTTTGCAGGTTATAATTTTATTTATGTCAATGTCAGTGTGGAGGTGTCGCTATGAAAATAAAATGAATAATTAATACTTTATACATAATAATTATTGTCATTTGGTTCGTTTACATTAACGTTCGTTCTATATCGGTTATTTCGTTCGCGAGATTTGCTCACTCGCCGCTTCGTGGCTCGTGAACAAATCTCACCTAACGAAAAAAACTGGACTTTCATCTCTTGTTGTAAAATATAGAAGTTGTGTTATCTATTTAACTTTTCCATTCTTAAGTACAATTATTCGCGAAAAACCCAAAAAACTAAAGGTCATGAGTGCAAAGGACGCCATATTGGCTATTAAATGCGCTCTGTAGGGTGTGCGAATATAACAAACCAAAAAACCCTGAAATAATTTTTAAAAAAATGAAAAATGTGTGTGTTTGACAGTTTCGTAATTGTTCAGGATTTTCCCGGATTTTGCCTTGTGAATCGCACAGCAGTATAACAATAAATGCACCAACTTTGTTTTTGTAACAATATATCATAAGCACTCAGAAACAAATTCCTCTAGCTACAGAAAAACAAATGACACGCGAAAACAAATTCCTAAAATAACGAATCCGTCTCGGAACAAAACAATTTCGCTCTGAGTTCGAATGCCATAGTTTCTGTGAGCATTTGTTTTTGCACAAATAATGTTATAATTAACTATCCAAACATGCCCTGGCATTAAAAATAAAAAACAACGTCTAGCAGTCAATTAAAAGGGCACCATGGGGCGAATCGGTTACGGCATTTCAATATGATGTTAAAATCATTACCTGGTCGGCTTGCAGGCTATTAATAAAATTTAAAAAATGAAACAGTTGCATAACGATTTAATGCCAAACAAATAACGAGTTTTGATAGGTTACAACATGAAATGTTTTTGCTTTTTTAGTACTTTAAATTGTTTTTCACTTACAGTCAAAAAACAGTCGTCAGTAGGACCTGTATAAGGATCTCAAAAATGGTGAAATTTATGAGGCAATTAAAATGGATAAAATTCACTTTAAAAGGCTTACTCTAAAATCCTGTATTTTTAAATATTTAATGGCCTTCCAAGTAAAGATGTAAATCCAACATCAGCAAATTTTGTAAATCTTGCATTTGCTGGTTGTAGTAGCTTATAGAAATAAAATGTGCATAAAAATTTGTTAATATTCGCACGCATCCTAAAGTGGCTACATTCATTTGGTGATATATTGTTTATGTCCTCAATTAACTACAATTGTTCAATAATTTGTTTTTAAATAAAAATTACAGTTTGTCTAAGAGCAGTGGTCTCCAACACGTCGATCTGAAGGATTTTATATTTTTAATAATTAATTTTTGCCTATATGTATTTACCTGTGTTATGCCCATGCAATAGGTACTTTAATTAACAATACTATTTTGCGAAAATAATTTTATAATTCTTTAAAAGTCGGGTACGAATTTGACATAAAAAGTGATCCTAGACCACAAAAGGTTGGAAACCGCTGGGTCTAAGAAGCTACCAAGAAAATTTAATAAATTACATTTCTACCCTGTAGTTAAAATTATGGTTTATTTCATTTCATGAAGACTAAATTATATGCTATTATGTTGATATTATAATATGTTTGTTGAACACATGTAAAACCAATTTATACTGTTTTTTACAAAAACAAATACAAAGTTGACAAACAGATAAACAATGTTATTATGATATTGTAGATAAGTGTATAATTTTTTAATGGCTTTATGTTTGTTTAAAGGATTTACTACTCAATTTTCTCTTTTTATTAAAAACCACAAATATTACATATAGGTAACCTTTATGCCATTAAATTTAGACAAAAATAATGTTTCTTATGAAGCTACAGTCAACTACATGTAAATTTAAAAAAAAATACATGTTTGTTCTGTACATCATTCTACCAAAAAAAGTAAATTTTCAAGCTCTTGTAAAATTTGTTAAAATATAGGTCGTTCCCTTACACTACAGCACTTTTTCCGTATTATTATGCGCTCAAAATAATTCTAAATAATTCAGTAAGTATAAACAAGGCTAATTCGTTTTTATCTGCATAGATTAAGCTTAAAAAAATCAACCCAGGTCTATATTTTATTTAGCCATAAGTACTATAAACCTTGTACGATTCTTCGCACTTATGTTTTTACAATAGTAGTCGTTTAGCACATAAACAAGTCGTTAAAATTGGCACAAAATGGCCTCAGATGACTAAAAACGTTTTGCAAAATCAAAAAAGGCAAGAGAATAAAGTTTTTTGTGCGAAAATGTGTGTATAAATGACCTGATTGTTCTCAAAATAGTTAAATATGGACAAAATAAATGGACTGAAATTTGTTTAGGGTTTAAAACACTGAATTCGAACCACTTAGGGAGGTCCTGCTTAATATAAGACGGGAATTCGATTAAATTAGCAAACAATTGCTTATAACAGAGCTTAAATACGTATGGCGATATTCAGAATTTTTTTTTAATCCACAGAAAACTTTAAAAAACAAACGAAATTAGGATTGGCTATTTTATTTGATTCTTCTGCTGAGTTCTAAAATAAAAATGAGAATTTGTATGCTTCATGACAATTTTATAAGCAAAATAAATAGATGGTAACGGTTTTTCCATGGAAACTTCAATACAAAAAAATGGCAGCTAATTTTTACTTTGCTTGTGGACCTGATTTAAATAAATACATAGCATTTGTTATTTTTTTCCTTTATGCATCGCTTAAAGAAAATTCATTCATTCACCCACAACTTCAAATTTTTTACCGCGCTGGGTATGAAAGGTGTTGTTTTTTTTTTCAACAAACAAACGCAAGTCGAAAGTCAAAAGTGACTTATTTTTGTTTATAATAATTTTTTAGAAATCTATTATTTCTCAAAAATATGGCATAGGTAACCTTTTAATGCTTTAACAAGTGATACGTTACTGGAAAAACCTGCGGGGCTTCGAGAAACGTTGCAGGGCCTAGGGGAAAAATGTACATGGGGCCCAAGTGAGCAAATTGTTTGGAAATTTATTTTATTAAAACAAACTGTGGGATGTGTCCTGGCCCCTGTGAATCCCTGGCCCGGGAAATTCTACCCCATCCCCCCCTCTCAGGCCCTGGGAAAGAGAATAACTGATGCTACCTATTCAAGCAAATTTCTAAAATGGCGCCCAAAAGAAAATCTAAATTTACTGTTTAATCTCTGCAACTAAGTGAACTTATACTTATACTACCAGCACATTTGGCTTGTGAAATTATTACATAGCACAAAAACTCAGATTAATTTTACAAAATAGGAATGAAATAAAACAGAAAAAATCGTAAAATTGCAATTATTTTCCCTCATCAAGTTATCTAGGCAATTTTCAAAAGGTTTGGAGATTGCTACATATTGGGTTCTGTTATAATATGTATTTTTTGGCTAATTTAATCTTATTTTTTCTCGCTTACATTACGAAATATCCCTCACAGTGGCCAAAATTAAATTATGTACCCCGTGCAAGTTAGATATGAACCATAAAACGATTTCGATTTTGAATTTAAAAGAAAACTATTTGTAATAATTGGAAAAAAATGTTCGTTTTGCTACGAAAAATTACAGGACCAATTTTTGACCGACCAGGTCTTAATAATTGAGATAATTTTGGTTGTTCTCTGAACTTATATCAAAAGCCTTGCTTTTTTTTGCAATAAACCCCCACGCATTTTAAGCAAAATTTTTAATAATTGCGCCACGAAAAATATTTTATAATTACTTCAATAAAATGTGCATACCAAACTTCACATGAGCATTAGGTACTCAGGCGCATCATAAAACGTTTAATTTTCATATTTAAAATGCTTCAGGGCCATAAAAATTGCACATCAGAACTAAAACCGACAAAATTAAATTTCCAAAACTTGGTTGCGCGTCCATTCACGGCAATTTTTTAGGCCTAGCCAGCTTTTTCGCACATTTAACAACGAAAAAAAACAATCGCAAAGCGCACAAACAAACGACCATCGTCCAACCGACGATTCCGATTCACAAGCGTCGTTTTCGCGAAAATTTACTACGCCATAAGCGCAGAAAAAAAGGCCACAATCGGCCAACTGCACAAATTCACAACTAAATGCTATTTACGAACATTGAAACCGCCATAAATACGTATAAGAATCTTGCCTGGGTCGACAAGTGACAATCGACTCGAACAGAAAACAAAATGGCGGGGTTAAATTAACCTGCTAAGTAGCAAAATCGTTTGAAATCGACAGGGAAACACGAACAAACTCGATTTTAAAAAAATTACCGCGGTTACTTCACGCAATTAGCGAGAAAAAAATTAATTTGGAATTGTTTGGGGACGCAATGCGGGCAAAATCCGTTACAGATTCGCGAAAACCCGGTGACTAAGCTACTAGATGTGTTTGATTGTTGTTTAATATAGCGTTTTTGGCTGTTTTAAATTGTGGATTTGTAGAAAAATTAGGCCCTTAGCAACAGGGCTCTTAAAAGCTAAAACATACCGGGTTAAAGTGTTCTTAACCATGTCAAGGATTCCTGAAGCACGGATGTGTTAACACAAACTAGCAATATGTCGCAAGGTTTGTTTAAAAAATTTAAAAAAACAAGCGACACCACTAAACCAGCACTTGGAGCACAAAAATCGCGTTCATTTTTTTGTTGGACAAAAGCGAAGCGCTATTTTCTGTCGGAGAACGCACAGTTACCAGCACGCAGCGAGTTCAACAGACATTTTGCTTTATTTTGAATCGCCCGATGATCCCAGACGTACCGGTCACGCACAGGAGCCTGCAACTGCACCTGCACTTTGCGCGTTCTGCAGCGACGTACGTCTTAGCGCCGAGTGTCCCCCGGAAAGGAGCGCCATCGCCGGAGCGACGCCGAACTGCCAACGCATCATGCACTTCCTATGCAGTTGCCAACTTTTTCAAACTCGCGGCTCGCTCGGTGCTAATAATTCAGGAGATTTTTATACTGCATGCGTGTGATTGCACTGGCGAGGGCCGATAGACGACGACTGTGATAAAAAAAAAAAACGCGTAATTAAGGCTTGCATTAAACGTGGACGAAAAGCGACGAGACTGTACGAGCCATGGACATATTGATCTCACGATGCGCATTGCACTATACAATTTAACTTGTGAAAAAGTGCATCTGCAGCAACGTTCCTCGTTGCCTCAAATTTGGTGCTTGAACTAGCCCGAATTTGGCGAAACACAGACAACTGCACGTCACACAAAGACATACAACTTGATCGGTAACGAAAACTTCCAACAAATGTTAAATGACTCGCCTAAATAAAACAAAACACTAACAATTTATTGGTTTATAACGCAAAAACAAAAGTTACTTCGTGTAAGAAACATTTGCGAAAAGCGCGTCCAAAATTTGGGGCTCTTCATGGGCAAAATCCAAACCGTAAGATTAAAAGAAACAAAAATTGCCGCTCCAAGTAACTTGGCTTTACTTTTGTTCAAGAAATTGCGAATTAAAAAGAGATCAAACTATAATTGCTTGTAAAATTGCCTGTAAAATTGTTATTTCTTATTCGTTGGGCGAAAGTTTTGCTCAGTCGTGTAATAATGCATTTTAGGCTGCAAATTTAACGACAAATTATGTCAAAATATTTTGTTTCAATTCCGAAATATTGTGTAGATTTCAAAAAATAAATTTATTATTATTTAGCCATGAGTCCTTCTACTGTTAGGTGTGGGACTGTTGAGTTGTGTTTTCTGGTTAACCTTTCTTCTTTCATCCTATAAATGTGCCCCAACCATCCCAGGTGTCTTTCTTGTATTTTTGTTTCGACTGATTTTATCTGTAATTGTTCTCTATATGTTTCATTTCTGATTCTATCTTTTTTGGTTCTTCCTTGGATTTTTCTTAGAAATCTCATTTCAGCTGCTATCACTCGGCTACTATTTTTATTTGTGAGTGTCCACGTTTCAATTCCGTATAAAAGTGCCGGAGTTACTACCTTTTTGACCACTTCCACTTTTGTTCGTTTTGGGACTTCTCTATTTCCAAAAATGTTGTTCTTAAACTGTTAAATATTCTTCCCACATTTCCTGTCCTTTCGCTTATTTCCTTGTACATTCCTCCATTTTTCTCTATGATCACTCCTAAATATTTCAAGCTTTCCACCTGTTCCAACCTAAGCCCATTTAAAGTGATGATATGCTCTTTGTTTTCTGTTGTAACGATCATAGTTTTAGTTTTTTCGGTATTTATTTTCATATTAATTTTTTCCAATTCCTGCTTTAGTTTCTAAATTATGTTGCAGTTTTTTTTCTGTTTCTGCTACTAAGACCATGTCGTCTGCTAACATCAGCTCCGTTATGTTAATTTTTTCCATTTTCCAGTTGCCTAGGTGAAACGATCTCATTTTTTGTTTTACTCCTTTAATTACCCCATCTATGACTACTGAGAATAATAGTGGACTGAGCACGCATCCTTGTTTTAAGGCCTCTTTTGTTTTAAACTCTTCCGATTCTTCATTTTGTGTTCTTACAATATTTACCGTTTTTTCGTACATCGCTTTTATTATGTCGATTGTTTCTATTTCTATTTTCCTTCCTTCTTAGACCCCTCCATACGTCTTTTCTTTTGATTTTATCGAATGCTTTTTCCAAGTCTATAAAACCTAAATGTATTTCCTTGTTTTTTTTATTAAGCTCTTTCCTATTGTTTGTCTTAATATAAAGACTGGGTCTTATATTCTTAACGTGTTATATAAAATTAAGGAATGCTATACGAAGTAATAGAATGCTATTAGAATAATTACCATTTTATAGTGCGTAAAAAAATCTACAACTTTTTCCCCAAAAATATTTTTGTACCATCAAGTATAACCGAGTTATTAACGATTTAAAAAAAGTACTTATTTTGATTTTTGTTTATTATCTAGCGTGCCATGGAACTTTTTTAAAACATTAAAGCATCACTGAATGGGTCTCCGAAAACGGAACAATTTGTCTAATTTAAACTTCTTTGTAGCTGTTACCGTTTACGAGAACCCAATAGTGTGGCCCTTTTATGTGAACCACCCTGTATAACAGTAGGTACAAAACACAGAAAAAAATTTAATGTTCATAATAATATCCCAAGGATTGTTATCTTAAAACAGCCTTATTTGTAATTAATTAAAATTCCAACTACAGACGAAGGATAATTCCCCATAAACCAAAGTTCGTTAATCGACTCCATCTAATGATCACCTATGTTCGTGTGTTTCTAATATAACACAGTACAAAAAAAATTGTCTGGACAAGCAGAAAAGGTCAAGGAAGTTCGGTTACATTTCATAATACGTAGGTTTTACGACAGTCTCTTGTTTTTGCAGATTTATTTTTATTATTATACTATTTTTTGATCGGACGATGGTGTTTTGTAAGGTTATCTTGTAAATTGTTTAAGAGGTATATTGATATTTCGTTGAATTATTATGCGAAACGTAGTGAAAGCGTTCAGCGGAATAGGCGCAAGTTGTTAGTATAAATAAATGATTCGTATTACATATTCTGTGGGGGATAACTCGAGCAAACTGCGGGTCTGGAAGTTTCTCCGCACAGTGTAGAAACATTCCTTGTTTATATTCTTAGGAACACTCGATTTTTCTGTTAGTTTCGTTTTTCCCGACTTACTTTCACTACAAAAAAGGTTTCAGTCCTCCAACAATTTTTTTCAAAATTAGCTTTGAAGGAGTAATAAAAGAAAGAACAATGGAAAAAGAAATGCAGGAGTATGGGTTGTACAATTAGTCGATAATATGGACCACTGATTATAAAAATTATTGTAATGAGGCAATAAGTAAATCATATATCTAAAGAATTATTTTGCGAGTTTAATCGTTTGCAAAGTCATATCATTTGATAACGTATCAGGTAAGCGAAAAGGACCCTGATTAAAAAAAGTCGAAAAATCGAGTTATCGGCGATAACTCGAAAACAAAAGACGATAACCAATTTTAGTTTTCACCATTAACTTTTTCTCGAAAAAAGAGATCGAGGATGCGCGGTCCGTTTTTTGATACCTCTTATAGTTAGAGTAAAGTGCCCTAATATGGAATACTTTTTTGTTTTCGGCAATAATATTCACATTTCTCCCACAAAATTTTGCAAAAAAATTGTAAGGAATTTGTAATGAATACGCAACACATTACTCGAATTCTGGTACGATATTACAGTAGATATTTCTTATATAGCTATTTTTTTTTAATGTTACTACTATTCCATATTAAGCTCCCGGGGAACCTAATATGGAATACTAGGGGTTCTTAATATGGAATATAGAATTATATGGGACATATACATTAAAATAAACAACTGCTCGTAGATTAATCTTTTATTTCTTTCTGATTTGCGTTATTACTTAAACCAAACCAAAACTCTGTTATTTATGCAAATTAAATTATAATTCAAGTGTCATTCGAACTAATTGGTGATAATGTATTAATTTTTTACAGGTAGGACAATAAAATTGTTTTAGATATTTTGCACATTTTTCTTCTGTCCATTTCTGACACTTTTGACACTGAACCCATATTGCTGTACTTAGTGACCATAATCATATTCATTATAAGGCACCTCTATGTATTCCATATTAGGTATCAATGTGACATTTCAAAAATCGGTATATGTAAAACATGAAATGGCCCCAATCAAAATTTTGGTCTATTTAATTGAAATGTAAAAGCTCATGCTAAATAAACATGCAATAAAATATTTTATATCATTTACCCTGGCATATAATATTTTGCACTGAAAGATTTAGCCTAAAAACTCAGTAGCACGTCAAAAATATATTTGAATCTGTTATGTAATCTAGTGAATATTTTTTAACTATTTAACATTTGGGAATGTGTGATCAATGTACAAATAGGTTCATATACTTTTCTACAGATATCGCTTATTCATTGTCATAAAACTGATGTATTCCATAATAGGTAACTGTTCCATATTAGGGCACTTTACTCTACCGATATTCCCTATGAAAACATCGAAATTTGCCCACCCTGTACATCGAATCAACTTGCAATTAATGCTAGGTAACTGAAATTCAACTCCAGTACTTCAATTTTTTCACTTTTACGTTCTATACGACAAAGAGGTCCATTTCCTCTGTGTACATGACACTGGACGTGGTTTTCGTTATTCGTTCTGTTAAAGTTTTAGTTTCTCAACAAAAAAATGTACCGGTTGTCGATGTATGGTGTCTCACGAGCGACGACGTACCCGGTCCAACTCTATTTGCATTGTGGGGCACACACAGGCATTGCAGAATTTTTGAACGAAACGTGCATTTGCCTTTGAATTGATATAGCGAAGGGTCCGACATCAGAAAGGGGGCGAAGACATAAAAATCTCGCGAATATAAAGGAGTTGGCCGGTGATTTGAACTGGTCTGGTCACTAACGGACGTCTTTAGACGCAGTCTGAGCTGATTCACATAAATTGTTCTTTTTATTATGTTGCATTAAGATCATTTGTTCGTCTTGTTTTGAATGACACGTAGTACCGTGCATTTTATTTCGAGAAAATATTTTGAAATGCGCTCGGTCGGCGCTCTCTTTAAAATGATTGGTTTGAACTGGAATTAAAAAGGTTGTCTTTGTTGCTTTGCCATTTGTATTGAAGTATTGTGAACACATTCTAGAACAAACGCAGTGTGTCTAGTTTAGATTTAAATAAGAGGTTTGAAGTACTTTTAATTGGACCAAATCTTCCTCTTTGAGATAATTACCAGCAGGGCCGGCCCTAGTAAGCGAGGGTCCGACGCAAGGACAAGCTGCGCCCCCCTTAAAAAAAAATTATTTATACATTATCATACAAATAATTTACTTTTTAATAAAATTTTAAACAAACAAGCTAAAATAATATTACAGCAAACATAACTTAACTTAAAAATTTGACAAATTGACTATGAACGAAGCAAAGCAAAACAACTCATTTTTATAAACGAAATAGAAACTCAATTAAAATTAACCTTTCTGGATTTTGCTTCCGCAAAATCTTTTCATATTTGTCTTATGGTGGAAAACTAAGTACCGAACAACTTTTAATCAAAACATTATTTCCTAAAGTGTATATTTACTGAGATATATAGCATGTTCCATACCTTTTGGACACACTGTATATTCTCCAACTTCTGTCGCAGTTAGATTAAGGGCTACATTTTTTTTTTTTTTAATTAAACAAACAGGGTGCTCCAAAAAGAGTGGCATATCAGAGTTATACTTTTTCTTATGGAACACCCCGTATATTTTTAATTTTCTCCTCTAATTTACTTCAAAAATTGTATAACGTTATATGGATCCGGTTTTCAACCGGTTTCAATCCGGGTTTCAACACAAAATTGAAGGAAAAACGAATGAAGATAGAATCAGAACCGAATTATACAAAAACCAGTTATACAGGGTGTGTATAAATTGGCGGAAGCGCTACACGTGACGTTCTTCGTAAAATTCTAAGTCGAAAATCTTGATACAAAAATGTTGTACCATGCTTCCTATGGCCTCAGGAACCATTTAAAGAAAAAAAAATTGGCAACATTGCATACATTGATTTGCGTTTGGACATTTTTTTATCAGCAATTTTTACTTAGGTATTTACAATTTTTGTTCGAACTGAAAGCCTTCAGCTCGTAAACATAGCTGCAAACTTTTGGGTATCGTAAAACACAAACTAGAAATAATTACGAGAAAAACAGAGATGACAACTAATGACAATGTTGCCATATGTATTATTTTCATTCAAATCAGTGATTTACATATTTTCAACACCAATTTTTGAAAGGAAGAACACAATATCTAGGAAAAAATACTATTCGAAATTTAATTTTATTCCAAATTGCAGCTTTTTCATTTGCAAGTATTAAATAATAACGCTTATTAAAGGACTAAATGTCAAAACTTTGAGGACCTCTTGCGGACACAGCAAGCATGGTACAACATTTTCGTATTAAGATTTTCGACTTAGAATTTTACGAAGAACATCGCCACGTGTAGCGCTTCCGCCAATTTTTACACACCCTGTATATAGATGAAGCCGATTGAAACAAAAATTCAAGAAAGCCAGCTGGGTTCACTGGGACACATATACAGAATAGAATGTAAAAATTCATTTAAAAAATATATTTTCTATTTAAAACTATAAGACAACACATACAGTGTTTCACTAAACATGTACGCTGCACCACTTCAAAATAAAACGTAATCTAGACAATAAACGGTTGAATTATTTAAGTGATTGGTTAATTAATACAAACAAGTTAAATTAAAAATCACTTCCATTTTTTTGAAGGATTTCTTGTCCCTCTTTTAAGACTCGTTTCCTTATTTTGAGAAGAGTTATTTCTAAAAACACAAGCGATTTTCAATTAAACCTATTTTTATCAATCAGACAATCTTTGGAAAAAGACACAGCACACCTGACTCTTCATCAATTGGGAAACCATCAAGTCTAGACAATTTTAAGAACACTTGTCTAAACTCTGACTAATTAACAACAAATTCCAAATCACTCACAACATATTTTACTTAAAATTTAATTTAAAAAAGTTGAAAACAAATCGCCATTAAATTGTTTTACGAGTAAAGTACACACATGAGATGCTTTGGCACTTTGATAAGTCGTCCTAGAAACAATAGAGCAAAAAAACAATCGACTTGACCTACTTGCTGTTGTTTTACAGAGTTTTAATTCTTAGACGCTGATTGAGTTTGGCGTATGCCTTTATGTCTTAATGCGGTAGAAAACAAACGTAAATGAGATAAATTGGTCCAGCTGTGAGGCTTTAATGCATTAATTGCATCGAGTGGGCGTTCTATTCTGTTTGGACTTGAAATTTCGGAAGCTTTTTTTTCAGTAAAGCTTAAACTAATTTTTGATAACATTTTCAAATCACGTATGGCCGACTTCAATTCGCAATTTTTAATAAACGACTTGTTGAAGGTATTAAATTAAGCTCAGCAAGTTTCGGAAATGGACATCATCAGACCTAATTTTTGTACCCAATTTAGGTACGCAAATTTAGTTTTTATTTGTGTGAATCTTTTTATTTTAATTTTCATGTGTGTAACTGCAATTTATAAATAAGCTTACCAGGGAGGTCACGATATGTTGTCGCTAGAATCTGATCAAGGCTGTGTTTATTGCATTAAGAACACATCAAAAATAAATGTTATGCAGAGTTATACCATTTCCTTCGGAAAAATAGGGCAAAAACTGAAAAGTTGAATAATAAAGGTAATTTTTGCGGTCGCGTTGGCTATGAAACCGTCAGAGAAAAAAACAAAATTCTTCTATTTACCAATGCGCGCATCCTTTGCAAGTAAAGTGGTGCAAAGTTTTTGAAAAAATCTTAAACGGTTCCGGAGAAAAACGCGAAAAACGAGGCCCTCGTAAAAACCGTTTTCCTTATGTTAAACGCCTTTGCAAGTCGCATAGATTTAGTTATACAACTTCTCAAATCGTAGCGCCTTTCCAGGCACTAGTGGCGAAAATAATGTCAACATCAATATCAAATTGTAAAATTTACGCTTTTTTTAAGCTTAAATTCGTAATTAATTAAAATTGCTTTAATATCCTTATCAAATAATTTAACTTTAATGTAGCATTTTATATGAAAGCCTAACAATGGTACATAAATTAATATTAAATGTATTTCGTTTACAGGTTATAATTTTATTTATGTCAATGTCAGTGCGGTGGTGTCGCTATAGAAATGAAATGATTAATTAATACTTCATACATTATAATTGTCATTTGGTTCGTTTACATTAACGTTCGTTCTTATAATTTTAATTTCGTAGAACAAATAGCCTTTACGACTCGAGATGAAATCAGTTTTTTTCGATCGTGAGATTTGCCCGCTCGCCGCTTCGCGGCTCTTGAATCAATCTCACCTCACGAAAAAAACTGGACTCTCATATCTTGTTGTAAAATATACTATTGTAACGATTAAAACAGCTAACGACAAAAAAAATATCGATTGAATAAAAATTATTAACTTAGCCCTCATGTAATTATTTTATCTTCGCGTCTTGACAATTTTTGCTATTTAACAATAGACGAATGGCATATTTTTAACGTACTTTGTACATTTCAACAAACAAATTCGTTTTTGGCAACCTGCACATCTTATATTAAACTGTAAGCCTATGTAAAAAAGCAAACAAATTTATTTAACATAAAATAACAGTTGAACTTGAAGGAACACAGCCGCCTCCAGGCAGATTTTTTTATACACTCCTGCCTCCCAAGTTAACAAAAAAAAAACAATAGAGCAACGACGAAACAGCCTTGCTTTGCTTATTAAAATTTAAATCAAACAGAATTTTCAATTCCACAACAAAAACTATAAAGACGTCTGCGTACGTTATCTCAAAAACAACATTATGTTAAGCAAAGTAAATTAAATAAACAAACGAAAGATACGGAGCTGGGCAGAGTAATGGTACGAAGCAGTGGCGACTCGTGAGAGCTTACAAAGGAGGGGCTGTAGCGACCAATTCAACCAGAATTTTCGATATGGACGGGGGTTAAAAAATCACATTCTGGTGTTATTTGCTGCCATTTATGCTGTGTATCTACAACTCTTAAAAAATATGGATTTTTAGTGGCATAATAGTGGAAATTGTGCCGATTAATTGTTCTGGCTGACAGTTCATACAAATTTTTTTAAATTTCCAAAGACTACTACCGATATTTTAGGTAAAATACTCGCAAATAATCATAAGAAACGAGATAACTTCAAAAATATTATATTTAGACATAAAACACGCTTAACAACTTTGAAAGATAATTAAATTTTCTACAAGAAAATGTAAAAATATATAGGGCGTTTCATTAAAAAAAAAAGACTTACATGCGTTTAAAGTTTAGCGAAATGAACCGAGTATAACGAACACCCTGTATATTATTTTAAAAATGTAACTAGTCAACAATCACTGTATTGTCTAATAAATTACCAGAGGAGTAAATTGCCCTGATGTTGTTATGTTAATAAATATAAATATTTTTATAAAGGTCTGCATCTGTCAAAATTTTCAAAAAAACGTTAATAACTCAAAAACGGTTCATTTTAGACATAAACAACCTATATAATTTTTGAAAGAAAATTTAATTTTACATCTAAAAATCATAAAATATACTGGGTGTTCCATTTAAAAAAACATAGTGCGCAAAAACAAAACACTGTGTATAGTTGAAAATAATTTTAGGTTATGTAGTAAATGATTACAAACAACTTTTATCTGTAACTTTTTTTAATATTGTTACCAATAACAGAGCTATCGAATAATTCGTCTTGGCTGAGGCACCCTGTATATCACGCGTCACCCCCACTCCATATCTACTCGCCACTTCGCTGTGGGGCTGCGGAAAATGAAGCCCTCTTATCAATTTTTATACACAGACAGCGCCAGTGTTATAAAATGTAAACTATCGAGTGTAGCAACCGCGAAATAATTTTTTAGTTAAAATGGAAACAAGCATAACTTCATTTAAATCTGGAGGGGCCGCAGCCCCTATGGACGAGCCGCCCCTGGTTCGAACCAGCGTCAATAAAGCTCTGGTTTAATTATAATGGGTGCGTTGTATCGAGAGTGTCGGCTTTAATACGTTGTGTTTTGTTTTTGCACTGCAATTATTTTTTATTTCGGTGCCCTCGTCCGCAGCTCCGAGACTCGGTCGGCCGCTAACCTTTCGCTCGGTGTAAGCCCGAGGTTGGTTCTCCTGCCTTGCCTTCCCGTTCGTGACTGTCTGTCTGCGCTGAACGTTGGAATTTGCTACCCGCTGCAATTTTTTATAATAATATAGTTTACTGGAACAGTACACTTGGATAACCCAGCCCCGATAGAGTCCATTACCTTTTTTAAACGATTTATTATGTTCGCGCAGGAATTAAAACAACAAGTAACTCACAGCAGTGGTTCTCAACCTTAGGGGCGTCAAATTTCTGAGAGGGGGCGCAAGGAAATGAAACGGGAAACTATTTATTGAAACAATGTGAAACGTGACGGACTTAAAAACAATTGAAAAACTTTTTTCTTCACCGATGCGTTAAAAAAATTCAAAGTGGGGCGGGCCCAAATAAAATTGATATGGAAAGGGGGGACGCTAATTCAAAAAGGCTGAGAAGCATTGACTTACAGGGGTCATATCTAAAAAAAAAAATGTTTTAAAAAGTTATTGCCGATGAATATTTTGGATAAAACTGTGTGAAGAACGTCACGTGTTTTTTCCGCTCGCGCGGAGACTGCTATAGGGGGGTTGACCCCCTCTTCAGTCGTAAGAGGTACAAGGATAATGGGTAGGGATGTGGATAGCCAAGGATAGGTGAAAGTACTGCCACAGCATTTGCCTTAACCATAGAGCAAACCACCTGAAACCTCTACAATGACAGTCGGCCCTGGGAATCGAACCCAGGACCTCCCGATTACAAGTTAGGTTGTTTTACCAACCAGCCACCAAGCTCGGTGTGTGAAGATGATGGGGGGTTTAGTTTATTTCAGATAGGATTACCCAGAGCCAGTGGCGTATGCAACGGGGGAATTAGAGGGATAAATCCCCCCCCGAAAATTTGAAAAGGACTAAAATTATAATTACTGCATTTCCAAACATATAAAATGTATTATTTATTGTATATTTTACTTACAAATGCTATTTTTGGGCACGTTTGACCTTGACAATTTAAAAAAAAAATGCTTATGGCGCTGTTACCAGGAGGCTACGCCCCCCCCCGCACTTTGTTCTTACAATTCACTCTTTTTGTGTCTAGCCCCCCTAGATCATTTTCTAATTTTACCATTACCATACCACGTTCGAACTTAGTATTGTTTTTGCAAATTAAAACAATATCCCCCTGAAATATTTTTCTGCGTACGCCACTGCCCGCAGCGGATTAAGATGAGGTTGAACTAGGGTTTCTGAAACGGATAAATCCGAACCGCAACAACGCGGTTTTCCAGGCAAAAACCGAAACCGCAAAACCGCAATGAAAAAACGCGGTTTTTGGTTTATTTTTTCTGCAAAAAAGAAAAAATTGCTGAATATGTATTTTACTTGTGTGTGTACTAAATCATATGACTTAATGTAACTAAAATTAAAAATGACATAAAAATCACGATGCTAAACTAAAATGTTAATCACGTCTCTCTACCGTTAGGTGCAAGATTAATTAATTGTAACAGTATAAACTGTAACTTCAAAGTATACAAGAGGACTGTTCCACAAAGCAACTGGGCTTTCTGTTCCGGGACAGGTACCGCGAATTACTCGATTTTTATATACCAGAATAAAGAAGTACATTTGGGTTTAATTGACTTGGAAAAAGCATTCGATAAAGTACCAGGAGAGAAACTATGGAGAATACGTAGTAGCTGAAAGAGGAGTAGAGAATAAAATGTAGCAGTGCATTAAGAAGTATCTACAAAGAAAACATAAATTGTGAGATACGCCAAAACCAAACTTACGAAACTTTTACAACAAAGGAAGGATCAAGACAAGAGGGAGGACTTACAGCCGTATTCATAGTCCTTCCTTATCTTAAGGATTGAGGAAGCCTCAAGGAAGCTCGCAACCTCCCTTGAGATAAGGTAGCCAATAAGGTTCCTTGTTCGGTCAAGGTAGATTTATGAAACATGAAACGAGGAATAAGGAATCCTTATTCCTCAAGGAAGGACTATGAATACGGCTGTTAGTCCCGTGCTGTTCATAATCTTCATTGATATGTTTAAAATTTCACTAGTTTGACCAAGCGTAAAAAACGCTCTGTATAATATTTTAAAAATGTAGAAAAGTGTCAATTAATTTATTGTCAATCTAAATTCCATCCGTAGACTGATCGCCATCTAGCGGAAATTTATGTCGAAAAGTTCCCGATATTTCAACAGGCTTCTGAACTCCGAACCTACGTTTACTACTACGTAAAAGTAAAACGACAATGTCAATTTTCATTTATAATAAGCTGGCGCTTGCGAAGCGATTAACACTAACTTCTCTCTACTCCCCATCGCATGTTGCCAATTATACATTTTTTATCAGTGACATTAACAATAAGGATTTAGGGCGCCAGAAATTACTTCGCACGCCGGCGATTAATACCAACGGCGCGCCACTGCATGAGAAGAGTATGTTTCAGAATGTGCATTTGCCGACGATATAGTCATAATTGCAGAAAAAGAGAGAGATCTGCAGAAGAACCTAGAGAAGGTGGAACGAAGCTATGGAAGAATATTTCAAGTAATATGAAACATTAAATCCGTTCTGGTCCCTGACTCAAAAAAGGTTGCCCGCCCCTCGTATACACAAATGAAATAGTTGTTACATAAAATAAAATACTCATTCAAGTTTTCCTCAAAATACAAATCATTCTCCGCCGGTTTTCCGGTTGTATTAAAACTAATAACACAAGATCATAACGCAATGATAAATATTTAACGACCCAGAGTACCTAACGTGCGAATAAAATTCAGTAAATAACGCGCGCAAATAGCTTGTAAAAATATTTCTACAACACGTAATCCATTGCCCGATCGTTGTAACTATAAATTACGTTGCATTTTCCAAACATTCGCTAGCCGCAGATCGTCGACCTAGACGATTTTCCGATTCCGTTTCTCCAGGTGATTTTGTAGCCACCCACGACATCGGTACGTAGTGAGGGGAATCTCGAGTGTCCCGGGGTCGGAAACGCTGAGAGTGGCATTGACCTCGCGTATTGATCAAAGCATCTTCTAGTCTAGACACTCTCCAGACGGAATGCTACCCCTCCCCCCCGTTGCTTACAACAAGGTTCAACCCCTTTGCACAATCTTACCCCAAAACGCACTTCGTTCGATGGCCTCATAATCCTGTGAAAATACTCCTCGTACGTTTCGCCTGGGCTTTGTTAGCGCGGAAGCAGGAAATTACCATTATTAATTTTATCTAGGTAAATGGAGCGCTTAAGCTGCACTTTCTTTGCAAAAAAAACAAAAGTTCAGCGTTTAAAACAAAAGTACAGCGTTTAAAAACAAAAGTTCGTCGTTTAAAACAAAAGCCAAGCTTTTAAAAACAAAAAGCTCGTCGTTTAAAACAAAAATGGAGCGCGAAAAATCCACCTGATAACCTATCGGTAATACGAATGCACTTTAAATGTAAATAAAGCAATAACGTTACGACCTAGGGCTGGTCTCGTAGCCGAATGGGGAGAGTTGCCACGAATTACTATAAAATATTGAGTCCGAATCGCACCGCAGCTTATAAATTAATAGCGGCGCTCGTGGAATTTAAGAAACCGATAAATTTCAAAAAGGCAGTCTTCAACTGTTTTAACACTATCTTCGACTGTTTAAAACAAGGGAACTTTTTCGTCTAGATTTAAAGAGGACCATCTTCAACTGTTTTAAAACAAAACAAAAAAAAAAAAAAACAAGGGCATTCTTTCGTCTATATTTTAAGAGGACCATCTTCAACTTTTTAAAACAAACGAAACGGGGGATGTTTTTCGTCGACTGTTTTCCCCGTATGTTAATCACGCTTAGAACAGCCAAATTGTTCTGTTATCGACCGATGTATTATGCAAGCGAATATATCTTCGAGGCATTATATTGGCGCATTTTATCAGATATTGCAAGGTGACAATAATCGCGAAGTTTTACTTAACTAACTTTGGTATTACAAGACTTACATAGTCGATTAAATTAGCAAAGTTGAGGGAAATTAAATAGGAAATCGAATGCTACTAAATAAAGTTAACCAAAGTTGCCAAGTTTCTGAAATAACGCAAAAAAAAACTGAAAGAAGTCAAATTTTTTAAACACATACCTTTTAACTAAAACAGAAAAAAATTGTTAACAAACGATTTTTAGATCATTTTACCGGGATTAAAATGTAGAAACCCATTTTTGCAACTCGAAGAGGTTACCAAGATGTGGTCCAAACTTGCATTTTAGTAAATGGCAATCAAAATTGGATGTAACTTTATAAAACCGATTATTTATTTTTAATCAGAAAAAAATCTATTTTTTATAAGGCCTCTTAAAAAAGGCAAATTTGATCTATACCTCGGTTAATATCCAACTTTAAAAAAAATGTGTAAAATTATCTAAATACTGCTGATTTAAGAGTATCCCAACTTCCTAATTTCTTCATTTTCTCTGAATTTTTTTTTTTTTTAATGCCTCTCACTTCACGGATTTGTCAATTCAATAAACTCTAGCTCTTAACAATAAAGAATAAGTTGTCTGTGTAAGACTCAGAAATAATTTGTCGCTCTGTATACTACGCTAGAAGCAAAAAGCTGATTAAATATAAATAGTTTTTTCCCTTGCCCATTAACTGAGGTACACAACTGCAATTCCGCTGGCATTTTGGCGTAATCTATGAGCGTTCAAATCAGATATTGCTCAAATTTATAATGTGCTGCAAACCATTAAATAATTACATACGTCTGCTTATTAATTCAGTATCTTTTTCATCTACTTCTAGTAAGAATAACAATTAATGCATGCAACAGTTCTTTAGGCTATAGGTGGATTTGGCTCACATATTATGCAGAAGTTAACGGCTGTTGAAGAGTAGAGAACAACTAAAATCGCCGCTGAATAGCCCTAAGGTGCATCCACATCTAGCGCGCCGAACCGCGCCAAACGTTCGCGAACGTTCGTGCTATTTGGACGTAAATTGTACGCATTTAGCCGTCCAAATCTGACAGCACGATTCTCAATAGATATTTTGAATTAAGGGCATATTTTTTACTAAGAGATGCATGTGATAACATTTTTAAGTACCTATTGATGTATTCCATTAATGAGTAACGTAAAAATAATGTTAATTCAAAAGTTTGTGTGCGTAGAAACATAATTTAACAACTACTTTAAATATTTTATCGTATTTTACAAGTAAAAAGTTTAAGCACACTTTTTAAACTTCTCTAAAAAAAATGAAGGCATAAAAAGTGATATAATCAAAAATTGTAATTCTCGTGGTTCATTCTTGAATTTTACCATACTTTAATAGTGCACATTTTAAATTTTGCACCAATAATAAGTGAGATATTTACAGACAAAAGTTTGATGCATCGCGTTATAGTTTTCATCGATCGCGGTGGCTAACGGACGATACCAAAGTCAAAATCCTTTGTCCTGAAGTGCTACATTGGAGCTCCATTATTGGTACATAAAGAAAATCAGGAACAACGTTAAATTTTTTTGTACACACTTAAAAAAGTGCATAATCAAAATATTCCTTAAGATTTATTCGTATTTTTATTTCCAGCAAAAAAAAATCAAGTTAAAAGAGATATTGCTGATTTTATTTAAAAAATTGCACATTTTATATTTAAAAAAAAACTTCAGATGTTTTCTTTTCAATGCCACTTCCTGTATCCGGATTTTAAAGCCCTTTGGTGTACGTTTGCAAAAAATGTTCAGGTAAAACGTTTTTACTAACCAGAAAATCTACAAAAACAACTGAAAACGAAAACAATTGATGGTCGACACGAAAAAAAAACAGCAAACTTGCAATATTAATAATGAATTACGTATTGCAATATTTAGGTCAATCAAATATTGATAAAACAAAGCCAACTACGACACAGAAGCTATCGCATTTTAATAACTATGCCATTCAGAAACATGCTACAAAGTATTTTGTAATAACAATGAGCATAAAATGTATAATTATTGCAAAACTGTTTTGTGGATAACGTTGTCGCTGCGAACACAAATACATTTCATTACTTTTTAATTTGAAATCGAGCCCAAATTAAATTACAAAAATCATAGACAGTATTAATTTCGCTAATGGAAGAGTTCACATACCATAAAATGATTACGTGAAAATATCATAGCTTTCTTTTATACAGGGTGTCCCCAGCCAAGAGAATTATTCGATAGATCTGTAACACGTAGAATTTTTCTAGTTAAAAAAGTATACTCTTTCATTAAGGGCACAACTAGGTCTTATAAGAGGGGGGGCAAGAGGAGCAGATGCCCTGAGGCTCACCAGACTAAAAGAAGTGCCGGACTAAAAGAAGTGCCGGACTAAAACAAAAGCCGGACTAAAAGAAGTGCCGGACCATCAGCTGCCGGAAAATCGGTGATGTATCTTACAAGATGAGCAAACCAAACACTTAAAAGTAATATTTGGCTTGTGTAGCTAGTAACTACAAAGAACAGATAAGTGTTAATTAAAAAAACGTTGAGATACGTAGGGAGTGGCGTTCCTTTGAATTATTTAAAACATACTAACAAACAACCAAAGTGAATTAGCCAAATATACAAAATAACAGTAAATATGTCTACCGTTCATGTTAATTTTCACGATATACCGTAACAAATTTCGTTGAAAATTCATAAATAGCGAACTGTCAAAAGTATTAAGCATAGGGTTTTATTAAATTTGCCTTAAAATAAACAGGTGCGTAACCAACGATGATAAAAATTATTGTTGATTTATACGCAAAAGACAACTCGAGTTATAAATATTAAAGTCATATTAGCATAAAAGTGATAAGCAGAACAAGTGAACAGCAGCTGACAAATAATTTCTATATTATTTTGCAGAGTTACTAATTGCGTAATTGGTAAAAAAATTATATCAAATAAAATTATTTAATAATCAGTGATTAACCACCGCTTATCATTTTATCTAGTTACCGCCGAAAACAAAATGTGACGCCATTAAAAACAACTGCCCAAACTACAACAGATCGTTGTTTAAGTCTGCTAAACAAATTTGTTTCAAATTACCGTTCGTCCTAATTAAAAGTCTAGTAGCAGACGAACAATCTATTCGGATTCTCAATTTGCGTTTAATTAAAAACATAATCAAGTAAATTAACGCAAAAAAATCGAAGAAAAAAATTTCAAATACCATTTGCAAACACCTCTCGACTATCATTCGCGCACTGGAAACGAAAAATTAGGAATATACATTTAATTTACTTTTACGTCAAGTACGTTCTGTAAAATAGTTATTTATGTATCAGGGCCAAAAAGTGTAACTTTTTCGGCCGCGTCTGGTTTGCTGGCAGAGACGTAGTCGAGGCCAGCAAACAGGCAAGGCCGAAAAAGTACGTTTTGGCCGAGGTGCATATTACATTTTTTGTGCGATCGAATTAAAAACAATTTAAATTTTTAGTAATATTCAAAATTATAGGTTAGAAACTACGTGACATTCTGTCACTGACAGATGACGGCGTATGTACTGCATTACCGGCCCTCTCCTTAGCAACGGCCGTAAAAGTTACTTTTTCGGCCGTTGCTAAGGGTAACGGCCTGAAAAGTAACTTAGGGTTACCACACGTCCTTTCTCCTGGACATTTCCTCTCTTTTTGAAATGTGCAAAAATGCATGGGTGTCAATTTCCACTCTTTATTGTGAATCTCGTTTATTAAAAAAATGAAAGTTGTGGTTTGTGGTGTACAGGAAACAGGAAAATAGATTTTACTAAAGTCAGTTAAGGACTTTTTTTTAATAACCCCAGCTTAGTGTCCCCGAAAGTTCGGGGAAAAAATGGTCACCTTAGTTTAAAAGGAAAAAATCTTAGTATGTGGCCTGAATGAAAAATCACATTTGTTGCTCCTGACGAAAATTTTCAGCTGAAGATTATATTTTTTTACAAAATTGACTTGGCGTAAAATACAAATTAATGTATAGTTGCAAATCTTAAAACAATTGGGAACATTACTTAAGCATTTAAATGTCTGTAAATTGTTTTATAAACAAAGGCACCAAAAAACAACGAAGAATATTTCAAATCGTCCATTCACTACACTCAGGGCCTCCTAGATGTAAGAGGGGGTCCGGGGAAGTTAAAATTTGGGGGCCCTTGTTAATGAAAAAAATCTGAGAGCAAAAAAAAACTGTTTATTTACAGTTTGCCGTTAAAATGCATACTAAACAAACAAAAAATAGTAATTTAGGGCCTCTCAGACTGGGGGCCCGGGGGTGCAGCCCCTGAAGACCCCCCCTCTAGTAGACATATTCAATAATTTCCTCCAAAAAAGCCTTTAAAGGCCATAAAATTTAAAAAAATATATCAAGATACGAGGCGAAATACACTTTTTGCAAATATTGTTTTATAAATCCGTGCCAAAAAAAATAGTAATTACGCACTAAATTTGTTCAAAACTTAAAAAACTAACCTAACACTTAACTTTCAGCGCTGATATTTTTTGTTTAATTTTAATTCGCGACATTTTTATACCTCAGAAAAGTTTTAAATTCATTTCACACACTTTCAAAAAATGTTATTGTGTGAAAATATCCAGATTTAAGCATTTGTTTTATATGGGTACATACTCAAATGTTTGTTCATGCGCGTTTGTTTAGGACAACGCACATTGCGCATAGTAAAAACAACACACTGCCTTATTTATGAATTTTATGGGTCTAATTTTTTGTTTTCAGATTTTGTGCCTAGCGCATACTTTAATTAATGTGTCAATGTCAATGCAAATTTTTTGATCTTAAAACCTGCTTTATTACATCAAATACTCTAAATACAATGTGACACCGGCCATAGCATCAAGGCAGCGAGTCTAAATTTAAAAAAAATAGGATCTTAAAAGCACAAAGGCAAATAAATTATCGATGCATCCAAGAAGAAAAAAATCACTTCATAATTAATAATAATTAACCCACGGCTCTTATAAATCACGATAAAATCAACTTCACCCCGTATGAATAAATCATAACTGTTAAAACAAACTTATTACGCTATCAACATGCTGACAAATTAATTATCAAGCTGAACCTGTCATCGTGCGGATATCTACAACATTAACATAGCTAAAAAGATAATAAAAGAACATCGAAAGGTAAAACAAAACGGCAAAGTAATTAACCGGTGGTGTACCCATGGGAATTTTCGTCAAGAACATTGTCTGGGCCCCAGCCTACTTCATACTAATACATGTTTTATTCATGGCAAAAGGCTCAACGTGGACGGCCATTTTTTTGCCCGATAATTCACGATTAAAACAAATTTTTAAAGTTGTTACAACATCAAGCGATCGCTTCCTGTTTGGGCTAAAAACAAAAGCCATTGCGAAAAATAAAACAATACATATTCGTCTTAGTTTCCTTAAAATGCAAAGGCAGGCGAATTATAACGAGTTTTTTAAACAATTGCATCATTCATATGCGCTTACATTTGTTTCTCTCTTGATGTACTGCGTCAATTGAACTGTTTGGCATAATCTAGTAAGCGTGGCCCAAGCCATTGCTCTTTTGTTAACAAAGCCGCTTATTAATCTAGAACCATAGGTATTATTCTGCATTATTCAATACTACACATAGGAAAAACTTTCAAAAAAATATTACTTAGGACCTAAAAAAACATTACAAAGTTTCTTACAGGAATGTACAGATAATTTGCGTCCATGATCCGCCATTTATATTTCTTGTTCTACGTAAGCTAGACGCAGTGGTTCTTAACCTTTTAGTAGTCGCGCCCCCCCTAAATAACCTAAAATATTTTTTCGGTCCCCTACTTTGTAGCTACACTAATTATTACGATTTATTTTAGGCGAATCAAAAAAGATATCTTTCCGATGGTTCTAGTGCAATTACTTCCCGGACATTAACTCCCCTTTAATAACCTCCCGGAAAATAACCCCCTGTTTAAAAACCTTTCTGTGTAAGTACCTTCCCTGAAAATTTACCCCCCGTGCAAAAAAAAGCGGGGGGTAATTGTCCTGTTACGTTCTTCGATGTATTGAATACAACAGTCCCGCCTTTGCAAATTTAAAAGCATGTACAATTATTATTTATTAATTATTTATTTATTCTCTTTATAATGAATAAAACAAAGCAAATCTTACAAATTCATAGGAATATTATTTACTATAAAAAAAATGAATCACATTTGCTTATATAACAACAAACACTCATTACCAACTTTAAAGCAGCTAACGCTGGTAACGAAGTTATAAAATAATAGATGTGTAGAATGAGAATAGAACTTGAAAACAAATAGGGGAAAAAAAATAAACAACTTTATTTGGAGAAAACAATATTTAAAAAAAAACTATTCTAAAACATAGCAACATAACGAAAATGTGGAACGAACTAGATACACGAATAATATTCTTTAATAATTAATATTAAATAGTATCTTGACAGTTTTACAAGACAAGCAATAATTAAAAAAAGCGTGATAGATTTTATGTTTGAGTTATTTTGTTAATATATTAATACTTAGTTGCTAGTTGGATCCTCTATTTCGGATAGGAGTCGCTTAATTTGAATTTTTTGTCAATCGTATTTGCCCTCCCTTTATTTTAGTATGTGGTGCGTCTCCACAATCTGCACTGCATTGCACTGTAGAACTCAGATTGTAATACAAAACAATACCAGTTTGAAACGAAGTAAAATAGGGAGCAAAAAATGTTTTTTTTTTAAGATTTCAATTATTTTAAAAAGTAAAAACGTTTTATAAATTTTCTCGCCCCCCAGGAGGCCGCGACCCCCATTTAAGAATCGCTGCGCTAGAGTATCTAAGCAATTTAGCTCACAATTTTTCTAATAAAATGATTTTTTTCCATTTAACTGAAAATATTGTCGGGAAGTTTAATTTTAATGTTTTTAAGTGACAATTTTCTTGACATTTCTCTAACCCAGTGTTTCCCAACCTTTTTTAAATCATGCCCCACCTCAACACCTTAAAAGATTTTAATGCCCCCTCTAGCATAATGGTCAAACAAATTCCGAAAAAGGAGAATGCAAATGGATACTTCAAATAAAAAGTACGAAGGTAAAACTGTTTTTAATCTGACTTTCCTCAAAGAATATAAATTATACATCATGTATATTATTTGTCCCCCAAAACATTTAACTTGATCCCCTGTGGGGCCCCACGTTGAGAAGCACTGCTCTAACCCAACTCAAAACCTGTACAGTAAACTAAAAAATATTGCAAAATAACGTCATTCATTTTTTTGTAAGATTTAACTCGTTAAAAAGCAAAGAAAACCTCCTGTAACTTTTATTCGTACTTTCGATTTACACAAGCCAAGCAAGAGGACGTGAAATCATTTCATAAAGAAACCTCAATTATTTATTTAGGTACATTTTCTCATTGAATACGTACCAAAAGTTTCTTTAATGCGTTATAATTATACAGAAAATTTCACGCATCGATAGCCGAATGCAGTGTTTCTTAAACTGTGGCCCACAGATCCCCTCTCGATTCTTTTCATAATGTTAAAAAATCATCATGAAAAAAATAAAAAATCAAAATACTGTTTACAAAATAATGGCTCCCCTATTAGCTTTTATTTTTGAAAGGGGCCTTCAAAGAAAAAAAGAAACACTGGCCTATTCAACCCCTATCAAAATGGACGAAGCTCAAAAAATTCGACAATAAATAGAAACGTTTATGAATAAAAAAATATTCGTACTAGCCTAGCGACGGTTAAATAGAGAATTCAACTATAGCAAGAAAGATTAAAAATATATCCACAACACACTTTACTTGTAAAATTCTTGTCTACTTAAGGCCTCACAAGAATAAAATCCAGATTTCAAGAAAGTTGTAATAACAACTAAATTATTACAGGCATTTATATTACAACATCAATGGGGAAAAAACAAAATGAAGGAGGACGCATTCATATTAATTTAAATCAGAACGTGGCTAATAATATTAACATAATTATAGTTAACAACATTAACATATAGTTATCAATATTAACATAGTTAACAATAAAATAACATTAATTGTAGGTACCTAAAAAATTAATACGTGTTGACTATGCAAATCTACTAATTTAATAAAAAGCGATTCAATTTTTAATATAACCAAAGCAAAAACGTTTTCCTTAAGCATAATTTAAAAATGTGGCAAAATTGGTAACGAAACAACACTAAAAGGCGTTAAACAAATGTATGCAAAAAATTATCAATAAAAAAAATTATTACTAGTAAAATTTACTTTGTTTAATTCTCTCAACTATAACTTTAAAACGTTAGAGTTGTTTTTATACTAAAGCTTTTAACTACCCAGTAACGAGTAATCAAGATTATTTTTTTAATGCCCTAATATAGGTAGAACACACCCACACACAAACACACACAACAGAAGTTCTCAATGGTTTTAAACTTTTAAAAAAGCTATTCGCCAACTGGAGTAGCTAGCTTAAAATAAATTATTATAGAAATCATTTTAACTATTAAAAACTAGAATTTTTTTAAGTAACTGCCTTCCAAATTAACTACTACGAGGTAAAATAAAGTTATTTTATATTCACAGGGCACAACAAAAATCAATTTTTCCATTTCGGTATATTTAATAGCATGTGCTTTTTACCAAACTTTTACATCAGTAATTTCTGTCTCATATTTTCCTACAATTACTTCAACATAGAATGGAAAATTAAACAATTCTGCCTAGAATTAAAGTGTGTTAGGTCAAAATGTATATCGAATTTAAAACCGCTTCATTTTAATTAAAATCTCCTACTAAAATTTATGTGGACTTGCAGAAACCAAAGTTTTAGTTTAGTAATTCATGACAACAGTCCTACATTATTGTTTTTTAAGTAAGAACTAAGAAGGCATTGCTTTGCTTTCCCTGAGCAATTTTTAAACATTCTGGAATGTTTAAAATCAAAACTGTGGCTATTGCAACATTTTTACACAAAAAGCAACGTGAAATTTCAAATTAAAGATATTAGTGGAAGAAAATTATGCCCTTAGAAGTTGCAAAGTGGTTTTATAATTACACTACATAAATACGCCTTTAAATAGTAGCAAAAACATAATAAAGTATAGCAACAAACCCCAAACGCATAGTTTCAGAAAATTGAAACAATTGCACAAGCATTTTCAACTATAAAAAAACAGTTGACCATCGCGTGAAGCTTTATTGCACAGAACTTTTGTAATTGGGTATCTACCATTAACCATTTCAGAGGGTATTAAAAACTGCTTGGGTTTCCATTCACACAAAAAGGGCCCTTCAGAATAAAGGGATTCTATTTCACCCTCGCCCTAAATATCCTAGTCTGGTCCTAGGGCATGCAGCCCTTGTAAATTTTAACCCCACCTCCGAATTTCTATCCCCTTTAAGTTAAAATTCGGCCTATAGCAGGATAGATACTTTACAACTATTTCAAGAAACCGTTTCGGGTTTGCTAGGCCAAATTTAGTGATGGAGAAGAAAAGTCAGAGCATCAACTAGCAGCCCAGGATTTTTTTTCACAGAACTAACAAATTATTCAAGGCAATACTTTGTACATACAAAAATTAAAAGCCTTGTCGATTGTACATACAAGACAAACGTACTGTTAGCATGATTTAAGAGTTTGGTTCCGGAAAATTAAAAATAACCTGTTATGTTTTGTTCAATTGTTTAAAACCAGTTGAAAAAATAAGAAACAATGGCCTAAACTACAACAGGCCGTGAATATTTTAATATACTATTTTACGAAATAGTCCCTGGACGTTTTGACCGAGTGTTAGGACGCTAAAATTCAGAGAAAACTTAGGCCTAAAACGCAAAATAAGCGGGAACGAAATAACCTACAAAACGAACTCAAAATTTTGCGTCATTCGTCCACAAACTCAAAAAACTAGTCGCCGATATGTAGGGCATCGGGAATATCCAATCCATGCAGGATAATTTTATTTCTAGATCTTATAAACTGGAATTAGGTCACCTAACTTGGATATCAAAGATACGTACCAAAATTTTGCAAAAAACGTGATTAATACTCAAAGTATTCCAACATCAGGAAGTCCACACGCGCAAAACACCCAAACAAAACAGTCAGTCAAATTGCGTTAAAAAATTCGCACAATTTTCACGGTAAATCCACATTTTTCACCACCGTATCCGAACACCACAGATACAAGAAATAGCACACTTCATAATATTCGCGAATAAAACCGTCAACGCCATCTGTGCGCGCGCGCATAATCTAAAATTCGCGAACATTTCGGCGCCAACGGTGTTATTTTGAACGACTTGTCAGGTAATGCAATTCGCACGCAAACTTTCAAATGCATCTGAGCCGAGCTTCGGCAAAAAAAAGTTTCAAATACTCTGCACACGTGCAATCGTTTTAATATTTGAAATAGAAACACAATGACAGTCGCTCACGAGACTTTTGACGGTTACACACACAATCGAATTCGAATAACAAGCGAAACAAAGGGCAATCAATAAAACAATAAACAAAAACTTACCTTAAAAATCGATGATGATCCCTGACCAACCTTACATCTTAAATAACCTGTCGATTTTCCAGCTTTTACACAAAAAACATAACAGAACCGCGTGGTCATTCCATTTGAAAAATAACGAGTGAAGCTTGCACGTTAATGTCATGTAACCGCTTTAACGAAACTACTCACGGCAAAGCACACACAAAGAATAATTTGAAGCACCCCGAACAGTGCATTTGACGCCATTTTGTACGATGCGCAGTGGCCACAATGACGTAACACGAAACGGTGGTTGATTTTTGTAAAAAAGGCACTGAATTTAAAAATATACACACTACACACCAAACTGATAAACCGTTTTTTAAAAATAACACAAATCAATCAACAATCAAGCGCCATATGACATTAAGCATGCACAAACAAAACGAATGACAGTTCTGAAGCAACTGAAGGCAGTTACATTTGAATTCATTTGTTGATGGAATTCCCGCGTTTATGTTTTCTAGTTTAAATGATGTTTTGGGAAATGTGGGCTTTGGTTTATTGGAAAAGAACGCAACTAAAACAAAAAACATTTTGCAAACGATTTAATAAATTAGTTAGTGCTTTAACATTTCAATATAAAGCTATCATAGAGTATTATTATCATTATTTGAACTGTTTTGAAATTTTCCTAACTCTCTAAGTGCAATTTGCAAAATTTGGTTCTATTTACAGATGTACACATATGTTTACATTTGTTTTTCTAGATATTACCTAAAAACTAGTTACAAAAACCACAATTATCTGGTTCGGGATGTATCTAAACTATCTTCGACTGTGAAATGTAACAATTATCGGTAGACAACTTCTGTGTATTAAAATAAATGTGCTTGAAGGTTCACAGATCCATTTTGAAACGTGCTAAGGGTATATTAGTACAGATCTGTTAATAAAATGCAGAAATATTTATCAGAAAACTACTAAAATTGTTTTTTTTTTCAATTTAACACCAAATATTTTGCATAAGAACTCGTATTAACTTTAACAATACAGTATTTAACCAGGCAGGATGCAACAACACGGCCAGAAGTGTTTTGAATCGACATATTTTGTGATCACGTGATACGTCCCGAGTATTTTTTAATATTGCAAGTAAATTTTTCTGCATTTTAAGTCTAAAATCTCCACTAATTTAAACTAAAAACGAAATAATTGTGCTAATTTGCTACTTACAGAAGAGGAAATTAATTTAAAACTTCCCTTTTTAGATATTTTCTGAACTCCTAACGCATTCTTTAATTTTCTACCGACATAAACGTATTCAAAAAATATCTAATCACAGTGTGGTTTGGTTACATACAAGCGACGTTTTCACATCAACGGCTTCGATTTGTAAATAGAACTATACAAAAAAAAAATTTAAGTCATCACATTTAGTTTTATATCGTAATCGAAATAAAGTTTACATTACAATTAAAAAAAACAGACTAGAATAAGCAACAGTTAAACACTACAAAAAAAAATTATTCCAACAGACGAAAAAATTAGACGTCAAATTAAATTCTTGGGCAAAATTTATTACAAAAATTCACACAGAAATATTTAAATATCTATATAATACAATAACAAATAAATAAAATTAAACATACACAAAAAATAAATTGTAAATAACGAATGATAAAAATTGGTTAACCGGTCGATTAACTAATCAAAAATTAACAAATCCTTTGTTTTATCATAAAATTCTTGACGGTTTCGTTTGTTTTTTTGTTTCTTTTTAAATAAATTGCAATTTTTGATCGATTAATCGGCCAAAGCACAACTGGTTGACCAAAATCCCAACTTCTAACTAAACCCGACAGTTTTATCAAACAATTAAGGTTCCAACCGTAACTTTTGAGATTATTCGGTACAACTTACAACAAAAATCCTGAGTGATACGACGTTATCAACGTTTCACGGTCTTGACATTTTTACACAAAATAATACAAAAATAAAAAATATCTGGGCAGATTTTCGGCTCATAAACGGACAAGAGTCGGCGTATGGATACAAAAAAATCCATATAATTAAAACATAGGGGAAAATTATATTTTTAAAATACATAAAATTTACATAGAAAAAATACTTCGTCAATATAATTTTTAAAAAAAGCGTAAATATCAACAATAAAAAAACATGCGTTGATTAAAAAAAGAATTGTATTAGGTGGGTAAGGGGGTGGTAAAAAGAACAATCTAGATCAGTACTATATTTATAAATGGGACTTCTGGTTATCTAGTTCGTAAAATAATACGTACGCCTCCCCGCTCACGATGGACTTGGATGAAATCGGAGATACTCTGAAAATAATACAATTTTTAATCAACAACATAATTAAAAACTCAGAAAAATGCACTTATAACTAGAGCAATTAAAAATTTTAATCGCTAAAGTAGAAGACAGAAGAAAATTACTTTAAAATAAACAAACAATAGAATAGAACTATCAGGCTACAGTCTTTTGTTTTTGGAGTGAAAAACAAAAACGGAAAAATTAAGACCAAAATATCAATTAAAAGCGTCCAATAATAATAAACAAAACAATATTTATACACTTTTTTGTTTTTAAAGACAAATATCCTAAGCAAGTTAAAATTTAAGACCAAAAACCAAATTATATACAGGGTGATTTAAATTCAAGGACGACCGTGGGGATCTCGCTTGTTACTGAAGATAGGGGGTAGGTTAAATTTGGCAAAGCTACTAAATTTTATGCTCATCAATAATATTAAAACAGATTTGAAATATCTTCAACCGTTTTTGAAAAATTTAAAAAAACTGAAAAAATTACTTTTCGTTTATTTGCTATAGCTTTTTTATTTTTTTTTTTTTTTTAAATCTGTAAAACTTTTTACACAGCCACTTTTTATTTTACTTTTAATGGTGCCATCATTTGTTTTATAGGTATAACTTTTTAATTTCTTATGGGCGACCAACTTGATTTTCATCTAGTTAGCTAGAACTTTTTTTTAAATTTCAAAAACGTATTACATGATTATGCTATTTACATGAACAACGTATTTATTTAAAAAAGAATGTTTTTATTTGTTTAACATATCTAATATCCAGATGAAAATCAAGTTTGTCGCCTATAAGAAATTAAAAAGTTAGTACTTAAAAAACGAAACGAAATCGGCACAGCAAAAAATTTATGGCATCATTAAAAGTAAAATAAAAGGTGGCCATGTAAAAAATTTACAGATTTAAAAAAAAAGATAAATAAAAAAGTTATAGCAAAAGACGAAAATACATTTTTTCAGTATTTTTTCAACTTTTTCAAAAACAGTTGAAGATATTTTAAATCTGTTTCGATATTATTGATGAGCATAAAATTTAGCAACTGCCAAATTTGAACCTACCCTCTATCTTCAGTAATAAGCGGAATACCCATGGTCGCCCTCGAATTTGAATCACCCTGTACAGGGTGGACCAAATTCGAATGTTTTACGGGGTATCTCGGATACCATAATGGTTTGCGAAAATCTAATATCGGTTTTTTGAGATAAACTGGTCGGTGTTATCAGATTTTTTATATCACTTTCCATTATGGCAAACAAAAGATACAAATGAAATAAACAAAAGAAGCATGCTAGACTCCTGTTTTTTAAAACAAAAATTAAATACAAAACAAAATTAATGCAAAACAAAATTAATGCAAAACTAAATTAATGCAAAACAAAATTAATGCAAAACAAAATTAAATACAAAACAAAATTAATACAAAACAAAATGTCAGATAAACAAAACAATCACGCTACTATCTTTTGTTTCATGTACAAATGAAATAAACAAAACAATCACGCTAGACTCCTGTTTTTTAAAACAAAAATTAAATACAAAACAAAATTAATACAAAACAAAATGTCAAAAAAAAAAAAAAAACAATCACGCTACTGTCTTTTGTTTTATGAAGCAAGAACTGACCTTGAGTCGTTGTATTCGTGCCACGCGAGCGAGTAGGGGTGACGACAGTAGGCGGTGTAGTGTCCACTATAAGTTGTACCGCTATGATTAGAGATGGCATACAGGTTGTATCGGCACTCGGATGGGCCACTTTCGGCTGCATAGTTTCTCATGTCTAAGCCTTCTAATGGAAAGTCTATGGACACAGACAGTTTCCCTCGGAACCTTTCGGTAGGCGAAAAACGTTTTAAATCTAAAAAAACACGTTAAGAAAAATATCCGCAAAGACGTAGAAGTCGTAAATTTTAGCCGTGGGCTCCGAATCCACTGGTGTCGATTGAAATTTAACAAAAAAAAGGATACGAATCACTAATATCTTCGGAAACTTCTGTATGGACAAGGATTTTGTACATTTTCTTCTCTCTTTGCACTTCGAACAGGTCTGAAAAAGTCCAAGAAAATTGTGCAGAACTATTTGACTGAATTTACAGCAAAAATAAAACATCTACATTTTTTCTGGCTTATTTTTAAACAATACCAACAATTCTACAAACTTAAAATATGCACAATTACCGGTTTCTCGTCACCGTCCAAAGTTTCTTCTCTGGTGAAATATTCTAGGCACTGCTGCAGCCTGAGAGGTCCGGCTCTTTGCGGTATGGGAAGAGAAAGGTCCCAGAACGGATCGAAAGTTACAGACGAATGTCCGCAGTGTGTGCATTTCAGCGTGGATTTAAGCTGCCCGACGAATATGTCGACTACTTTCGAATTGTCCATTCGTAAGTATCGTTGCCACGATTCTGCTGCTTTGTCCACATCACTAAACAAACAAAAACATGTAAACGTAATTAAATAAACAAAAGAATGTGCTAAAAACAATTGAGAACCTACAAAACAATTGAAAACCGACAAAACAATTGAAAACCTACAAAACAATTGAAAACCTACAAAACAATTGAAAACCGACAAAACAATTGAAAACCTATAAGACAATTGAAAACTGACAAACCAATTAAAAACCTACAAAACAATTGAAAACTTATAAAACAATTGAAAACCTACAAAACAGTTAAAAACTACAAAACAATTGAAAACCTACAAAACAATTACAAACCTACAAAACAATTGAAAACCTATAAAACAATTGAAAACCGACAAAACAATTAAAAACCTACAAAACAATTGAAAACCTATAAAACAATTGAAAACCTACAAAACAATTTTAAACTTAGAAAACAATTGAAAACCTACAAAACAGTTAAAAATCTAAAAAAAGAATATCATGTCAAAAACAAGTGAAAACCTACTTTAAAAGATATCAGTTTCAAGACAAATGGACTTGAATTTTTGTGTTAACAAAAATGACAACGTACCTAAGTTTTTCATCTATTTCTGTTAAAATTGGCGTTGGTTTAGAAGTAACCCTGTTGACATCTTCGTGGAGGCCTTCCAGAAGATACCGTAAAAATTCCTGAGCATCTTGTTGAGAGTACCCCATAAAACGCGGGGCAAAACGTTGGATCTGGGACTTTAAGCTAAGGGTATTGACCACTCTATCGGAAGCATCTTCGGACCACAGTTCTTTGATTACATGAGAAAATGCTACAAGAAAAATATAGATAATTATTTCAACAGTACTAAGCCATCGTACACGCATTTTGCTTTGCATGGTCGACTATTATTAAATCAGCAATCCATTATGTGACGCTTTGGCTCATGTTCGTTGGCTCAAAATGAATTTATTTTAGTCCACATTCGTTTGACATTCATTTGTTTAATAATCAGTACACTAACATTCACTTGTTTAACGATCATTAGACACATTCATTTGTTTAACGATCGTTTCTATGATGATCATTTGTCAAACAAACGTATGTCATTCACTTGTTTAAAATTTCTTTTGTTTGGCATTCATTTGTCCAAAATTTCCCTTTTACCATTCATTTGTTTTTTAAATATTGACATTTAAATGCATCGACTATATCTCAAAACCACATGACAAAATAAATATTTTAAAAAAAAACACTGACCTTTAATAAGAGCCCCCTTCATGCTTGATATACTAGTATTAATATCTGCGGTATAGGCATCGTTTTTAACATATTCCAATAATAACTTAGTATTAGAGAGGCACTGAATGACGGAGTTCATAAAACACGTATTTCCGATGTTTTTAAGTCCATTCAATCCCAAATTTTTGACAGAACTCGAGCCGAGCGATCTATCGTAGTTACGGTCATCGTCTCGATCTCTGCGGTCCCGCTCTAAAGAATTCGACGCTCGCTGATACGAATTCGTCGGTATAGACGTCGAAGTCGACGGGCCACCCGAATTACCGGGAGCCTGCGATATTGCCCTGTTTAGACGAGGCGACGACGATATATCCTGGAAAATTGAAACAAGCAAATCAAGAACACATTCAAAAATATTACACTAACGAGAAAAAAATTATTTTAAAAATATTTCACTAGAATAAACTCATGTTGAACGTGGTGCTTAAGTTATGAGCACACTGAGTGATCTTAATTTTTTTTTATACTCCATTTAATCAATATAACATCTTTTACAATAAAAAAGTTTTCTGCAGGAAAAATTGTGTTACAAGGAAGTTTTTTTTTTCATTACAGAAACAACAAGAAAATTTCAAAGTAACAACACATGTATTGGCTATTAAAAATAAACCAGAAGTCTCTTTGGACCTACTAGAATACACCTTATATCGATTTTTTTCTAGGCTCGTAGGTGATTCACACAAATGAGCAAGCTACAAATATAGAAACATCCATATAACCTTAATAATTGCAGGATAAACATGTTTTTAAACGGCGCATTGTGAATAATGCCAAAAATACTGAAATATTTGTGTCGGCTGTTGAAAACAAAATTGTTTTCCGTTATAAAAATGCAAGACTAATCCAGAAAATGGGAAGATAGACATAGACTTATAACAAAAAACTATTGTAGGAGTATCAAAACAAAAGAAACAAACAAAAAAATAACAAACATACCGTTTTGACGTACACAAACGTGGTTACTCTGTAATTCGAGCCCTTGTTAATGCAAAAATTATCAACAAAACCTAATACGAATCCCAATACGACCACGGCAAACAAACTGATCCAAATCGACCATAATATTGTGTCGAATATTGCGACTTTCATTTATTTTATCAAGGTAATTTGGTTAACAAATAGGACAAACACATTTTTTACCATAAAAATTACTCCATTTTCACGTTTACGACTTCAGCTAATAATAATGTCAGTCATAATTTAATCGGAAACTCCATTAAGGAGCAATGAATCATTGAGAGTTTATAAATTTTATGATAACTGCCGGATAAAAGGCAAAATGGCCGAGTTCTATTTTTGTTTGTGTAAGTAATAGATTGTGTAATAATCTATGAACCAACTTAAAAACGTGTGCCAAAAATTAAAAGTCACACACGGGCCGATATAAATTCAGCCAATGAACACTATTATTAAAGGTAAACGAACTCTATTTAATAAAAATAAGTCTACTACATAATATTTAAAAGTACCGGAAGGCAAAAATTAAAAATTGTATGTACTAATCCCGTTTTTTGGGACTGGCTAAGTTAAAACACACCAGAACAAAGAAAAAATACAGTTTTCTAGAGCCTGTATCGGGAGATCCGAATTCGATGATCTTGTAGAGGGAGATGAGTAAACTAAATTAATTTTTTTATTTATCTTTTTGTTTAAACAAATTAGATATAAATACATTTTTTACCAAATGTTCTGCAAAATTCTATTAAAAATAATGGTAATTTTAATATCAAGCTTATGAACAGAATTTGTCATTAACATGACTTTAGAAAAAATTGTGAAACGTTAAAAAATAGTTAGCCTTGCATAATTTTGTTATAAAACATAACTTAATTAAAAAAACTGATTGACATACCAGAATCTGTCTTTTAGTCATGCTCACCATATGTACGAAATGTTCAACAGACATAATAAAGTTTAATACGATTAAAACACAATAAAAGCTATCACGATTCTGTTTCTGTATACAGAATCACTGTTTTTGACAGAGTTTATAACCTCAGGAGGTTATAAACAAATCAAAAACAAAAGCAACAAAACCATAATGTTACTACAATAAAATTAGTTTTGGAATATAAATAGGAATTCGAAGAAATTCTCGCATAACTCAAACACTACTTACATTATTGGTTTTTGTTTGATAATATCTGCTATTTCCACTATAAAAATTACGATCCATGTCATTTTCTTCACTTGTCAATATGTCACCATTTGGCAGTTGACTTTCGTTCGGTTGAGTATCACCATGTCTGAAGTCTTTAGACGATATATACGAAGGTAAGTTGCTCGTTCTTGAAGTTATACTTCTAGACAACTCTCCTTCTTTATCCGTAGTTGCACCTGATAAATCTTCATTGCTTAGATCTGTCTGTATATCCCTGTTGTTCCCCCCGAGCCCAACTCCATTCCTTAAAACCTGAGCTGGACTCGAATTATCGGACACGTTTAATTTTGAATTGTTTTCAACACCATTCGGTTCAGAAGTGCATTTTTCGGATGTGTCAGAATTTGATTTTGATCTAACTTGATTTTCGTTCTTCTGTCTGTTCTTGGTTATGTCAAAAGTTTTTGGACTCACTTGATTATCAGGTTTTTGTTTGTTGCCGATGTCAATTTTGGATTTTGAACAAAGCTGAAGTTCTTCCTTCTGCCTGTTAGTGTTATTTGTGTCAACGCTCAATTTCGTACCAACTGAGATTTTATTTGAATTGGTGTTTACTTCAAAATTTAAAGTAGTACCAATTTTCTGTTTGCTATTGTTTGTATCTTGGCTTTCAGGTTTTGTCTTTTCAGCCACTTTTTTCAGATTACCAGCAAGTTTGGATAGTTTAGCAGGTCGACTTTCCGTTTTTTCAACGATTTTATCCTTAGTTAACATAGAAGATCCATTAGTAATCACCGTCGGTTCGTTTCTTTCATTATTCAATGTTGTTACGTCTGGTTTAATTCTATTATATTTTGATTTAGGAACAGTGATACTTTCTAAACTGTCTTGTTTCTTGAAACGGTTTTCCGATATTTTAATTCCAGTGCCTTCGACCAATAAATTATTTTCCGTTTTCGATCCTCTGTAAGGGTGTTGGTCGAACCTCTTTCTTATTTCGGCAACCGAAGCCCTGTTTCCGTTATCATCTTCGTCCATCACGTTGTCGCATACTTTTTCGAGGCTGTTAGTATTGTTAGACAAATTTGTCACACCCAAGCCGTTATTATAATTCAAACTGTCATTTACCTTAAGCTTCATTGCGTTTTTCTGTTCGAGTCGATCGACAGGTGGTTTTCCTATATCGTTAATGCTTTTCGATCGTGACATTATTTCATTTTTACGTTGACAAGCTGGTACGTAATTCGCTGGCGAATATTTATTTCTCATTTCGGCTACTGACTCGGCGACGTTTATTGCTGACAATCGTGATCGCGATTCACTGCTACGATTGTCGCTTGTTAAGGAATTTTCTCGTTCTCGATCTCTATCTCGACGTGGTATTTCATATACTGAGTTCTCTCGTATCGAGCTTATTCCCGAGTCACGTGATAACGAATCTCTTTTCGCACTGGATTCTCGTAATTCTTCTTTATACCGTGTAGTAACGCCATCTTCTGTTATACTCGCTTGCCTGAAACAAAAAATTAAATAACAGAAACTTTTATAAAAAATATTCTGTGGAATCAAAGGCTGTCTTTTGTCTTAAAATAAAGCAAAAATTTATTGAAGTAAGATATTATTTAATAATATGTGTATACGATTATCAATAGTTTTACTTAAAACAGACACCCAGTACGTTATAAACCAGTACAACACTGATTAAGAGGAGATTAGCCAAAAATTACTACATACCTCGTATAAACTCTTCTACCATCTCCGTCGATATAACTTCTAGAAGTAAATCGTTCACTGTAGCTATTGATTCGAGGACTAAAATTGCTTGGGGAATTATAAAATGGTCGATCTAAACTAGAAGTGCCGAACGTTGACCTGTACGAACCTCCACTTAGGGCCGATGAACTAGTTCTTCGAGGTGATAAAACTGGCATTTTGATTAAATTTTATCTTAACGATATCTATTAAAAACTTAATAATTGATATTCCATGTAAAGATTCTATTCAAGTGAATATCTGAAACAAGATAACTAAATTTTATTGATAAAATAATGCGAAAGAGCTGTATTTAGCACGGTTAAAAATAAAAACAGAGAAATCGTAATATAGCATATATTAGGCAGTCATGCATTTATTTTTAGATCTAGCCATTGCCACCTACTTCTTTGCTATACAAAATTTCACAAAGCCGGCTAAGCAATTTCTATATAACTCAACAAAAACACAAAAACCTTGCAACAATAAGCTACTGCAACAAAACTTAATTAGTTTATGCAAAAATGTCCCTTTAAATCCAATAGGGTGTGAATTTAAAAAAAAAAAACAACTACCAATACTAAGAAACAGCTCAAGCATATTCCTACAAAGTACTTACTTGATAAAACTGAGTACTATTCTGTTATTTTTAAAAATCATCGAAAACATTATTTAAAAAAGTGAAAAACAGTCATCAAAAAACTGTTTCTGCTACTCCGGAGGCCATCTTGAAGTGACGTCATTCGCATGTCATGCGTACGACCTTGGACGGAATTTAATTTTTCTACGAAATTTAAAATTCTAATTTATACAGCTGGATCATCAGAAAACAATCTCACGAACTATCCAGACGTTAGTTTACGAAAATAATAACTTATCTAAATGATTGCTTTACGGTAACGGTTGCCAAAAACAAATGAATCCCATATAAAAACAAATGAATTCAAATAAATTGATTTACCATAGCAACCTTGACATACTGTTTGTAATATTGTTCCAAATTCATAAAAAATAGTTTATCATATTCGCAATGCGATCCAATATACACATAAGGTTGACCTGATTTCATTAAAACACATTAACACTAATTATTTAGCTATATTTTACAGATAATTTTAAAACAAACGATTGTGGCAACAAAACATAAACTATTCAAAAAAAGATTTTAAAATGGCCTAATACACAGACAACCAACAATTTAACACTATACAGTTATACATGTACAATCATATCCCAAGATTGTTCAATTGAATTCTTGAAATAATGTAAATTAGTAGTTTCAATGAAGTTAAATTAACCTTCATTCACTATAATTTTTATAAAGTTCAAGATTGTTGTTTTCCGTAGGACTTTTATTTACTTTACAATCTTGATGATGACAAGCACAGTTACATAATTAATCTAACATAAACAAACAATTCCTATTTACATATTTCAGGAATTTCACGTTTGTGTACCCAATTATCTAATTATTTTATTATAATTAATTAAGCCTAACATATTTGCATTATATTTTAGTAAAAACAAAATGCAATTAATACATATTTTATTAGTACTTGTGTCTATCTTAAAAAGTGCTATTATATATTTCAATTAATTCAACATTTCCATAAAATAATTTAGATAAAAGCTATAATAATAAACAAAAAAACTTAAAAGTCATTAGCTATATTTAATACACAACATATCACAATTGCTTATACTTTTCCTAAACAAAAACTTTACTAACACATTCAATTTACACTATTATTAAAAATACATTAATGTAACAAGTCTAAAAATCATAATTTAAAAACATTAGATAAAAATTTGACCGTATATACAACTATTCACAATTAAATTTAAAATATTGCTATAATCAACTAAAATATAAAATTATTCTCATCCAGTCGTCCAAACGAATGGCTCAAGCCTGTCTTCAATGTCCAAGCAATTATTTAAAGTTTCCATGGATTCTAACGTCTGGTTAAGCAACATATGGCATCGATTTAATTGGTGCGACAACTCCTGCACTTTTGCGAGCTTCTCTGCGTAACGCGAAAACCGTTTTTGCTTCTCAGTCGTTGCATTGATTATTTTAACTATTTCTGAATCAGTCTGAAACAAAACAATGCACATTAAATTAAACAATCAAATATACACTGAATAAAACAAATGAAAAGGACATAAAAACAATTGCTGATGAAACCAAGCGAAAACTACGAAAATGCTATTCACATTTGTTATTTTTAATAAATAAATTGCAGATTGATTACCTCTCTAACTTTTTGAGTCAAGCAGTTCTGTTCTGTAGCTACCAAGTTTGCGCAAGTCGTCATGTGGGTTTGAAACCGCATACATAATCGATAGAACGGTGATGGGTCTAATCGTTCCAGGACTTCAGGATCCCGCGCAGCAGGTAAATGTAAAGTGCCTCTCATTATGGGTAAAAACATGGGAATACTCTAAAGTGAATTAAAAACAAAAATTTTAAATATTATACCACCAGCTGTAAAAGCAACTAAAAAAAAAAAATTGCTACCTACTTGTAGCTTTAAAATATCAGAGTCACGTTCCACGTTGGGCCCCACGACTGCAGGTTTCACCACAACAATATTATGTGTGGACTTTTTAACCGGTTTTGGTTGTATTTTCCTCTGTGGTTTAGCCTTAGCTGCCTGTTTATTTGGAAGTTTTGGGGAATCTATGAATCGATGACGTTATTAATGCATTGCAATACAAAATATATCTTCGATGTTACCTCCAATGGGTCGATTCACTGTATAACTTATGTATGGTAAGTCTGTGTCGCTACAAACACTAGGCCCAGGTGATATCGAACCTGGTCTTGCGTTATCGCCATTTTCACAAGCTTCTCCAGTCCCAGGATTAGCGATCGTGTGCTGCCTTCGAATATTTAAAGTTTGTCGAGCATTTCCTGAGCCTAAACTACTTTGTCTTTGAGCTAGATGGGTGTTAGAACTTTGAGTTGAATGTTCTGAGCCCATTTTTCGATATTATAATCTAGGAATCGAAACTAGATCCAAATTTAATGTTTAAAACTTCATCATTCGTCAATAAATACCGGTAATTCTCTGAGTTTTACTTGTTAATAAGTTTATTACTCCCACTGGCTAAAACTTTTAAATGTTTTATTTTTATTATATTGATTGGTTGTCAAAACTTTTAAACTACTGTCAGTAGTTACAATGTCTATAGTCCATTTGTACGTGGTCTATACGAGGGGTGTTCATAAATTATTTTTATTTTATAGTTTCCATACGAGAAACGTGCAAAGGTTTTGGAGAATACAATAGGATTATTTTTATAAAACGATTTGTATTTTACTTAAAACATTCATATAAAATTATGACGATCCGGTGAAGCTTATTTTCTTTAAAAACAAAATAATTATGTGATTAGTAACATGTACTGATAAAATGCTGTATTTCGTGATTATCTTAAATAAAACAACTTAAATTATTATCAAATTTTATTTACAACAAAACAAATTACACAAATTTGCTTGAACATGAAATAAAATATTAGTTTTATCAAACTTAGGTGAACATTTTTTGATAACATATTATAGCTTTTGAATGCAATTTAAATTCTACAAGAACAAACTTAACGTTTCTTCACAAGAATCGGTAAAACTTTATTGTTTTTTTCTTTAAATCATACAAAATTATCCTTAAATAAAATTAATAACTAACAACAGTTCATTACATATTAATAATTCTTACAAGCTTAAAATTAATGACAGACAGTGCGTGCCACAATTAAGTGTACAGTTTATTAATTTTATTCATTGTGGCCTGCCGCTTGTCGCAATAAAATGTATATTTTTTCCTTTATCCAATCCTTGTTATAAGGGGCGTAAGTATTCGTTGATTTTTGATAGACTAGGCAGCTGAGATCTGACAACTAGAATAAAAATTAAAACTTAAACTTAAGTACATTTAACATAATTTAAGTATTACATTGACAAATTAATAGCCTAGGGCCAATATCGTACAATAAATTATTAATACTGATGTACAAATCATCTGTAAAAACATAAACGTGAACAGTTCCCAAATATATATTTTTAAAGGGAATATAATTTACACTAGGAATTATTTAGAATATGCAGTTTTAATACTCAATTGGATCTAAGAAAGTTTTAATGCAATTCTGTGCAAGTTTTCTACAAATCTGCAAGTTTTGTGACGACATACAGTTATTAATATTGTAAACCGTAATATCTGATGATTAATTTGAGGTTATAAATTAACTATGATCAAATTTTAAACTGTATAAATAGATTTACACTTGGCTAGTTATTTTCAAGTGATGATTTTGTGTTTTATTTGGGTGTTAGTAACGAAAACTTACCTGATCAACGAAGTCGAACAACTGTGATATATCATAAGTAATTGTAGGCGTATTCGGGTTGCGCCTCTTCAAATGCTCTTCATATATTTTACAAACACCTTCCATACATTCATTGACTGATTCGTAGTCGGAATAAGTTCTGGTTTCTGGGTTTGCTCCAGGTTGTACCAGCAAAATTGTGTGAGCCTATAAATAAAACCGATTAATTTTCTGGATCAGTTTGAATTTGTTACAGTACACATGTACAACAAAAAATTTAGTCAAATATGGATTTAAACTTACCATAGTATTCACTATGTTACTTTTTACGTAAATCGAATTCGTGGTCTTGTTTACCAATGTTAAAATTCTAGCATTTGTACGGTTAACATCCAGTACCAATTTCCTGCGTTTTGGCAGTCGGCAAAAATCCCTAGGCGTGTTTCCGTAGAAAATGGTGGGGAGCTTTAAATAATAACTAGAATATAAACATATTTTGGCACTTTTTCTATTTATAATTACAAAATCAAGTCATGCACACCATTGCCATCGAAGTAAACAATTTGTTTTTTTATTTTAAACACAACTTTTTACAATTCAATTGGTTTAAATATTTATTGTTTAATGAGTGGTTTAATGATTTGACCAAAATTTTGATAAAATAACAAGCAAGTAATTTAGACAAAGAACTATTAATATGCTGGTCGGGAAAAAATATTTTTTAATGCTTCTAGTGTGTAGTAAAACTGATTATAAATTTATACCACAGATAGGGTTGCCAGAATATCTCTTATAAAGATAACATGTCCTGTTTTTTGTCCTGAGCTTTTTGTTCACTCTATTTTTTTATTCTGATTTTTTTTGTCCTCTTCTTTCCCTATGTTTAAAATAAATTTCCTTAATAATTAGGTTTAATAGCATTGAATGTCAAAAAAATTTCGACCATTGAATAATAAATTATTTATTTCAGAATAAACAATTATTCCAGGAATATACTAGTTTATGCATTTTATATGTCGTTAGATACAGTGTTAATTTGAATTTAAATTTAAAAAGGAAGTTTAAAAATGAATGTAGGTATACTTTTTGTTTTGTTAATTGATTCGTAAATGAGCGGCTCAATAATAAAGAGTATTAGCTTTTAGTACTATAAATTTAAAGTTATTATTTTTTTTACTTATAAATATTTTGCTTCATTTGATAAAGTAAAATATGTTTACATGGAAACATTATTTTTTACAAATTGTATTTTTATTTACTATGTAGCAAAAATAAATAAATTGTGTGAAATCAGCATGGAAAAGCCTAAACATACTATATTTTTTTGACAACAGGCGCCTACAAATACAAAAAGCAACCCACTTAGCAGGTTGCGCCTATATAGGTATGCAATGTGCTTAACAAAACGCCTACTTTCGGCATTTTCAGGCAACCTGCGTAGCAACGACGTTAAATTAATTACATATCCATGTAGGCGTAATGTAGAGTATGCAACCCACTAAACGTTGCGCCTATTGATAGGCAACCACTACTCAAAACGCCTACATAGGCATGCAACTATTTTGACACAACAGTTACGCGGGTTGTCTAAAAATGCCAAAAGTAGGCGTTTTGTTCAGCACATTGCATACCTATGTAGGCGCAACGTGTTAAGTGGGTTGCGTTCTAAATTTATTAATTACAATAAAAGCTATACAACACTGTTTCTATGACAAACAAAATTAATTTCTGCAGGATACAGTACCTAGGTAATCGTAAACTTCAATAAAAATCAAAATATACATGGTTAAGATTAAGCTATTACAGATTTGATTTTGGACCCGAACTGTCAAAATACATTTTTAGTAAACATCCTATAAAAATTAAACTAGGCAGTATTTATGTCTCAAATATGAATTTATAAAGTATACTGCACTAACTCCATCGAAAAAAGCAATAAAAATCCATCCATATCTGGTAACAATTAAGTTATTATAAATGTTGTTTTAGACCAGAACTGTCAAAACACAATTTATTAGTAAATATCCAATCAAAATTAAACGATGCAATATTTATGTCTAAAATATGAATTTATAAAGTAAAAAGGACTTGGTCAGTTGGGAACTTAAATAGAAATGTAAATTTTTTAGGTGACGAATGAGTTATTACAAAATTGCTTTTGGATCGGTGCTGTCAAGAGACATTTAGGAGTAAAAATCCAATGAAAATTAAACGAAGCTGTATTTAGGTCTCAAATATGAATTTATAAAGTATAGAGGACTCGATCAGTTGGGAACTTGCATGGAAATAATAATTTTTGTGATAGAGAATGAGTTATTAAAAAATTGCTTTTGGATCGGTGGCTGTCGAGAGACATTTAGGAGTAAAAATCCAATGAAAATTAAACCAAGCTGTTATTAGGTCTCAAATATGAATTTATAAAGTATAGTGGACTCAGTCAGTTGGGAACTTGCATGGAAATAATAATTTTTGTTATAGAGAATGAGTTATTAAAAAATTGCTTTTGGATCGGTGGCTGTCGAGTGACATTTAGTAGTAAAAATCCAATGAAATTTAAACCAAGCTGTATTAAGGTCTCAAATGTGAATTTATAAAGTATAGTGGACTCAGTCAGTTGGGAACTTGCATGGAAATAATAATTTTTGTTATAGAGAATAAGTTATTAAAAAATTGCTTTTGGATCGGTGGCTGTCGAGTGACATTTAGTAGTAAAAATCCAATGAAAATTAAACCAAGCTGTATTAATGTCTCAAATATGAATTTATAAAGTATAGTGAACTCAGTCAGTTGGGAACTTGCATGGAAATAATAATTTTTGTTATAGAGAATGAGTTATTAAAAAATTGCTTTTGGATCGGTGGCTGTCGAGTGACATTTAGTAGTAAAAATCCAATGAAATTTAAACCAAGCTGTATTAAGGTCTCGAATATGAATTTATAAAGTAAAGTGGACTCGGCCAGTTGGGTACTTGCATGGAAATAATAATTTTTGTGATAGAGAATGAGTTATTAAAAAATTGCTTTTGGATTGGACCTGTGGAGAGACATTTATTAGTAAAAATCCAATAACAATTAAACGAAGCTGTTATTAGGTCTCAAATATGAATTTATAAAGTAAAGTGGACTCGGTCAGTTGGGAACTCGCATGGAAATAAAAATTTTTCTGACAGATAATGAGTTAGTAAAAAATTGCTTTTGGATCGGTGGCTGTCGAGAGACATTTATAAGTAAAAATCCAATAAAAATTAAACGAAACTGTTATTAGGTCTCAAATATGAATTTATAAAGTATAGTGGACTCGGTCAGTTGGGAACTTGCATGGAAATAAAATTTTTGTGATAGAGAATGAGTTATTAAAAATTTTGTTTTGGATCAGAGCTGTCGAAACACATGTATCAGTAGAAATCCAATAAAAATGAAACGATGCAATATTTATGTCTCAAACATGAATTTATGAAGTATATTGTATCAAGTCAATCAGTAACTTGCCTAAAATTTTAAAATATTTATGGTATTGAATAAGAAAAAAATAAATAAAAACAAATTAAATTTATTTACTACTCTAAAATACAAAACAATGATATTCTTAAAATCACATAAGTTATTATAATTGGCACCAACAGTTTTTGTTTTAAAATACGTGTATCTTGGAGCGTAGTGTATGAGATAAATCATCGTCCAACGTCAACAACACCATGAATGTAAAGAACATTCCCGTAGCACTTAGGAAGTGCCAGATATCGTGGAAATCGTAAAAATCCCAAAGCTTACACGTCTGATTAAATTGGCGAGACTGCGCCGGCGTCAGCTGCAAGAAAAATAAAAAATCATTGACGATCGAGCAACATCACACACAAAAAAAATACTTACAGCCCAAGAAATCGACTTGTGGTAGAAGAAATATATAGCGGAACTTGCGCAAAGTGCCGTCAAGGCTAAGTAGATTAGGGCCTGGAAGTTTATACGTTCTTTATGTAACAGCTACAAGAAAAAAGAAGGGTAAATTTGCTTGACACACGCAGCTCACTTTACAAGTACCTTCATGACGATATAAAAAATAAAGTAGAGTAATGTATTTGACATGAATATAGCTAGAAGATAGGTGGCAAAATCTCTCTCGTGGTGGTATATACCTAAGCCGGCCAACGTCCAGTTCCAGACATTACCCAAAATCAGTAAAACCATTCGTCCTAAAATATTACAAAACAAATTAAATCAAGCTACAAAGTGTTTTATATGCTGTATATCTCTATTTTATTGGGCAATCAGCACAACTATGAAAACAAAAGCTAGCCAAAACAGAGCACAACCATGAAAACAAAAGCTAGCCAAAACAGAGCACAACCATAAAAACAAAAGCTAGACAAAACAGAGCACAACCATGAAAACAAAAGCTAGCCAAAACGGAGCACAACCATGAAAACAAAAGCTAGCTAAAACAGAGCACAACCATGAAAACAAAAGCTAGCCAAAACAGAGCACAACCAAGAAAACAAAAACTAGCCAAAACATAGCACAACTGTGAAAACAAAAACTAGCTAAAACAGAGCACAACCATGAAAACAAAAGCTAGCTAAAACAGAGCACAACCATGAAAACAAAAGCTAGCCAAAACAGAGCACAACCAAGAAAACAAAAACTAGCCAAAACATAGCACAACTGTGAAAACAAAAACTAGCTAAAACAGAGCACAACCATGAAAACAAAAGCTAGCCAAAACAGAGCACAACCATGAAAACAAAAGCTAGCCAAAACAGAGCACAACCAAGAAAACAAAAACTAGCCAAAACATAGCACAACTGTGAAAACAAAAACTAGCTAAAACAGAGCACAACCATGAAAACAAAAGCTAGCCAAAACAGAGCACAACCATGAAAACAAAAGCTAGCCAAAACAGAGCACAACCATGAAAACAAAAGCTAGCCAAAACAGAGCACAACCATGAAAACAAAAGCTAGCCAAAGCAGAGCACAACCATGAAAACAAAAGGTAGCCAAAACAGAGCACAACTGTCAAAGTTTATTCGTTTGTTCTGGGTGTCATGGTAAATTTTTTACCTTTGTGTACTGGTGTTAAAACGTGTCGAGGTCCGGCCCAAAAGTCGTGCAAAATCACTTGAAAAACACGTTTTGGTAATCCCATATCTAAAAAAAAAAGATTAGCACGTAACGTACTGATTATGGCAAGATATTACCGAATTTCCATAAACCCAGGTAATAAATTTGAGCTGTCAGACTAAAACAAACGATAATATGTAAGACTGTAAATCCAATCCAGAAATAGAGATTTGCTTCTAATATACCAATCATGCCTAAAAAAAAAGTACTTTTTACAAAGGGTGTCCAAAATTATTGAAAAGCGAGGGTGTGTTTAAGTCAACAAATGTTGCTTACCTAAAACAATTGCCACAGCCAACACTCCGAAAGTCGCATAAGCGGTCGCATTAATATCGGGATGTCGAGTTTGATACAGTTTGACGATGCTCAAGACGGCCATGACGTACATGAAGCTAGAATCTGTTTCAAAAACAAATTAATTAACAAAGACGGCATTTAGCAACGACGAACACATACCGAACTGGAAATTAGAATGGTTCGGGCAAACGTGGTAACTACCCGATAAAATTCCTTCCATGATCAACGCAACACCCAACGCGTAGAACATGCCGTAATGTTGTGGAATACCGTAGTGCTAATAAAAAAAACAGTAACAATTATTTAACACTTTAATTATGATTAAGTTGTTACCCTGTCGAACGTCATGTCACTATGCAGTCTCTCCCGACGATGTGCCAATATCAGAAACAACAAACCGAATAAAACGTAGCCACAGTTTGAAAATAAATGATTAAAATCGCTAAGAAAACCCAAAGGGTGGGCACACAGGAAGTTGTAGTAACATAAGTCTTGGTTACCAGTCTCATTTAAAACCTAAAACAATTTTTTTCGCTCAAAAAAGTTAGTTTATAACCGAACGAACAAGATCAGAATGAGTTTTCGTTCAACGTAGCTCAAATTTGCAGGAAAAACTAAATAAAAAATTACGTTAAAGGAACTAGACAGTAACACTATTATTCATTAACATTATTTGCACCCACACAAACATCTACTCACATTTGCAGTCGATTAATTACAATTTCCGTATAAGCAACACACATTTCGCCAATAAAAATAACAAAAATATGAATTTTTTAACAAAATATCTAACATAAACACTATAAAACGATAAAACAATTGTATTTAAATGGTTTTAGATACATATCCACAATTTGTATAGTCATAAAGCTTTTAAAAACGTGTTTATCATGTTCGGGCTGGGGGTAAATCGGCAGAAGTCTGCGGCAACATCTAAATCAATGATTTCATACTTGTATAACAATTTTTGTGCTTTATTTTGATAGTTGTGGACGATATTGACGTGTTTAATCGTTTTCACTTGATAGATTTGTACAATTTTGCTTAAATATTGCGCTATCTAAAAAAAACAAGAATTTTTTTTTACATAACCTATTTTACGTTGTCAATTTTTTCGACATTAACAGCAAAATATGAATAAAAACGTTTATATTCTGTTATAACATGTCCATTGGGGTTAAATTTTACAATTTTGAGGATGTATGTTATCTTTAAAAAAATATTTTAAAAACGCTTCGACAGATGGTATTCATTTAGCAATTTTGCAGTTGCTGTACAAAATGTAATGGATTTAATGCCTTGTTCTGATTGATGAAGCATGAAATTAAATAAATTCAAGCTAGAATACATCAGATATGCTATATTTATTGTTTTGGGTCGTATCAACATCATCGAACCATACCAGATGCCCCTAATTCGCAGTTCAACACGACGTTAAGCGCCACAAAGTCGATTAAATAAGGAAAAAATTGGCAAATTTGGTGCTAAATCTAAAAAACAATTGTTTTAGCCCACTTAGTTTAACACCAAATTAGGCAACTTTACAGTCAACTCAAAATTCAGCACATTTATGCCTATTAATTTTTTTGGGATTCCCCTGCAGGTCAAGTAATTAAAAAAAAAAATTACCAGCAAATTAAAAATTAAATTTTTATTTTCTTTAATACCTTTTGGTACGTTATGACTAGCTGTACGACCGGCAAGCCATAAAAGAGAGCGACCGTCAACACATGCCACAGATACAAGTACGATTTCTTTTTCAAAATGCGTGGGTCTTTCCTGGCCAGGTCACTCAGATAAATTACCGGCTTGCCCAGGATTAATTCTCTGTCGTATTCGGCTTCTGCGATCGTATCGTACTCAGTTTCATCGAAAGACATTGCGTCTGCCAGGTCATGGACTGAAAACGTTCGACTGTTTTACAAGTTCAATTGTTTTGATTCGAATTTGTTACCTGTGGTCGTGCTCGGAGTTGTGACATCGTTAACGGTGTGCGAGTCGCTATCGTCGACGAATGCCATGGCCGGAATTCTGAAGTTGCGTCTTAGACAGTAGCAGAACGTCGTGGTAAATATAATGTAGAATAAAACTATGCAAGTTAAAGTCACCATCACAGCTACGAGATAATCGTCATACGATATACTGGGTGTTATTGTGAAACTTAAAGTTTTGGTCCTGTTGTGATCTAGAAATCTGGCTTCGCCGTCACAGTCGAGATCGTCAGGTTTGGCTACGAAAACGACGAAAAAACCGTTGGGAAATTTTTCTTTCTAGAATGTTTTTAAAAATTAATTTTCGGTCTGTAGGAGGTAGAGAAGACTTTACCGATATCGTTATGCCACCTTTTCGATTTACAGTCTCATAATAACCCTCAAATTTAATGTCATGGTTCAAATCGTAAATAGGGCACTGAAAAAAAAATTTAATACAGGTAGTACATTCTCATAGGATTTCGTAGCTATCTTCATTATTATAATAATCCCAAGCACATTGGGCCACCATTTATATAATACAGGAATCTCAGAAATTATAACAGATAGAGAAACGGTTAAATGGGGAAAGCATTGTAAAGATATAAGGGGCCCAAGTTATTAAACTTTTCAAAATTTGGAAAGAAGACAAGGCCTTGTAGATTATTACAAAAATGTAAAAACAGTAACATTTAATACAGAGAGTCCAACCTCACAGGATTTTATAACTATCTTCATTAATATAAGCTTCCCATGCATATTGGGCCACCCTGTATATTACACACGGAACTCAGGAACTATAAAAGATTAGGGAATTAATTAATGGAAAAAGTATTGTAAAATTATGAGCTTAAGTTATTTAACTTTTCAAAATTTGGAAAAAAGGCAAGGCCTTGTAGATTATTAAAAAAATGTAAAAACAGTAACATTTAATACAGAGAGTCCAACCTCACAGGATTTTGTAACTATCTTCATTAATATAAGCTTCCCATGCATATTGGGCCACCCTGTATATTATACATGGAACTCAGAAACTAAAAGATTAGGGAATCAATTAATGAGACAAGTATTGTAGAATTATGAGCCTACGTTATTAAACTTTTCAAAATTTGGAAAAAAGGCAAGGCCTGGTAGATTATTACAAAAATGTAAAAATAGTAACATTTAATATAGGTAGTACAATCTTATAGGATTTTATAACTATCTTCATTGTTATATTCAACCCATGCGTATTGAGCCACCCTGTATATTACACAGGGATCTCATAATCTATAAGAGATAAAGGAACAGTTGAATGGGGAAAGTACCGTAGAATAAGCCCAAGTTATTACTTTTCAAAATTTGAAAAAAAGGCAAGCCCTAGTGGATTATTGCAAAAACGTGATTATAGTCATAAAAAATGTACTCTTTGGAGATCATTACAGTAATAATCGGAAAAAAATTCACTTTGATTATCAGTAAGTTTAAAAATTGAGGTTCTTAAAATGCTGATTAACGAAAAGTGAAGACGGTAAAGACAAAAAGACACTTACCGAGGCATTTTGAATGCTAACTATCATACAAATATCACTTGTCGAATCTACTTCAAGAACAACAGTTTCCCAGTTACTTTTGGTATTGTTCGAAATGTTTTGTGGAAATCCATAATAATAATACCTGAAAACCTCACACAAATGAACAACAATAAAAAAATTATCACAGCTAACGAGGAAATACCAAAAATGAACTAACCGTGGCTGACTTGGCGAAACAACGACTTCATATTTCAGTAACGGCGTAATAAAAAATTCTTTTTCGCTCTCTACGAGCACAGTAAACGTAACATTTTCTTCTGAAGGTGTAGATATTGATATAATAGGATTTTCTCTTAAATTTACATGAGCGTTTTCGACATATTGACCTGAGAGAAAATACATGTAGCGTATTATGCAATAAAAACATTTCATGTACACATACTAGTAAAGCTTTTCACGTTGTCGGAGCAAAGTGTTCTGTTTGAATCCATAAACTCCACATCTCCGAAATTGCTATCAACTAACAGAGGAAGTTGCCAAGATAATACTTCTTTTGTTTGGCGAACCACAACCATTAACGGAGCGTCTTTCGAGGAATTTTCACTATTTACGGATACTCTCGACGGATAAGGTGACTATTTAAATATAAAGGAAACGTTACTAATCGTAAGTAATGAAAAAAAAAAAGCTTAATTACCTGTGAACTGTTAAATTCTATTATATATTCTATTGATTTGTTGACTGCTAATTTGTATGTTTGTTCAAATTCGCCTTTTAATAAGATTGGCAGCAATCCACTACACGTTGCTATTAAACAAAATATGTACAGTATATTGGAGAAACACACACACATTTTGAAAATATCCTAGTTTTAAAATTTGTTCTTATCTTATACTTGCTTATACTACAAAAATAATTTTGGTTACTTGGAACTACATAATTGATGGATTTGATCTATTGCATGGTACTACTTGAACTACAAACTCAAAAATATCCAAAAACCAATTAAAATTATTTCTACCATCTACAGCATTCTATCCTTTACTGTAGATGTTTGAATTAAATTGTTTTTAAGTGTTCAATCAATTACAAAACATTCCTAATTTAAATTCTACTTGTAGCTGTTTAAATGAATAAACCAATTTCGGAATTGTTACATTTTTAGACTTCTCATAACTTTTTCGTTTTGTATAAATTTTTTAAACATTCTTAAAAATTAAACACTGATTTATTGGGTAATATAACATATATTTAAAAATATTTTACAGATAAAATTTTAATTTACAATTTTTTAAGCATACATTACAATAACACACTTTTTAATTACTGTTATGTATCGTTCCCAAGTTGCACGTAATTCAACGTCTCTGAAAATTATAAAATAAAATTATTGTTTACAGATTAAAATAAATTTAAATTAGTACTTTAAAACATCCATTTCGAGTCCACAGGCTATATACGACTGCAAAAACTGATCTAAATCTTTTAAATTCCATCCTTGCTGCTTCCAAATATCCAATATTTGGGCTAAGTCCACAAAAATATTGCGAAGCTCCCTTGCGCGATGCATCGCCGTCGCTAGAGTTAGTATGGCTCGGGAGTAAGTACGGAAATTTGTGTCTAATTCCGTGTAAAATTTCGGTGCCAACATCGCTTTAAGGCTGTTACACACCAAACTGAAATAATACGAATCGGTAAGTCTGTAAAATGACGATTGGTGCCACGACGGCTTACAATTTGTGTTCTTTTTCTTTATCCATTAGAACCCTCAAGTCACGCAAGTCTAATAAAAATTCCTTGTCCATTTCCGTGTCAAAATAATCGGGGTTTGCTATAAAAAACACTTAAACGTTAAAAATACCATACAATGAATCACCAAAATTGAGGAGATAAATAGATTGAAAAGAAATAAAGGGCACACTACTTACTTGTAATATTGTAAGTCCACGAATCCATAATAGCTTCTGCGCACTGTTTTAAGGCATTAAACGTTAAATATTGCAATTTACGTTTTGACGTTTCAAACCTTATACAGGCAAGAAACACGATACAAGCATACTTTTTCGCTAATTCCTCGGATAAATAGAATAATTTTTGTATATTCTGCACCACTGAACCCGGCATTTCCTCTACTACTTTAAATATTCGTTTTATATTGTCAAATTGCCTTCTGTGAAACAAGCTATTATTTTACGATAACTTCACTCGATAACGGTACTTGCCTGCATGATTTTAATGGCACCCCAGTCTTCTCAGATACTTCGTCTAAATCTTTGCGGTGCTTCGATGACAGTTTCTTGCCCAGAAGTTCCCTAATAACGGTATCGTCGAACTCGTAATATCTAAAGAAACGAGTTACGTTAACCAAATTTTTTTGCATGAGAGGAGACGAGAATGGCTTACTTTTCGATCAGGTGTTGTCTAGTTTCAGGATCGATTTGAAATACTAGTTGCGCTTGCATTTTACTGGGATTACCCAAGAGTTTCTCGACGAGCGAGTAAGTGCGATAGTGATCCAGTACATCGCTAGCGATGAGTTCTAGGGAAGCACCGGTTACTTGCCCTAATCCTCTTTGATTTAATATAGCAACAGCTTCGCTAGCTAAAAAGTTTTTTTAAAATTTTGATGAGCCATAACCTTAAAAGTTACCTGTGTGTCCTTCGATCCATAATTCATAAATTTCTGGGTCTACTAGTGTATAATTGCTGATAAAAGCGTCCACCTCCGTGCACATACTGTTTTTTTAAAGACTATTAGATTAATTGCTCCTTAAATTATTTATTTTGAATCACACTGTATGAACGATATACTGGCGCCTGCGTTTTAATGATTGTTTAATCTAGTAGCTTGTACGTTTGAAAGTTGGCTGTAGTGTTGTAAAAAGGTGAAAAGCATATGGCGAATTCTATCTATTTTTTTGCAATTTACTTGGGTAACATAAATGTGTATAACATGTATCGCGCGATTAATTACGTTATTTAGTAAGTTTATAGTTATACATCGTGTGAAATTGTGAGGGTTCGTGTATGAAAGGAGCTATATTTATGAATTCGTAGTATTGTGCGTGCGTATGTTTTTGTTGTGAAAGAAAAAGTCTGTGATATTATCGTTAATTATTAACAAATAACTTTTGCTACATATACAGATTTCGAATACGTTTTGTGTACAGTTTTAAATAATCGTTTAGGTAGTATTGATTGAACATAAAAATTAGTTAAAAGTGAAATTACTGAAGCAAGTGACAGCGGTGCTATGTCCGTGTCAACAACAGCAGCAGAAGAACGTAAATCTCCCAACATGCAAGTGAAGACGACGTTGATAGACAAGCCAGCCAAAGATAGTAAGTGTACCTGCATTCGACATTTGCGACCTTATTACTTTTTAAATGATGTTTTAAATAAGTCAATATTTTATTACGAATGGGAGCTTTCGCAATCGCGTAACCCCCATTTGAAGGTCGTCCAAATTGTTGCCTTTTCAAAACTGTACTTTCATATATGCTAATAACACCCATAGAAAACAACCCAGTTCTTTCTTACACTTTTTTAAATTGATATAACAACAATGTTCGTAGCTTGTCATCTCTCAGCAGGACCATTTTTTGCCCTGAATCACAAATCACAACACGTACCAATAAACATCACTTTTAAACTACCCTGTAAATATTTAACTATTCAACCATTTCTGCTTTAATGCATGCGTTTTTGCTGTGCAATTTTGTGGATCCAACAACTTTTTTGTGCAATTTTTTACCACTTTAAAACGCGTTTTTGTTGAACTGGATCACATTCGTGCCTGCTGTAAACGCATCACGTTGTACCATATATTTCATTAGTTTGACAAATTCCTACTAGTAATTGTTATATTTAATAGATTTTAGCGTTTTTTAGAATAATATTTGTGTAATATTTTGCCGCGTTTTTAAGTCTTTCGCGTCACTACACGTTTGTGAATATTTTTTTGCTTGTACCTGTAGTTTTTAAGTTCCTGTTGTAAATTTTTGTGTGATTAGCTTGCTTTTAACGTGGTCTGTACGTAAAATTAGTTGAATATTGACATGGCAAAAGCTAAAGGGTCTTCCAAGTCTAGTTACCGCCTTTCTTATAGCTCTTGGGGCTATAATTCCAAAGCCCAAAATCGCCGACAAAAAAAAACACGTGTGAAAAGAGTATCTTGGAGTAGGTTTTGTAATTTTTTGCTTGTGGTTTTTATAATAAATTTTTGTTTAAAGGGGATGAAGAAATTGAAGGTATGAGTTTGGAGGAAGCTGTTGAAATCGTCGAGTTTACCGATCCAGCCATCCTAGTGTCAAGACCTGCCGGATTTCGATACACGAGAGAAGAACTGCTTAAGTTGCGTCAAGTGCCCCTTTCTCAAAAACGACCGGAATTCCTGGATTCGGCCTACGATAAGTAAGTGGTGCCCAGATTTCATTAATAAATCTTTTAAGGGTACTTATAGCGTTCTCATGTTCGAATTTTCAGCTCTAATGGCATTTGGGACCCAGAGCGTTGGCACTTCGATCGTAAACGCTCCGAAACACCCAATGATAACAACAGCAGAGTCGAACAACAGCCAGAAAACCACAAGGTAGCATTTTTGTGTCCCAATTTTTCGTTTGCGATGCTCAAATTTTTGTTTTTTTGTTTTTCAGAGACGCCCAGGAGATCCGAGGGAACGTTTACGGAAGGAACAAGACGGAATAGTGCTGAGTCCTCAAAGACGCAGCTTTAATTCCGGTTGTTTTGTGCCGTTTAAGGAAGCGGGACGTACGAACAGGTCGCACAGCCCCCTGGGTGGCAAACCCGATAGTGCCCATTTAGGCCATCGAGAACCACAGCCGGGCACGAGACGTATCGGTAGTGGCCGTATTTTGACTAGAGACGTACCTTGGGATTATCAGGACAAGTCGGAGGTCGATAATGAGTTTGGATATAGACGAGAACGAAGGGAGAATGACAGGGATCGAGATGAACGGTAAGTAAGCCGAAAAAAATTAACCGCTCAGTTTACACCTTTGAGTTCGTGGAGGTTGAGCTTCGAATTTTTATTTCAGGTTTAAATTTTTGTTTGTGATTTAACAGGAATAATTTTTTTTGCCGTGTAGATTCGATCGACGTTCGTTTGGTCGAGATTTTGACATGGGCAGGGATAAAGACAAGCACGGAGGCAGAAACAACGGTCGTTTCGATAGACGTCGTATATCGAACGATCGCGATGAAGAGCCAGAATGGTACGCATAACCTCTTGTCACTCACCCCAGTACATTTCATTAATTTCCTTGCTTCGTAGGTTTTCGGGCGGTCCACTGTCCCAGAACGATACGATCGAGTTAAGGGGCTTCGAAGACGGCGACGATAAATTGGGCAAGAAGAAACTAACACCTGTACAAAAGAAGAAAGCCAAAGAGCGGGCCATCACGAAGAGCATAGAAGGGCAAGGGGTCATTATCGAAGATAAGGAGGGTGTTTCGAAAGGGGCCGATGTTAGGTCTTCGCCCGTTCCGCAGGACGGAATGGTGAATTCCGAGCACATGCAGAAATCGCTAAATGTGAACGATAGTGAGGGATTGACTAACAACAAAAAGGAAGAGCAAAGAAGCCATGTACAAGGGACGGACCATCAGTTTTCTGATCTTGATGATATTTTGAAGTTGGATAGCATACCTGGGTTACTAACTGTAAGTGTTCTTCTTCTTCTTCTTTTACTAAACCTTATGCCTCATGGCGTCGGCTGTAAGTGTTAAATTGTATAATTTTATAGAAAATTGTGTCCCCAATTCAACCGATAATAAATATCTTCAAAATTTTGTAGATTTTGATTCTTCAAAATTTTGTGGATTTTGATACTCTCCAAAATTTTGTAGAATATGATTCTTCAAAATTTTGTAAAATATGATTCTTTAAAGTTTTGTGGATTTTGAATCTTTAAAATTTTGTAGAATATGATTCTTCAAAATTTTGTAGAATATGATTCTTGAAATTTTGTAAAATATGATTCTTCAAAATTTTGTGGATTTTGGTTCTTCAAAATTTGTAGATTTTCAAAAGCTAGATGTCTTTTGTTTTATAGCTTCATTTGTTTTAAACTTGCAGATGTTCTCCAAACATTTTGTAGATTTTGGTTCTTCAAAATTTGTAGATTTTCAAAAGCTAGATGTCTTTTGTTTTATAGCTTCATTTGTTTTATACTTGCAGATGTTTTCATCTTCATTTATGTGCTTCTAAAAAATTTTGTAGAATATTATTCTTCAAACTATTGTGGATTTTGATTGTTCAACGTTCTATAGACTTTGATCCTACCAAATTTGTAGGTTTTTAAAAGCTAGATGTCGTTTGTTTTATGGCTTCATTTGTTTTAAACTTGCAGATGTTCTTCCAACACTTTGTAGATTTTGGTTCTTCAAAATTTGTAGATTTTCAAAAGCTAGATGTCTTTTGTTTTACAGCTTCCTTTGTTTTAAACTTGCAGATGTTCTCCCAACATTTTGTAGATTTTGGTTCTTCAAAATTTGTAGGTTTTCAAAAGCTAGATGTCTTGTTTTATAGCTTCATTTGTTTTAAACTTGCAGATGTTTTCATCTTCATTTATGTGCTTCTAAAAAATTTTGTAGAATATTATTCTTCAAACTATTGTGAATTTTGATTGTTCAACGTTCTATAGACTTTGATCCTACCAAATGTGTAGGTTTTTAAAAGCTAGATGTCTTTTGTTTTATGGCTTCATTTGTTTTTAACTTGCAGATGTTCTTCCAACATTTTGTAGATTTTGGTTTCTCAAAATTTGTAGATTTTCAAAAGCTAGATGTCTTTTGTTTTATAGCTTCATTTGTTTTAAACTTGCAGATGTTTTCTTCTTCATTTATGTGCTTCTGCAAAATTTTGTAGAATATTATTCTTCAAACTTCCGGGGATTTTGATTGTTCGACGTTCTATAGATTTTGATCCTTCAAAATTTGTAGATTTTTAAAAGCTAGATGTCTTTTGTTTTATGGCTTCATTTGTTTTAAACTTGCAGATGTTTTCATCTTCGTTTGTATTGGTTTATTCAAACATAATAGTTTGTCACCACGGGTATCCTATAAACTATGCTATACTGCATAAGTCTTTGTGATTTTTGTGGAATTTTATAAAACTAAATTTTATTAGTAAAAGAATTTTTTTTTAAACAACAATTGTGTGTGGTGCCAAGTCAGAGGTGAAATAACTGCACATGCTAATTTTAGATGTGTAGCCTTGTACTAATTTGATTTGCATCTAATAACTGACCTATTTATTGTTTTTTTTCATCGACTAGGTTTGTTTTTAAGACGCTAAAACAAGAAAAAAAACTTTGTTTAAAAATATTTATTATGGAAGAAATTACTTGCTTTTGTGTTGTTCAAATTGCCTCCGAGACATTTTTTAAAAGTAATGTTTTGTATTATTCATTTTAAAAATAAATTTTATTGGTACACTTACAAATAAAATATATTCTCAGCATATTTTTTTTTATGGAGAACTGAATCATGCTGGTATTAATTTTTGAGCTTCATGTATTTTTTGTGCCATCCTGAGTTTACACACAAAATTGTTTGTTTTATCCAGAATGGAATTGCCGGCGAAGCCGGAGACGCGACCGGCAGCTCGCGCTTCAGCCGGTGGTTCAAGAGGGAAAGTCCGATCCGACAGACGAACGACAGTCGACGTTCGTCCCTCCAGGACGAACACATCATCAAGAACCTACTCAACGACATCGCCGAACCGAACATAGCGATTCCGATCGATTCGGACTCGTACTTCGCGCCGATCTCGCCCGCCGCCAACACCGGCGGAAATCTCAATCAGAGCGGACCGCCGCCCGGCCAGAAACCGCTGAACATCATGGAAATGCTGCAGCGAGGGAAACAGCACATTCCGATGCCCGCCGATGTCGCACCAAATGTTAAAAGTATGGGTAAGCGGTGTATCTTTGCCGATGGGGCCATTGTTTTGCCTCATTTGGTGCATTTTCAGAAAATAGAAGGTCTTCAGAGATAAAGTGGTGCAGATTTGGAACTGATTTCAAATGTGTTATTAAATCCCAAACTTAAACCAATCCAAAAACTAATGAAAAAAGCAATCTTAACATTTTTCTTAATATCTCTTTTGTTTTAAGGGTGCATTCATGGAAATGAGCATTTTCATGTCATGGAATGTATCCATTTACTCAAAAACAAAAGAGAGGTTTCTAATCTTAACATTTTTTTAAATATCTCTTGTTTTAAGGGTGCATTCATGGAAATGAGCATTTTCATGTCATGGAATGTATCCATTTACTCAAAAACAAAAGAGAGGTTTCCGTTTTTCATTTATTTTCGGAATGGTTTGAGCCATATAAAATGTAATTAGAGATTTGAAATCAACTTCAAATTCTACACATTTTTGCATGTTTTATAATTTCTTAGAAACCCATGGCAATAAAATTATTTTGGAAAAAGATCGAGAATTTCTAAACTTAAGATTATTAAACATTTTTGTTGGTTGAAATTGTTTTGTAATTTATATTTTAGCATGTTTTTTGTACAACATTCAAGACTACAGAGATAAAATGGTGCAGATTTAGAACTGATATCAAATGTGTTATTAAATCTCAACCTTAAACCATTCCCAAAACAAATGAAAAAAGCAATCTTACATTTGTCTTAATATCTCTTTTGTTTTAAGGGTGCATTCATGGAAATGAGCATTTTTATGTCATGAAATGTATCCATTTACTCATGAAAACAAAAGAGAGGTTTACACTTTTATCATTTATTTTCGAAATGGTTTAAGTAATCTAAAATTTAATTAGAGATTTGAAATCAGCTCAAAATTTTTGCTTTTTTTAACTGACCATGCCTCTTGTAAATTCTTAGAAACCCATGGCTGTAAAATTATTTTGGAAAATGACCCAAAATTTCTGAATATACAATTATTAAACGTTTTTATTGAATGAAATTGTTTTGTAATTTATATTTTAGCATTTTTTTTGTACTACATCAAGAAATGGACATCTAATTTTTTATTCCAGAAGTTCCTGGGAAAGTGATGAGTCTGGAAGAGTTGGAGGCACGGATGATGCATCAGGGAGGGGGTGACCCTGGGGTCGCCCAAATGGCATCCCTCCACCAAAAACAGTCGTTGCAGAAAGTCGAGGAAAATTTAGACGCGTTTCATAAACTTGTAAGTCCCGTAATTTTTTTTTGTGAAGTGAAATTTAATTTTCGGTACGTTTCAGCTTGCTCAAGTAACGGGGGGTCATGCGGTGCCCGCTTCCAACGGACCTGTTGCCCCTAAAACACAGCCAATGAGTATACTTGAGGTAAACAGTTGCCTAAAATTGTTTGTGTTGTGTTTTGTTAATTTTTTTTTTCTTCCCCCACGTAGATGCTGTCACATTCTCAGCAACAAGACGAGCTCTCTCGCATGAACGCCCAGATGATGGGCCCGTTGAGTCCCAATCCCATTCAAGGACTGCCGCACGTTTCGAACGACATCGCGTATAAAGTGCAACAGATGCAGAACCAGGTACGAAACCATCATTTGTTTCGGTGTTCATTGCAAATTTTAATGTTTTTTTTGTTTGTTTCTTAACAGCAAAGACTTGAGATGATGAACAAACTGCTGAGTGCCACCGGGACTCACCGACAGCAGATGGGAAATTCGCCGCTGCCGGAAATGGGAGTTCAGCAAAGTAGGGACCTCCTCAACCGACCTGAGGCTCAAGCCATCTTGCAGGGTGAGTCGAGAAATTTTAAACTTTAAGTTATTTTTAACTTTAAATTTGACAAAAAAGAAATTTTTGCGTAGTGGTGTAAGTAACTGGTAAACAAAAGGTGTAAGGTCAGGTGATTATGGGAGATGGGTAAAATGTTTGGTCCAAAATCGTTAAAATTTCCAAATTTGTTTTTGATTGTGCACTCGGAGTTGGATGGTGTTAAAACAATATAGGAAAGTCTTTAGTGATCTAAGCAAACGGTAATCAAAAGGTGTAAGGTCAGGTGATTATGGGAGATAATGCAAAATGTTTGGTCCAAGATCATTAAAATTTCCAAATTAGTTTTTTATTATGTACTCATAAGCTGGTGGTGTTAAAATTAGTGTAGGAAAAGTCTTTAATGATTTAAGCAACTGTTAATCAAAAGGTGTAAGGTCAGGTGATTATGGGAGATAAGGCAAAATGTTTGGTTCAAGATCATTAAAATTTCCAAATTTGTTTTTGATTGTGTACTCTGAGTTGGATGGTGTCAAAATTTGTGCAGGAAAAGTCAAGTGATTTAAGTAACTGGTAATCAAAAGGTGTAAGGTCCGGTGAATATGGAAGATAAGGCTAAATGTTTGTCCCTGATAATATAATTTCCAAATCAGTTTTTTATTATGTACTCTGAGCTAGATAGTGTTAACATTTTTGTACGAAACGTCTTTAGTGATTTAAAGAAACGGTAATCAAAAGGCGTAAGGTTGGGCGAACGAGTCGAGGGTGTTTTTTTTTTAGGGTTGTCGTTTTAATGGGACCTGAATTTTTATCTTATGCAGGGTTGAAACGAGGCGATATCACTCCGCAGCACTTGTACCAACAGCTGGCAGCTAATCCGGCCATGCAGCCTCGTCACCGCGAGCTGCTGCTGACGATTCTTAAGCTGCACGGGGGTAGTGGAGGTGCAGGCATGGGCCCTAGTCCCCGAGTGCTCAGCCCTGTACCCCCACATTCCCTATTCTCGCAACAGCAACAACAGCAGCAGCAGCTCCGGGTCTCGCCGTTGCCATCTAATGGTGAGTGGCACTCGTTTTGTTGACGTTTGCCTGTTGTAGCCGTTGTTTTTGCCTTTTTTGCTTTAGAGTTGGAGTTTGTTGTTTAGTCGTTAGTGTATCCGCACTTGTTTTGTTTTTTTTGGCACACTAGTCACTCAAGTTGTAGTACGTAGTTGTTTCTGTTTTAGTCTAGATAAGTGTTAACGCAAGCTTAGGGATGTTTTTCTAAAGTGTATTATGCGAGGAAAGTGTGTGGTATTGGGAGGAGGAACTAGAAAACGAGGAGTGAACAATGATTCAAGTTTTAGGAAATAAAATAGGGGGTACCCATAAGTGAAGTCGTTTTTCACAAAAAAAATTAAGCATTAGTTCTATTTAAAAAAAATAATCAAGAGGTGTTAGGTCCGGTGATGTGAGTGGCCATTTAACTGGACTTAGCCTTGTGAATTATGTATGTTAAGAAAAAAATGTCTGTGAATCCAGACTTTGTAGATAAGCAAAAAAAAAATTATGTTGTGAAAAAACAGCAAATTTATAGGTACCCCTTGTACAGAGTGGATCAAATTCGAATGTTTTACGGGGTATCTCCGTTACCGTAATAGATAGCGAAAATCTGATTTCGGTCTCTTGAGCTATTTTTTTGAGAAAATAACGCCTGTTCAATCAGATTTTTTCTATCGGATTCCATTTTGGCACTACAGACGAAAATTGAAATTTCATCATTTTTGAAAATTTGCTGTAACTTCTTTATTTATTAAATTATAACAAAATGTTATAGAGGTTTTTTATACAGATTTTAATGCTTAATTTAAAAACAAAAGTAATTTTTTCTTAGCCTCCTTGACTTTCGAGATATGGAGTAAACTTACATGTTTTTAAATGGAAACCCTAGTTGGCCATGACTTTATGTGAAAGAGTATTTTTTTAGCTTTTCAAAAATATATAGTTTTATATATTTGTTGTAAAAAGTAATCGAGATATGGCCAATTTTGTAAAAATTCGATCATCAAAGTTTGCCATGATTTCGTAAACAAGTGATGTTTGCAATTACTAAACAACTAAACGTCATTGCCAAGTAAATTCTGAAACAGCCGCTACGTTTTTATCACTTACAAAGTAATATTCTAACATATTAAACTTAACAAAGAGTTCAAATTTAGCCATGTTCACAATACCACAATAAACAGTTATAAAATACAAAATAATACAGGAATTTGCTTTAAAGTTGAAAAATTTACTTCAAAATGACGTTTAGTTGTTTAATAATTGCAAACATCACTTGTTTACGAAATCATGGCAAACTTTGATGATGGAATTTTTACAAAATTGGCCATATCTTGGCTATTTTTTGCAACAAATATATAAAACTGTATATTTTTGAAAAGCTAAAAAAATACTTTCACATAAAGTCATGGCCAACTAGGGTTTCCATTTAAAAACATGTAAGTTTACTCCATATCTCGAAAGTCAAGGTGGCTATGAAAAAATTATTTTTGTTTTTAAATTAAGCATAAAAATCTGTATAAAACACCTTTATAACATTTTGTTATAATTTGATAAATAAAGAAGTTACAGCAAATTTTCAAAAATGATGAAATTTTATTTTTCGTCTGTAGTGCCAAAATGGAATCCGATAGAAAAAATCTGATTGCACAGGCGTTATTTTATCAAAAAAATAGCCCAAGAGACCGAAATCAGATTTTCGCTATCTATTACGGTAACCGAGATACCCCGTAAAACATTCGAATATGGTCCACCCTGTATATTTTCTGTGAACCACGAAAGAACGTGTTTGTTTGCAGCATGTTGCACCTGCTTTTAAAACGAAACTGGGTGGCTAGATTACTTCATAGCATTTGTTGGCTTTGCTTGTTCATTAACAGACGACAATCACTGATTGTTATTGCTGTTTTTACATGCAGCATATTGTGTGTCTCCAATTCTTGCCACGAGTCCCAACACACTCGCCGTCCCAGGTGAGTTCCTATCAACTAGTTGCGAACACGCCGTAGATATAGTCTGCTTGGTTATTTTTTTTGTTGTGAAGTAACGCCCCGACCGACGTACCGTCCGAGATTGATGTAATTTTTCCCGTTTAGCGCTCCATCAGCGTATACCGTCGCCGAGGGAGCTGCAGGTCCACACGCAGAACATCATGCAGAGGGCTCTCATCAAGAAGAAACTCGAGGAGCAGCAGGAGAACTACAAGAAACGGCAGGAGATGCAGCAGAGGGGCCAGAGTCCGGGCGGTCTATCGCCGGCGAAGAATACCGCGTCGCCGACCCCGCTCGCTTTCACGCCGACGTCGGTCCTGCGGAAGATGACCGCCGAAAAAGATGATAACTCCAAGGAGGGAAATAAGACTGTAGATATGCTTGGGAAAATGCCCCAGGGACGACCGGTTACCGGAATGAAGCCAATAGTTCCGCAGTCCCAGCCTCAGCAGTGGAGTATGTCGCAGCCACAGCTTAAACAGCCTGGTAAGGATTTATTCAACACACGTTCGGTCGGTTTTGGTGTTCACGGAAGCGGGTTTTCGCCTTAATGCACTTTTTTTTTGCAGCTGGTCGAGCTATAGTCAAAGCTAATGCCAACCTTCAGTCGTCGGTTCAGCAGGATCCTCAACAGCAATACTTCCAGCAGCAACAGCAACGTCTGTATAACCAGCAACAACAACAACAGTCCCGTAAAGTTGGACCCCAGTTCTCGTCCCAGCAAGGTACCCTATCCCACAGTTCCTCTAATCAATTTTCCCATCAACAAAATCCCTTTTCGTCTACTCCGCAGCAGTTCCAACAACATCATCTCACTCAGCAACAGCTGAGAGCACAACACCAGCAACAGCAGCCACCACAACAGTACAATAGGCGACCACAGCAACAACACTGGGCTCATCACCATCAGCAGTTCCCCCAGCACAATTTCGGTAAGAACCTATTTTCATTTGTTTAATTCAGTGCGGTTTATACTTTCCTTTGTTTTAAGGAAAAATCAATGTTGTTTTGTTCTGATTTTGTTAAATTTTTCAATTGTTTTCAGAGCTGTCAAAGTCTTCGTTTGTTTTGAAAGAGAGTAGATAGTGTTTTTTTTTTTCAAGTCTTCATTTTTTCCAAATGTTTTTGTTCAAATTATTTTCTTTGTTTTAAGACTTAATTTTCTTTAACTCTTTACATCCTCGTTTGTTTTAAGAAAGAGTGTGATCGATGTTCTTTTCATGTTCTGATGTTTCTAGTTCTTTTTTTTTTTAAATGTGGATGTTTTAATTTGTTTTTAGTTGTTTCTTTCTGTATTATTTATTTAAACTATGTCGAAAATTTAGGGAAAAGATATCGTCACAACTCTCTTGTTTTTTTCATTCAATTGTTTCAGAATTACCGCTGTCTATCTTCATAGCCTACTTGAAAATATTAGGTTGCTCCAATAATTAACAATAAAATCGTGATATCTCGGAAAATATTAGTTAGTTAAGTTAGTTTTATTTAGCAATTGCTATTACATTGTAACATAATTTACATAGGTAATAGTAAATATAATAAAAATAAAAATAGAATTAAATAAAATAAAAATCTAAAAATCTAAATTCTCAATATCTAAAATAATAGTTTAATAGCGTTCTAATACGTACTCCTTAATTAATTTAATACCCTTCTTATAATTATTATATATTTTGACATGATGCGGCATATTATTAAATATTTTAAAACCTTGATAAAATAACGAACGAGCAGTTTGACTTTTAGTACATTTCTCTATAACGAAATCAAGCCTATTTCTAGTTTTATAACTGGATCTTATGGACTAATTTTACATTTTCATACAGATATTTTGGTGTTTTTTGTAATTTAATTTTTAAAACTAGCTCTAATGTTCTAAATATTATTTTCTGATTAATACTCATAAATTGAAGTGTATTTAACATAATCTTGATAGGGGAATGAATTGATCACTTTAAAATAGTGCGCATGGCGCGATTTTGTAATTTCTGTAATTGTTGAAGCTCATTTTTATTTAAATTAATAAGTAATGAAGCGCAAAAGTCAAAATGAGCTATTATTGTTTTATACAGTAAAACTCTAGTGTACATACTAATGTGTTTGCTACATCTTTTAAAGAGAACAATCTTTTTGGAAATTTTGTTCATCATATATTTTGTGTGTAACTTAAACGTTAAATTTTCATTTAATATCTAATATGTATATCATCAATTTTAGCTATAAAACAGGCTTAATGTTACATTTTCTATAAGACTGTGTAAAAAAATGTAGTGCGTTGTACTAAGAAAAATGTGTTATCTATGTTTAAAGTTTCACAAGTTTGTCCAAGCGTAAAAAACGCCCCGTATGATATTTTTAAAATGTAGGTAGTGCGAAGTGTTAATTAATTTATTGTCAATCGAAATTTCTAATGAATTTCTACTACCTTTTCAAAGTTTTTAAATGTCGAACATTTTTGAAAGTGCTCAAAATTTTTATAAAAACGTAACTTTCACGAAAACGGTCGACTTTAAACCCATATAACTTCATAAATTTAAAGAGGAACCAAAAATATAAAAATATACACAGTGTTCCATGTAAAATTTTAAAGTTTGAGTCCGTTTCTGGTTTAACCGGAAGTCGTATTGCAACTTATTTTCATTGAATCCGGAACGTACGAAAATGGTCGGATACCAAATTTCATTGCAATAATCTTTATACAGTGTGTCCAAAAGGTATGGAATATGCTATATATCTCAGTAAATATCCACTTTAGTGAAAAATGTTTTGAATAAAAGTTGTTTGGAACTTAGTTTTCCACTATAAGACTTTTTTTTCATTTAATAACAAGCGCAATGAAAAACAATTGAATTTTTTTAAATGACAAGGTACCCCTATATTATACTCATTTGATAGAGAATTTGTTTCTCTTTTCAATGATGGGGTCACCTTAAAAAAACAAGGTTTATGCTAAGAGGCCGGAGAATATCAAAAATTTAAAAGATCGTATTAGAGAAACTACACCTGAAATGGTTGGGAATGTTATAAACGGGTTTAAAAACCGAGTTTATCATTGCCAAGCTGTAAATGGTTCACAGTTTGAACAAGTTTCGTCAAAAATTTTAGTTCTTATGTTTTTGTTAGAAATAAATACTAAACAATTAAAATAATTTGAGAGTACATTTTGCGTTTTTCTCAAAAAGTTGCTTAAGCAAGGGTACTAAAGTTTTGCATCATTGAAAAGAGAAAAAAATTCTTTATCAAATGAGTATAATATAGGGGTACCTTGCCATTTAAAAAAATTCAATTGTTTTTCATTGCGCTTTTGTGAGTCGAAAAAAAAAACATTAAAGTTTGTCTTATGGTGGAAAACTAAGTACCAAACAACTTTTATTCAAAACATGTTCCCCTAAAGAGGATATTTACTGAGATATTTGGACACACTGTATAGTGTTCTGGATATTTGTCTGTTTCCATGCGCATCTCTGTATTTTGTGTTGCTGATGTTCAAATTTTATGTTTTTCGTTTGTTTTAATTACAGACAACAGAGCATCGCAAATTCTTGGACGTGGTGGCGCTTGCGACGGAGATCTCTCCCCTACCAGCAACCAGCTGGCCAGGTGGTTCTCTCCCGATCTCCTCGAGCGGGCACGCGCCGGCAAACTTCCAGACATGCCGACCGCGTCCGTCGCCCAGCACGCCATTAGTCTTGAAGAAATCGAGCGTCAGACCGCTCCACCTGTACACAACTAGCGCCGCAAACAGTACCTGCCTCATCGGTGAGTCTGTGTTTTTTGCAAATTTAAAAGAGACTGAATTTTGTGGTTAGTTTCGGATTTTATTGTCCCCGTAATTATTTAAGAAAATGAAAAAAAAAAAACAAACAAATGTACATTAAAACAATAAAGCATGTGAAATGACGTCAAGTTAATTTTGTGTAAATTTGCAGGTTTTGATGATCGTGTCAACGAAATTAATTATTTCATCTGTGAATGGACTTGTTAGTTCTATAGGATAGTGTTGTTAATTTGGTAATTCTAGCGTCAACTCTACTTTTTTTTTTTGACTTTGTGGTTGACAGAATAAGTTTGATGTGTATACTATATGTGGCATGATTTTTCCTAATCGGGTTTAACGTGCGATATTAGCATGAAACGTTGTATATATAATCGGTTTCAAAGTGAGATTAGCCTATTTATTATTAATTGTAATTTTTAGATTTATAAAAAAAAGAAATAACGTTAAACTCTTTTCGAAAAATCGTGCTCGAGTGGTTTGGGTCACTAACTGTACAAAGTTCTTAATAAATGTTGTACACAGTAGATACATATATAAAGCTTGTTCTTCGATTGTTTATTTTCATTTGTTTATCAAGGAGCTATTGATTTGAGAGCGTATGTAAAATTTTTAATTTTTGGTTTTAGAAAAGCGTTTTAATTTATTATTTACGTGGGTGTGGCTGTGTTTTGGTACGAAGATACCCAAACCACTCGATTTATTGTGTGTATTTAAAACCTGAGATGAAGATTATTAATTTTTTAACATGTAATTGTAGTCAAATTGCTAAATTGTGGAAAAAACTTGTCTTAAATTTTACCCCATTGTATTATAACATGAATCATGTAAAGTTATAGGTCGTGTGAATCTTCGCGAGCGCCTGAGATGTAAAATTTTCGGTATCCATCCTACGTTTGCGACGTTGGGAATATTAACGTTCAAAGAATAAAATATTTTGATGTTATATTTTCGAAGAAGCTTATTTAAAATATTAAATTGTGCTGTAAAAAGGTTGTTAGGAGTAATGTTCCCAACGTCGCAGCGAAAAAATGTGTTTAAAGTGGTATCACAGCTTGTAGAATTGTCGATATCTGGATATTTTAAACTATCTGTTCCACTTAACGCACCATTATGTATAAAAAAAAACTATATCTGATCTCCAAAATATGTATTATTAGTTTTTTTTGTAACTAGGTGAAAACAACATGCATTCATCATAGAAACTAATGAAAGATGTAAAAAAAACAATGGAACAACAAAACAAAAACTAAACAACTGAAACTTTAAGTTGTTCAATAATTCGAAACGACATTTTCATTGAATAAAGATATGTTAAAGAAATTTTTTTTTCTGTACACCCTTTTATGCGTAATTTACTTTTCAAATTATGCATGTACGTATTTGTTTACAATTTTTTTAAGTGCGTAAAATAAGGGAGTCGAGAAGAATTGAGCTTGTACTTAAAAAATACTTTTTCTTCTTAATCGGTTCCTCTTGTACCTTTCGGTGTCAAGGAAAAATACTTTATAAAGTACAAAATTAATTATCAACTTGTTTTACTAATTTACACGACCTTAAGTTTTATTAGGTTGTCAAATTTGTACTAAATAAGTGGCACACAGGGGCGGCTTCAAGAAATTCGTAACGAAACATAAGCAGGTGTTTTAACCGACATTTTTTGTTTTGAAAATAAGCAATAAATATTTAAATAAAAAGTTACTGTACAAAGTTTACATATTTTATTAATTTGCAAATATTGCTTGGATGTTTAATCGTTTAATGTCTAACATGTTCTTAATTAATGGTACAATGGGCGGGCCTAAGAGGTTTTTTTGTTGAAACGCAGGCTTTTGTTTTCCCCTACTTCTTTTGTTTCTAAAACAATTGCGTATTTTCACAACTTTTGTTTTTAAAACAATTGTGTATTTTCGCAACTTTTGTTTTTAAAACAATTGCTCGCACAATTTTGTTTTAAAGCCATATGGTTATTAATTGTTGCGTTGCGGTACAACAATTTTTAAAAATATTGCAGTTGTAAAAAAAAAAAAAATATTTCCAGACGCCTTTATTACCTTCTTTAATGAAAAATGTGTGTACTTAAAAAAATTGATTACATCTCTGTATTGATTTGATATTAATTTTACGTAATTTAGAAAATAAAATTACCAGTGAGCATGATAGTTTAAAATATGCACATATTTATAGTTTATTATGATTTCTGATTTGAAGATTATTGTGAAAGTCGTCTTTTTTTTAAATGAGACTGTAAAAAAATTGCTGAATGTAAGTTTCGTTTTAGTTGTGTAACTGAAATTGTTGAAATTTTAGCACTTGGCTAATCTCTCGAGATTTTTATATTGGAATTTGTAAGCTGTGCGAAAAAAAATTTATATTGTGCTACGAAATAGGAAGAATTAGATCGACTTGGAAGTTATGTAAAAAAATAAACTGTGGAATTTGATTTTATATTAAAATTGTCCACTTTGAAATTTAGTCGAAGTTATTTAAACCTAATTGTTGCACGGGAATCCTTGAGTTTTTTTAATGTTAGGAAATACTTGCAAGTTACATATAGCTGTACAGTGTTAGCTATTGCTGTAAATGTAATTTTTAAATGTACTTCCAGAACATTTTGTAATTGTAAAGGAACTTTTGATTTGCGTGACAGGTTCCTAAAAAAATGGTTTATTTAGAACTCTTTCAAATGAAGTGATATTTAAAGGAAAAAACGAAAATGATTGGCTGCTAATTTTTATTGTATATTGATGTTATCGTCGCTATATCATCACCCAACATTCCAGCCATGTCAATAATCATCAACATTTTTATTACAAAATTTGTTGTAATATCTTGTGAGAAAAACGTGTATATTTGTTTTATGGGTTGTTCTTTGAGGATCACGTTATGTATTTAAAAACATTTTGGCACCGAACATTTGTAATTAAAAATCTCATTAAGTTGGAAAGGAAACTCAAATTCAAAAAACAACCTATAAAACCGTGAGAAAATGCAAATTGTAGAATTTTTTTTACATATAGGGTGCACCACTTAATATAAGAGACAAAGATTAGGTTAAATTAACAAAAAGTAACTTATAATAGAACTTTTTCTGTACTAATTTTCAGATGTCCTGAAAAATGCGCATTTAATTTGATCAAGCAAAAATTTAAATCATGCGATTTTGAATTTTGTTTAATCTTTTCTGGTTTTGAAAATAAAAATCTGAATTTTCATGCGTCTTTATAATTTCAAAAATCTAAAAAAGTGGAATTTTTCCTTGGCACATAGCAGGCAACAATAGATTTTTTTATGGCCTTCACATTAGATAATTACTTGAACAGATAGCATTTGTTTTCCTCTTTTTACGGATGTATATATCACTTGTAAAAGATTAAATAAGTTTGCTTTTGCAACATTACTGATAAGTTGGCCATGAACGTTTTGTTTTGTTTACAGACAAAACAAACGCTTGTTAGTCTTGAAAATTGACTTCTGTTACTGTTAAAATTGGATCATGGGAATTATTATTTGCCAAAAGAATAATTTGGTGGAATTAGCTACGATTTTTCGATTGTTTTTGGCCACATTCAAAAGTGCAAAACAAATGCTATCTATTCAAGTGCATATTTAATATGCCATCGAGGAGAAAATCAAGACTTATCTGTTATATCTTTGTAACTACGTGTGTTATAATAAAAAAGGCATACTACCAGTTTATTTGGGCTGTAAAATTTTCAAATGAAATAAAATGAGCTTTAATTTTTAAAACTATTAGGTATTCAATAAAATAATCGCAGTATTTCATTTTATACTTCCATTAAGTTAACTATGCATTTTTAACATCTGAACGTAGCTACAAATAAAGCTTATTTTTTTAACCCAATCTCTATGTTGTAGCAAGCCGTGTGGAGTAAATAAGTGGTGCCCTCTGTTTAGTAAAAAACACCATTTCATTGTAAAAACTTGACTATCAATGTGTACCACAATCATCTATTGGAATATTTATTTTTGTGTAAAGCATTAAAACCATTAACAATTCATAACAATGTTTTTTTAACTCGATACATTACTTTCTCGCAACATTCTTGTAAAATTTGCTGATATATGTCTGAATATTCGTGCATAAAGGCATTGTTGTTAAAAGACTTGATTTAGACTTAAATTGGTAGTTATTGTATAAAAAACCAGATTGTATTTTCTAGTATTGTCATGTTTCAATACATTTTAATGTTGTACAAATATATTTGCGTTGATGGAAAGAAAAATTTATCGCATTTGAGAATTGTGTTAAGCTTTTTTGTAAATAAAACAAAAGGACATTAGCGTCTCTTTTGATTGTACTGAATGAATAAGAATATTTTTGTTTGAGAAATGAGATACACTTCATTTGGTGTTGACATTCAAATAAAATTTTGATTGTATATAAGTGCAGTGTTTTATTGACCCCAAAATGTTTCCTGTGTGTGTGAATTTTTCTTAGGGAAAGAAAGGGAATAATTAACCTCGTACAAATAAAATAAAAACCCTAAAGAACATGTCAAAACAAAAGAAATCCTGAAGTACATATCAAAACAAAAGCAATCCAAAACATGTCAAAACAAAAGAATTTATAAAGAACATACCAAAACAAGAGATCCTAAAGATTATATCAGAACAAAAACTGTAAAAACAGCATCACTTGAGTTGAAGAATAAAGGAGAAATTTGGCAATGAAAAGATGTACAACCCTTCTTTTTGGATCTCAACTACAGAAAGAAAATGCAGATAAATGTCTAAATATTTCTTTTCCACACTTCCTGCTTTATTCTTGGTTTTTAAGATCAAAGTTTAAATTGCGTTTTTTAAGAACTTATTACAAAATGTCCGTATATTCTTAAGACTGCAAACTAAAACTAAAATTTGAGGTTTTTCTTTCACTGTGTCTCATTTGTTCGTTCTGTAAGAAATATCTACAAGTTTGAAAATGCGTTCAGTATTCAACTTTTGTGCCATAGACAGCACAAAATTCTAACATAATTTGACAATTCTACATAACTTTAAACACATTAGTGTATGGCATTCAACTTTCAAATTGTTTAGAACCAAGACGCCTTACTGGATAAAGTGGTGAAGTCTTCTGTAGACTTAATTAAACCGAAAGCTCCCTGGGTTTGGTTTGGTTACGTACAAGAAACAACATTAATTTGGAATTGAATTTATTTTTATTATTATTAATGATTAAGTTTTAAAAACATTACGAAATTACTGATGGTCGGGCATAGCAAGCTGGTAAATCGATTTCTCTTAACGTGAATTGTTCTGAAACAGACGTTTAACATAATTTATAATCTGGCTTAATAACAAGAGTTTGACATTTATGGAAGAGTCCATAAATGACAGAAGGAAATTGTACTTTTTCAGGGCTTTCGATGGTCGTCCATTACTGGGATACGCAAAACAAAACACTATCACATATAAACAGTTTATTACTCAGTATCGTACAAGTGATGATTTCTGTCAGTGAATATATTTAAATTTGGTAAGTGTAATAATTTATTACTTCACATACCAAATGATTACGTCAGAAACAGAATTATTTAGACACAGTTACACGAAACATTCGACGCAATGCGCAATTTTATTGACGTAGTTTGTTGGTTCATTTAATTTGCTTACATTGCTCTCAAACTTAGCATTAACTGAAATAACTTGGAAGTAACAATTAAACTCAGACTGTGTTGCAATGGATGCGTCACCATTGAAAATGCAACGCATCAATCTTTAATAGGCGTCTATCGAAATGGCGTCAGTTGCTGTGCTGTACAGAGTATATTAAATGAGTACGCCTAACTATTGAGTTGAACGCCTTATTTGAGGTTCTTCATCGCAAAAAATTGGAAAACACAAGTTTATTAAATAAATAATGTAACTACTGCGCCACTAGTGAACTGTAGTGAACCACGTAAAGGGCCACAGATAACTGTTGTCTCCTGGTTATTCAGCAAATATAAGGTGCAGCCTGGCCTAGAATCGAGGATATTCGGCCACAGCCGGTGTTAGCTGGCGCAGATGTACAAGCATAAAATACTTGCTTCCTGCAAGACTATAACGTAGACAACGTTTTATATGTCCAAACTCTGCTTTGTTGCTGCTTTATTAGCATGCATTTTCGTAAACCATAGACAATGGATGTGCAGTTCTAATAAGACACAGAAATCGTTATAAACTACGTAAATTGATAGTTGCATCAGAACTTTTCGTTTGTGTATTGATATGTGAGAGGTAAGGAAGTATTCAATAACTTATTGTTCATATGCCAGCAGCCGTTGGCGTTGATTATGGATGCAATGGCGACCAAGATGTAAAATCGCGCGTAAAATACAACGTTCTTTAAAAAAAAAACTGTAATATCAGTATTTACTAGTGATTTGGACGAGCCGGACCTGTCTTGATTCTAAACGTGTGCCACAACTCCAAATCAACAAGTGAAAACTCGTTAACGATAGGAAAACCCCATAAATAAAAGTAATTACACACTGTATTCTGTATTATTCAACCAGATAAAAACACTTTTACTGTATAAAGACTGAACGAATACCAATTGATAGACTCATGTTGGAAAATCGTAGGAGGCGACGTATGCCCTGCTAGTGAAAGCATTTAGCTAGAGACACAGTTAAGGTTAAATAATTTTAAATGTTTGAAACACTTAAATATCAGCATTAGATGTTGCATCCATGTTTTTTAAGCTTCTTTCGGATGTGATAAGTCTCGATTATCGTTTTGCCAGTGCTTGGTCTCGCATGCTATCAGTCGGTAACTTAGTCTTACGATATTATCGGCTTGTAGTTGAAAACTGAATCGCGTAATGCCAGGATTTTGAATATTCCAATAAATAAAACGATTTTTTTTGGGCAAAGTTGCAGAACGTCTCTTCAAACGTCTTTGAGTTATAATTTCATACTTTTCCGCAAATTCCGTCATTTTTTATTGTAATGACCCGTGTCTTAGTTAAACTCTCCAGTCGGCGAAAATGCGAAAGTTTAAATTGAAAATTCTTCTTTTTCATTTGATGATGGATTTGTCCTCGATTTCCTGCCTCATTTTAGGTTGTTCCTTGTATATATTTGATACAATTGGAAAGTATAATTGTGTCACAGTAAGCTAGTGGTGTATGGATAACAAATTTAAATTGAATTCTTAAATTGCTTATTCATGGCACAAAACTGTAATTTTTAAGCGTTTAATGGTTAATGAACCCATTCCATTAAACGCATTTAACAGCTGATAGTTTCACTATAAAACTCTCGTGTGTAGGTACGTTGGAATATATTTATTTGCCTGTACTTTAAGATTACGCTGCATTTGGTTCACATTTCCTGTTAGCTAGCTTTCATTTTGGTTTAAGAATTTTAAAAACGCCACATAGGCACAATAAATATCGTAGTAGTCAATTAAATTGGCTATTTTGTTCATTTTCAACATTCTCAAATAATTCTGTGTTCTTAGAGTAATGTCTTCTGCATATAGTTTCAACTAAAATAAAGAAGAGGTGGAAGGTCGGGTGAACTCGTCAATTGCTTGATGAACCTACAGTGTAGTCAACGAATTCAAAAAATATTTTATAGTTTTTGGGAAATATTGGTCCATAATTATAATGGGCTTGTAAAAATTATTGTCAACATTTAATAATAAACTGTTATTTGATTGTCGATTGTTACTTTCGCGATTTTAATTTGACGCTGTTTCAGTTTGAGTCTCGATTGAAAGTAAACTTGTTTTTATTTCAACGCTTTCATGATTTTTTTTAAAAAACAATTTTCAATCGCGATTGTTATTTATTTAGGTACTTCTTTTATTTGTTTATTTGTTATTTTAAATGTTTTTGTAGATTTTAGTGACGTTTTTGTATTGTTTTTTTAGCGACATATATCTTTTGTAAGTTTGTAATTTTGTTTTAAACTTTTCAGTTTTAAGCGAGTTTTAATTGATAAAGTTAATTGCGTTTTCAACTGTTTTAAAGCTTGTGCTTTGAGAGAATAATGCGACTAGTAGGTACTATAAGAAAAATTGCAATTCCTTGCGAATTTCATGCAGAAATTGCTTACACCCTGAGTTTATTTCTTCAGTTTACAGCTCTTCATTTAAAATTTAAAGTCTCATGTAATAAAGAGTTCTTTAACTTATATTGAAGGAAAGACGAACATGTTCTCTGCGCAGTCATTTTTGCCCTATTTTGCTATAAAAATCCACCCAACGAATTAGCAGAGACAAGCAGAATTGTATGTTTAATGTTGATCTAATTTTGTTTTATATTATCGCTAAAATATTCCAAAAAGTTTTGGCGTTGCGTCACTTGTTGATACCATTGGATGGGTCAGTACAGAAAGTCTAAACAAATGCCGGTGCACATGTATAGCGACTAGCAATTGGATATTTTTTGAGTTGCCCATTTTCGTGGATCATTTAAATAAGATTCGGTTTTAGACGCGCGTGTTTACATAAAATGTTTCAAGGTTTGCAGCCTATTATGTTTCACAAACGCAAATAATTGGATTTTGTACTCAAAGGTTTGAATTGATTCGCGGCTTACCCATTTCCGTGGCAGACAATAGATCGCCATGGTAGAAGAAAATTGAATGCTTTAAGAACTGGAAGAACAATATCTACCTGATGATAACGGTATATAATCCAGAAATGTGTACTTAATCGACAAACTGGTTTGCTTTGAAAGAGGCAAAGCTGATAGACAGGAATTTTGGTGGAAGCCAAATAATTATTACAATCAAATATAGTATATCTCAAATAAAACTGCTCACAGCGGATTAAGAAGAGGCAGAACTAAAGGAAACAAATGCACAATATCCGTCTCTTTCTTTAAATATTATTTGTGTTTACAATTCAGTCTACGCCAATGAAAGTTGTAATCTAATTGAATGAATATTATCGCAAGCAGTCGAAATTTGATCCCTAATTATAGGTTCAATAAGGTTTAATTTGGGTTCTTAGGTAAAAGAAAATTAATATCTGTATCAGTGTTTCCCAAACGTTTTGGCTTGAAAACAATTATAATTTAAAATCTATTATAGCGTATATAAGGTAATAAGCTTTTAGCGAGAACTTGTTTAGAACTGCAGCATTATGGTCATTATGCTCAAAGAAAAGCAATTAGGAAGATGTGGTATGCGATTATGATTTTAGGTGTTGTGCCATACAAATCATTTAAGGTTTATAATCCAAGATTGTGCATGTACCTGGGATGTCCCAACTGCTTAAGCCGATATGAGCAATTTTATTTGAGATATACTATAGTAGCCCTTAACAAGTTACTCATTTATTTTGACGTTTTTTTGATTATTGTTGCGTCTTTGGGTACGGGTCTTGTGTCATACGAGTCGATCTAAACAGATGAGTCTTCCTTAGGTATAAACACATTTTACTGTGGTTACCTTTATTAATAACAATCATAATCTCAATGGCCATAATGGTAACCGTAGTAAAATTTGTTTATACCTAAGGAAGAATGAGTTGTTTAAAATGATCTATTGATTCTTCGAGGTTAGAGGTTAGGTATTGATTCTTCGAGTTTAGAGGTACTCTGTCCACTTTCACTAGCTAGAACGTGCGGTTCTCCACGCAAAGAAAAATCGTCTTAAATGTTTTAGTTTCGCAAAAATTTAATGCGTTTATTTCTATATTATTTTTTAATTATATCTCTATGAGCATTGTGTACAGACAGCTTATAGAGAGCTCTTAGAGAACTGCGTTTGTGTTGCGCCAAATCAGCGAACTTCCCGTGAAATGGACAATTTTTCGCTGAATTGGTGAAATAGGCAGAGTTTGTGAAGTAAGCAAAACTATGAGTAGTTCGAGAAATCGGCACTTGTCTAATTCGCAAAATAGGCAAGGCTTAAAAAACCTATACCAACCTTTAACCTGACCCTCATTCATTTGGTCACTGAGAGAGGAGCAGGTTAAAAGTTGGTCAATATTTTTTTTTAGTAGTATTGCTTATTTCACGAAGTGGACAAACATGCCTATTTCACGAATTAAGCCTATTTTATGAACTGGGTAAGTTTACTAATTTTGCGTAACATGTACGGCAAAAGGCACTGGTTTATCATTTGTTTGTGGTTGAATTAATTATTAAAAGGATAAGGGTAACCAAACGTGCCTTCATGCGCATTTAAACGTCGCGTGGTTTTCTTTATTTTTGTCAATTTCGTTTTGCGTTAAAAATGTAATCTTTAGATGATGTTAAGATATTCGGTATAGATATTAGTTTATTTGTGTTAAATGCAGGGCTCTCAGTCGTCCATTTCCGTCAGTGGTATCAAATGCAATCTGTAAACATGGCCGACGAGGACTATAACAGAAAACTAGAGGAGCTCCAGCGGTACATTCCATTTTTAGAAAACATGATCGCTCAACTTAAAGACCCGAAGAAAAAAAACCGAGAAGCTCAACTGCAAAAAATGGAATCGCTACATTCCATGATAACTGATAAGAAAAAGAAGTGAGTGATGGGGGGTAGAACCTTATTATTATCACGTCACGTCACGTCACGTGCTATCACGAGGCCAAAAACGCGTGAGATGCTACTTTACTACACCACATAATATGCTTTTATGGTCAATTTTGAAAAGAATATGCATTGCTATTGTTCTTCGGATCTGAAAAACATGCTTGCGTAAGGAGCGCATATAACGCGCTATATCGTGGGAGCAGTTGGTGATAACCATGTGTTTCAAAATCAATGAGTAAACTGGCTCTCACACATTTGATGGAACTGTGAGCCTTCGTGACGTGACGTGACGTAACAATAATGTGTTTCCACCTTTAACGTCGTGATATTTTGTAATGATCTAGTTGCTTGGGTCTGTTAATGGGGACTTGGTGGTTAAACAACGAAATCTTCGTTATTTCCTTTATTTTATTTTTAACATTTACTTGAAGTTCTGCATGCACCTCGTATACACAACTAACCCGATTCCTTATCCCTTTGACATTTTGCATTTGCTCGCTTATTTTATTGTATAGAAAAGTTGAAGATGGTTTATTTATACAAATAATTATGCAATCAGGAAGAGTCGAAAACTACGCGCTACGTCGCATATTTTGTAAGAAATACGAGATGTTTTTTTTGTGCCGATAAACAACTATTTGTGTCCATAATTTGAACGAATTGAACCGCATAATGAAATATCTTGTGTATTTTATTCGATTTTAAATTATTTGCCGTTATTATTGCACAAATCACCTTTAGTACGTGGTATTAATCTAACAGTTATTGCAATTTACGTGTTGGTAACGTTTGTATTTGCTATTTTGTACTTGCGTTTTGCCGCGTTTAAATTTAAAGATATCTTAACCTTACTTTCGGCGTATTGTTGCTGTGTCGGTTAAATGTGGCTACTGGCTACGTTCATGAAACGAAAATTTCGCGTTCGGACGTTATGTATCGCCCTTTTTGTTGTTTTGTGAAATATCATATTTTATAAACGGAAATAAAAACTGTGGCGGTTTGAAAAGTGTCGATAACGTACGGTACCTCAATTTTTCAAATTTATTATGTTACGGTAAAGGTGACTTATCTTATTCAAAAGTTCAGATGGATACATAAAAACCTTTCAGCTTTTCCTGCTAATCAAGAGTTAATAATGGTAACGTTTTCTATTCTGTTGTTGGTATTCCTTCCTAGGGTGTTTAGAAAAGCTGTTGTTTGGGATGTATTGTGTTAATGATTGGTATTTATCCATTTTTTTTTGCCTCAAAAATATTTCGAATAGTTAAAAAATAAGTGACTTAATATTGTTATTTTAAATGAAACATTGTGTTGTTTTTACATTTTTTAAACGAGGATAAATTATAAATGCTTCTTGAGAAATGAGTTTCTGCTTCTTTGGTGGTTGTCTTTAGCGCCGATTTATTGTGGATGTGATTTGATTTCCTGACGTTTTTCTTTGCAGATTGAAGCTAGAAACTTTAAAAAAGTGTGAAGAAGTGATATTAAAAATATATGAAAAAGTGGTAAGTTGTGAAATGATTTTTTTTGTAGCTGTAATTTCAACTTGATTAATTTGTGATAATTGCAGACTCCAGCCATGCAGAAATCAATGGATCCAAGAGACCTGATTAAATTTACATGTCGCAATCCTCCTGATGGTAGAAACATTTCCAATGAAGACATCGATAGGAATATAAGATTTCAAGCGGCCAGAGCTAGGCTAAATGAGCTGAACGTTCAACAGACAACTCCAGCTAGCCCCAGCCCGCCCAAAGAAATCCCAATTTTATCAAAACCGAAACTAATACCAACAGAAAAAGTCATAAATTTGTATGTTACTGCCAGAGCTTGTTAAAAGGAGATTCCCTAATGTGTTTTTAAATTTTCAGAAGCAAATTCAACGCGAATGAGTTTCCTGTTAACATGGACAATAATTTCCAAGTGAGCAGTCGTGCTCGTCAAAAGTTGGGAGGCTGGTCCAATCGAAAATGCGAGCTGTCCGAAGAAAGATACGAAAGCGACAGACCAAACATCTACAGCTGTATCGCTGAGAGCTTGCAAGTGGATCAAAACTCGAGCAAAAAGTCGATATTTGAAAGACTCGGAACGAAACTTCCCGACATGTCGAAACCTTTATTATCCGACGCCGACCTCGAGTCTTTAACGGCCACGACCGATTATTCCATAGACGCGGAGACACTCTCTCTAACCGAACTCCAGGACCTCCGAGAGCAACTCAAGAAACAGTTGAAGGTCAAAGGAGAGCTTGCAATAAAAAAATCCGCCAGTGATAAATGTGATAAGGAGCAGAGTAATAAAAGTAAAAGCGCCGATCCGGTGATAATTCGTCCGGTGCCACCACCTCTTAATCCAAAACTTAAAGTTACCAAAGCGGAGAAGGTCATCGTCGACCCCGACACTATTTTTGGCAGCCAACTTTCAAGTATTGATAAAATCCTGGGAGACACCATCAAGAAAAAGGATAAGAAAGATCACAAGAAGGACGAAAAGAAACCCACAGAAACCAAGAAGGACGAAAAACATCCAAAATCCTCTGAGAGCAAAAAAGAGAATGAAAAAAAAGACGAGAAAATTGATAAGGACATGAGAGACGATAAGAAGGTCAAGGATAAAGAGAGAATGGAAAGCAAAAAGGACAGAGACAGCAGGCATAAGGATGAAAAAAGGGCAAGGGATTCCAAAGAAGAGAAAAAAGAAAAGCATCATCAGAAAAGTGCTGACAAAAATCTCAACAGTGTAAAGAAAAAAGAATCCGGTAAGCATAGATTAGAAAAATCCAAAGATAGTACATTAGATCCTAACAAAAAACACGAACCAAAAACATCGGAAAAAAGTGGGACTCCCGCCAAAAGCAGTAACGTAAAGGACACCAAAAATTCAATTGCGTCTGCCAAAACGAAAAATGAGAGTGAAACGACCCCAGTTCATTACAAAAGACTTGCAGATAAATATAACCCAAAACCGCGTAAACCCAGTGTTGATGCAATGGACGTAGACAAAAAAGTTGTTGAAAGCATACAGAAAAGTATGGAAACAAGTGAACGTTTGAAAAGCCCCCCATTGGTCTCTAATGAACCGAAACCTGGAATGTTTTCGAAACTGCTTGCGGCTTCACCGGTTGATAATTCATGGACAAACAATTTTGATACCAACCGAATACCCCAGCAAATAGTCGAAGATTACAGTCACATCAGCAGTTTAATAACGGATAGAAATGCCAAGCTGGTACAGTCTGCGTTTTCTCAATTAAACAGCAACGCAGCTGATAAGCAAAACTTATTCGTACCTCAGTTCCAAACTCAATTTTCGTCGGGAAATTTTCCCACCCAACAAAATCTCATACACCAACAAATACCCCAGCAGATACACCAGCAGATACCCCAACAAATATCCCATCAAATATCTCATCAAATACCCCAACAAATATCCCAACAACAACATCCAATCTTACCTTTGCATAATGAACCTCTACGACCCAATCGGTTTGGTCCATCTCAATCCATCAATCAGGTGAATATGGTGAATCAGACCGTGGCGAACCATGGAAACACGTTCCTAAATACATTCATTGTCCAACGAAACGATATTAACACTGTCAGTCATAACCAGTATAGACAAACAGCAAGTAATCAGCATTCGTACGGATCCCATGTGCCGCAAAACAAGGGATTCACTCCCTTTGCTTCCATTGGAGAAGGCACTGTTGGAAATAACGACACCTACGATATTAGCAAAATGTCGCCGACAGATTTTTTTCCCAACTCTGCCCAAAGAAATCCCCAGACTCGATACGAAAATGCACCAGGACGGAATCAGTACATGCACAATTCGAACCAAAGACCTCCATATCACAACAAATTTAATCAGCGAGACTCGGGAAATCATGACCCCAGAGACCCAAGACGGTATCAAAGGTACAGGGAAGAAGTTCCACACGATAGAGACGAACGATTCAATTACAATAAACCGGTTCGAGAAGATCCCAGAATAAGAAGCCGAATGGATCGATGTAGTGACCCAAAAAATGCTTCCAATAACCAAAGAGATCGTTCAAACAGCTATAGTAAATATTCCAGTGATAAGTACGACAAAATGTATTCGACTGTAGATCGCACCAAGGAGCAAGATTCTTTTACTTCGCCCCTTGACAGTCTCTATACCGCTACAGAGGGTCCACAAAAAACTGGTAAAGGTTATGGGTTTCAGAAGTTCAAAATACCCAAACGAAGGAAGCCAGAAAATGATTTCGTAGACGATCATGCATTTGAAGAGAATTTTGAAGAAGCTTCAAAGGTCGAAGACGAAAGTGAAAGCAGACCAGTTCGCATAACCAGTGTGGAAAGCGATGATGAAAGTAACAAGACCGTACAGAGGCAAGGAAAAGTTGATACTAAAGAGGAAAGCACCATCGAAAATAGTGTCTCAACTGATGCCAAAGCTGCTACATTATCGAATAAGGTTGAAGAGACCGACGTCAAAGTAAATGAACCTGCAGCACCTGTTACAGACCAGATGGTTTTGACAAATTTCTTTACTAACTATGTGAAAAAATCTGATCAAAAAGTCATTTGGATGACACTTTTAGACGCCTTGGCGGATAATTTAAGTGATCAACAGATTAAAAAGTTTAAGAGAATACAAAGGATTGTTGATGACAGTAGTGACGAGGAACAAACAAAAGAGGATCAAATTCAAAAGACTGCTGAACCTTTATCGCTTAATGAAACAAAGGAGGAACCACTTGCTGCAACAAAAGAAGCGGAAAAGGAGATTAAAGATCCAGTCATATCTGAAAAAACAACATCCAAAGATGTAGTAGAACCAGAACATGAAGTAAATGATTTGGAACAACTTGAAGACACCAAAATATTATTAACTGATGAGATCAAAAGTGAAAAGAAAATGGTCAGAAGGGGAAAGAGGGGGAAAAGGGGGAGAAAAGCTGTCAAGGCAGCATGTGATGAAACGAAGAATGTTGCAAAAGAAATTAAAAGTGAGCCAGTTGCTGAGAGTCTTGTACAAGAAATTGTTGATAATCAAGTTGCTGATGAACACGTTGTAGAAAGCGTCGGTGAAAGAATAAAAAACCGCCGGCGTAATGCCAAAACAGAAATTACCAAACCTCGAAAATGTCGAAGCGAATTGGATATGCTTCACGAAGATATTAAAGAAATGTTTATCTGTGATGGGGTCTTGACAGCAACTGGAAAACGTATGTGCCGCATTCTTAAAGATGATCCAGATGCCCTTTCTAATGTTGAGTCAACACCGGTAAAAAAGAAAGTTGAAGTTTCTACAGATGAAGAAGATAAGCCAATAACGAGACAGAAGAAAAGTTTATTTGTAGAATCTTCGAAATTACCAGAGTCTCCGAAGCGTAAAGCAAAACTATCAATACCAAGGGTTGTGATAGAAAAATCAGATTTCACCAAATTATTGCCACCAAAACCTGTAGATGATGATTCCACTTCAGAGGCAGAACCAGATAATTCTCAAGAAATCGTAACTAAAAGCAAATCCGAAGGAAAGGTTTTGCGATCGAAAATTGTGAAGGGTTCACCGGATTCCCCTAAAAAATCGCCCCCACCTAAAAGGAAAGCTTTAAGAAGACAAGTCAAACAAAAACCGATATATACTGAGAATGAAAGTGACGAAGAACCGTCTTTACCGGTTTCAGATGTGGAAGAAGCGGTCGACGATGAAAGCCAAAACGACGCAGCAACAAAAAAGATCATGAAAAAGAGAAAACGGGGTCATACTTGGGCCATGGGTGTTATTAAGAAAAAGAAAAAGGGACGAACCAAATCTGAAACTAGCTCTAACCCAGACACGTCATTCTCAGTGGACGATCACGAAACTTCGTACCTTTCAGAATCTGATACACCATCCACAGATGTTATCGACATTGAACATGTGGATTCGCCCAGCGAATCTAGTGACGTTGAATATATCGAGCCAGATAAAAATTATTATTACGACCCTACGGATAAACCATCATGTAAATTGTGTAAGTTCAAAGGCAAGATGATAGTTCAACATTATAAATCTGCACATCCGAAAGAAGACGTGCAGATATCGAGAGTATCACCAGAAGCTTCAGAGGAAGCTATAAAAGAAGCTATCAAAAATGATTATGATGGGATTATTGCCGTTGATATGCTTGAGAGAAGTAGGCGTAAAAAATTCACGTACCAGTGTCTATTTTGCAAAGCTGTATTTAAAAACGAAAACACAGAAAGCTTTTATGACCACATAACAAGTCACACGGGTGAATTCCGATACCCATGTTCTTTGTGCCCATACCAAGCCTTTAACAACAAATGCTTACGATCACACATTCATTTCTCACATAAATCTGCAGTGGACACTTACGGTAGTCTTAAACCTATAGCGCTTCCACCCCCAAATTTTCAGTATCTATTTGGTTACATATGCAGCGCTTGCAATTTTATCCAGACCAAAAAAGCAACCGTAGAGAACCACGTCAAAATATATCACATAGGGAAAACTACAATTTATAAAATCAACTTGTCCTTAATAGTACCAAAAGAAGAGAAGGAGCCCGTGGATACAGTCGAATCTGAAGATGTGAAGGATGAGCAGTACGAAAACATAATGAATCTAGAAAAAGCAATAAGTGAACTACAAAAGGGCGAAGCTTTATCAGTTTCTCTGAATATGGAAAAGGAAACAACTGAAGCAGAAGAGAAAACAGTCGTTGAAGAAACGGATCAAAATAGTAAGCAGAAAGAACAAGACACAAACATATTTATGTGCAACACAGATACCGTTGAACAGGACCAAAAAATAGAAGAACAAAGACTTAAAAAAATGAAAGAAATTAGTCAGGCTATTAATCAAAAAAGGTCATCCTTATCCTTCACCGACCAGTTAAAAAATAGACTGCAGCGAATCATTTCTGTTGATGACGTTGTAACTGAAAGTCAACCACAGCCAAATACATCTCCTTCAACCAGTATCGGGGAAAAATTACTAAAAGTTCCTTTACCTTTAGAATCGAAAAAAACGGTCATGGTTCCACCAAAATTAACTAGAAGCACTGAAGTTGGTGTACCAGTTCTTGCAAAACAAAATGCGCCGATTTCAAGCATCATACAGAGACTCACGAGTCAGCTTAGTACAGAAAACGAGTATAAGATAAATGAGAAAGTAGATTGTAATAATGAAGACAAAGACGAAAAAGTGGAGGATAAAGATGATCATAAAGAAAGTAAAGATATAGTTGAGAAACTAGTGGATAAAGATGGTGATGAAGGAAAGGGTGAAAGAAAAGGAGATGGTAAAAATGTGAAGAAGGAAGTTGGTGCAGAGCAAAACAATTTGTCGGACGGCCAAAATATTGAGAAAAAGGGAGTGAGTGAAGAAAAGCTCGGAGCTGAAGGACACCAAGGAAATCTATGTGTCCAAAATCGAGAACTGAAACCACCACCACTTATACACGTCAAAGAATTACAAAGTCAAAGGAAAACTCCTGAAAATGAAGATGTCGTAGTGCGAGTAGGGCCGTTCGAGGCTCGAAACAAAAAGAACTACGTTTTGTATACCTGTTACATGCAGTCCTGTTCGTTTTACTCTACCATACAGGCAACTTTTAAAAAGCATTTCGAAGAGGATCACGTCGGCATGACCTGGGATGGAAATTGTGAAACTTGCGGCAAGCGCTGCGGAAAATTGAAGGCGTCCATGGAAGAGGCTTTTGAGCATTTGATCACGAAACATTCCGATTACCTCGAGCTCGAAAACGATAATGGTAACGATTCGTCGGGAAAGCCTTACATACGAATGAGAAGGTTAAGCGGAGATTTATTGTCGAAGAGTACGCCCGAGGAGAAAAAGTTGGAGGCAGGTTCCGTGGAAGATGGTGAATCCACACCCGTAACAAGCGACGAGAAAAATGCGAGTGATTCGAATGCGGTTACTGACGTAGAACCTGAAGCTGCAGCCTCTGGGGATGATGACGATGTTCCTGTCGTCGAAATACCAGAAGACTCCGAAATGCCGTTTAAGATCATCGACATACAGACCGATCTTGAAGAAACGGAGGAAGAACCTCACAGTTTTCCCTTCCAGATAACGAACGTAACCACGTTAACACCGGAAGAAGAAGAAGCAGCCTTCAATAATCAATCGACTATTTCAGTAGTTAATGTAAATGAACCCCCACCGTTAATTACATCGACGGGAATATTATCGCCCATGACCTCATCTTCACCGGTTATCAAGTTGACAACACCTCCAGGTCTTAGCCCGTTGACCAAAGGGCAAAAGTCTTCAACTATAACCGTGCCGATAATACAAAACATCACATCTAAGGATGGTAAACCGGTCAGCGTACTCAACTACATCCCTCTGAGCAACTTAACGACGGTTGCTTCGACGTCTTCGAACACAGTTTTGACGAGCCCGTATGTAATGTCGCCGATCATGAACACCGGTGCACCGAAAGTTGCCACCAAAAAACTCATACTGAGAGACTTGTTGATGACGCCGCAGGAGCTCACAAAACCCAGAAAATCGGCCAGCGCGATGGCCTCGATGTTGAACATAAAAAAGCTTATGCACCTGTATAAATGTCCGGAGTATAATTGTTATTATACGACCGACAAGAAGACATTGTTCGAGAGCCATCTACAGAATCATAAGCAAATGATACAGCAGAGAAAGTTCATCCCATGCTTGTACTGCAACTATAAGACCGAGGTGGAATTCATTGTGATACATATCAATGTGAGGCACGCGCGGAGCCCGTTTGGTTGTGGTTATTGTTTTTATCGGGCCGTTTGCCACAGTTATGTGGAGATGCATCACTCCGTGGAACATCCTCAGATGCCGGTCAATGTGGTTAGATTTGCCATCGTTCCACAGGCTCTAGTTACCAAAGCTACCATCACACAACCAGCATTACGAAGTATTTTGCCTCCATATATTTGTGGACAGACCGGTAAGTGTTTTGAATTATATTAATTGCGAAAAAAAAACCTTGAAAGAGATAGGTGTAAACTTTGGAAAATGGTGAAAATGTTGTGAATTTTTAATTTTTTGGGATATGCCTAGAAAGTTGGCAGCTTAAAAGTGTTAATCAACCAACTTTGCTAATTTAACCGGCTCTCTAACTTTTATAATAATAAAGTTACCCACGTAAGACTAGTTTATTGCTTCCTTGTATACAGGGTGGTCCACATAGAAGGGCCGCTATTGGGATCTCGTAAGAGCTGCAAAGAAGTTTAAATTAGACAAATTGTTGCCCTTTCTGAGACCTATTCAGTGATGCTTTAATGTTTTAAAAAAGTTCCATGGCACGCTAGATAATGAACAAAAATCAAAACGGGCATTTTTTTTAAATCGTTAATAACTCGGTTATACTTGATGGTACAAAAATATTTTTGGGGAAAAAGCTGTAGATTTTTTTTACCCACTGTAAAACGAAAACATTCATTTGTTTCAATATTGTTTAAATTCATGGCACTCTTTGGCTTCGTGGGGACTTTTTGATGAATTTTATTTGTTTTGAGCCTAAACATAAAAATGAATACATTAAGCCTTATATTATTGAAAAGAGGAAAAGAAATGCTTTTTCGTGAGTCCCTAGCCAACTATGGTTTCCATTTAAAAATTGTAAGTTTAATTTATCCAAGAATTTAAACAATATTGAAACAAATGAATGTTTTCATTTTACAGTGCGTAAAAAAATCCATAACTTTGACCCCAAAAATATTTTTGTACCATCAAGTATAATACAGTCATTAACGATTTAAAAAAATGCCCATTTTGATTTTTGTTTATTATCTAGCGTGCCATGGAATTTTTTTAAAACATTAAAGCATCTCTGAATAGGTCTCAGAGAGGGAACGATTTTTCTAATTTAAATTTCTTTGTAGCGCATAGCTCTTCCGTCTAGGAGATCCCAATAGTGACCCTTCTATCTGTATACAGGGTGTACCAAATTCGAATGATTTACAGGGTTACTAAATGTCACATCGGTTTTTATGCCTAATTTAAAAACATCTAAAAAAAATTTAACAACCTTAATTTTTTACATATGAAGTTACTTTAATTTTTTAATTGGAAATTCTAGTAGGCCATGACTTTATTATGTAAAAGAGCTTTATTGGCTTTTCAAAAATATATAGTTTTATGTATTTTTTGCAAAAAATAACCAAGACATATCTAATTTAGCCATAGCAGATTTTGTGAAAAATTTATAAACACAGCTTGCCATGATTTTGTAAACAAGTGATGTTCGCAATAAAAAAAGAACCAAACGTCGTTACCAAGTAATTGCAAATACAATTTTTGCAATATTTTCTTTATTAATGTAAATATAATCATGTAATAGATTTTTGAAATCAGAAAAATTTGTCTTGGCCAGCTATGCGAAAATTGACAGGTGTCAAAAAAAGCCGATAAAATAAAACCTAATCGACTTGGTAAAAATTTGATAAACCAGTAAATTTTAGAATAAAAAGTTGTTACAAAGTTCTAAAATATTCATAAATAAATAAGTTACAGCAGTGTTGCTTAATCTTGTTGTATTTTCACCCCCCTTTTCTGTATTCAATTTTATTGCTCCCCCTTTTCTGTATAAAATTGATTGCACCCCCTTTTTCTTATCAATTTTTTTTTGTGCCCCCCCCCTCCAACTCTTTTGTCTTGCCAAAATACTGTTTTTACTTCTCAAACGCCCTTCAACTGAGTGTATTATTTTTAAAATTTCAGTATGTTATACATGTTTAATATGTTCCAGATTGTAGCACGAAAACGCTGTTTGCCGAAGACTTCGTCAACCATTTAAAGCAGAACCATCCGCAGGAAGAGTACAAGTGCACCCACTGTAGTTATCACAGCAAGACGGCCGGCATGATTAAACAACACATGAACGTGCACGGCATCTGGATGTACCACTGTCGCTATTGTACTTTCGGCGGTAAATTGTACGAAGACGTCTACAAACATTTGGCCGCCTCGCATTTCACGTGCAAACCGCACGTGATCAGGAGAGTTTTTCTACGGGATTATACAAAGGTAAGTTTCTTGATAGCACGTCCATTCTAGGAGTTTATTAATTAAGAGTATTCGTGTGGAAATTATGGCCCGCCGGTAACTTTTTTTTCGTAGGAGATGTCAGGTTGATTAAATGGAACAGTAGTGAAATTAATCTGTGATTTAGGCATCGACATTTTTCAGATTGAGCCGTCATCAGTTGATTCAGACTTTATTTCGTTGTCCATCATAAATTATTTTGTAGTTTGGGGATTTTTTTAATTGGTAAAGGGAAGGTGGAATCGTATTGTGACATTTTAAATAATTTTTTTAGACAACTTTAAAGCTTACCGGCTATAAATTATTAATTAAATGTCTATAACCCAAGAAATATTAACTTAAGCCAATGGTTTCCAACCTCTTGGGCGCATAGGGGGCGCGAGACCATTGCAAGGGGGGCGCGCAGCTGTTTCCAAAATATCATTTTTGAATACAAACAAAATAAAAGAACTTTATTTATACAGAATATGGTTTATTGTTTTGTAGCACATTAAATAATAATTATACCAGGACAGTATTTATGAAATTAGATTGTTATGCAAAGTGAGGGGGCCCAAACATATTTTTATGAAAAGGGAGGCGGAGGTACAAAAAGGTTGGAAACCACGGCTTTTAATCCATTAATAAATGCTAGGCATACATGTTAAACCCTGATAATAGGCAATATCATTGCCACTAACGCTGGGATTTTGCCTAATTTTAGGGGTTCGTAACTCTAATGTTACCTTGTGCAATCAGGTCGTAAATGTCTTGTTTACGTTTTTAAATTATTGTTAAATATATACAGGGTGTCCCAGCTAACATTTCTAGCATGGAGATCTCGTTTATTGTAAAAGATGCAGGTTTGCTGAAATTAGATGAATTAAGTATGAGAGGAGCTACAATCATTTTTTAAAAGTACAAAATTCCTCGTACTTCAGATGTTATAGCAAAAAAATTTGAAAATATTGTATTTCTTTTTTCATGACCTTTTTGTCTTAATTATTTGATCAATTTAGTTGTACATTCTTGAACTAGGTCTTTTTTATGTAGAATTTAACTATTATTTTAGATTTTTTTAAATCACTTTCTATTTTTGAGATATCACCCTTTAATTTCATTATTTTTTATGGACCGTCAAGTTGGGTTTGGAATAATTATATGTGATTTTCTCCCCTTTCTAATGAGATATCACTTGCCATATCTAGTTGAATAAACAACTTCAGAAAAAAAAATAATTAGTCGCATTCACCAATCACTTATCAAGCTATCTATTGATGCTTAACTTTTTTTTTTTTCATGGATAGCTTGATAGGTGATTGGTAAAATACGATTTTTCTTGTTTTTTGATGTATTTACTTAAATAGATATGGCAAGTGATCTCATTAAATAGGGGAAAAAAGGCACATTTAACTATTCCAAAGCCAACTTGACGCTCCCAAGAAAAAATTAAATTAGGGGTTATATCTCGAAAACGGCAAGTGATAAAAAAAATCTAAAATAACATTACATTCTACATAAAAAACGTACCACGAGAAAGTACAGGGTGGACTATTTTCGATGCCCATACAAGGTATCTCGGTTATTATAAGAGATAGAAAAAACTAAGTATGTAGTCTCGATTTCTTTTTTCGAGAGGAATTCATTGCCGTAAACAGATTTTTGATATCTTTTTTAATTTTCGAAATATAGCTAAAAACCGATTTTTGGCTATTTTCAAAAATGTTAAATATCTTGCTTAAACGAAAAGATGAAGAAAAACTTTAAAGACTTTTTTGCATTGTTTTTTGTCCTTAATGTGATGTTAATATTTTTTTACTTATACAGGGTGTGTATAAATTGGTGGAAGCGCTACACGTGATGATGTTCTTCGTAAAATTCTAAGTCGAAAATCTTGATACAAAAATGTTGTACCATGCTTTCTATGATCTCAGGAACCATTTAAAGAAAAAAAAAATTGGCAACATTGCATACATTGATTTGCGTTTGGACATTTTTTTATCAGCAGTTTTTACTTAGGTATTTACAATTTTTGTTCGAACTGAAAGCATTCAGTTCGTAAACATAGCTGCAAACTTTTGGGTATCGTAAAACACAAACTAGAAATAATTACGAGAAAACCAGAGATGACAGCTAATGACAATGTTGCCATATGTATTATTTTCTTTCAAATCAGTGATTTACATATTTTCAACACCAACTTTTGAAAGGAAGAACACAATATCTAGGAAAAAATACTATTCGAAATTTATTTTTGTTTCAAATTGCAGCTTTTTCATTTGCAAGTATTAAATAATGACGCTTATTAAAGGACTAAATGTCAAAACTTTGAGGACCTCTTGCAGACACAGCAAGCATGGTACAACATTTTCGTATTAAGATTTTCGACTTGGAATTTTACGAAGAACATCGCCACGTGTAGCGCTTCCGCCAATTTTTACACACCCTGTATAAGTAGCGATATATTACACCTAACTTTCTTCTTTTGAATAGAAACTATAGTTGGCTTATTTTTTGTGCTTTTCAAAAATATAAAATTTGCTACTTATATGAGTAAAAAAAAAACTGAACATCGCTATCTTATTAAGGACAAAACACCAAAATTGTCTTTAAAGTTTTTCTCCATCTTTTCGTTTAAGCGAGATATTTAACATTTTTTAAAATTAACAAAAATCGGTTTTTGGCTATATTTCAAAAATTAAAAAAGATATTAAAAATCTGTTTACATCAATGAATTCTTCTCGAAAAAAGAAATCTAGACTACATACTTCGTTTTTTTCTATCTCTGATGATAACCGAGATACCCTGTATGGGCATCGAAAATAGGCCACCCTGTACAATTAAATTGATCTAATGATTAAGACAAAACAGTTATGAGAGAAAAAAGAAACTTAACATTTTCATATTTTTTGCTGTAACTTCTGAAGTACTAGGATTTTTGTACTTTTAAAAATTGATTGTTGCTTCTCCCATGCTTAAGAATAATTCATTAATTTTAGCAAACCTCTATCTCGTATAACAAGCAATATCTCCATGCTGGAAATGTTATCTGGGACACCCTGTATATGGTATCCAGTTTAAAAAACATTGACTTAACAGAAAAAGTGAATAAAATTGCAATTTTTTTTAGTACGGACCTGTGTAAAAGTTAAATACCCGAATAGATAATTTCATGTTGATAAATATATTACAGTGTACTTAAGATAATTTTATCTGTTTAAAAAATTTGATAAAGCGATGAATAATTTTATCTCTTGCAAAAAAGATTAATTCGTTCTGTGTCAAATGACGCAATTATTTAAAGTTTAAACTCCTCAAAACAGCTTTTCATTGGTGGAATACTTTTGTGAAAGTGCTTTTAAATTTCAGAGGCCTTCCCTTGAGTATAAATACGAAGGTAACGAAATATTCAATAGACTGAACCACCTAGTCGACGAAGACAAGACGTGGATCACGGATAAAGACTTAAAAGACGGGGAGGATGTGCAGCAAAGCTCGCCCGGAAAGCTAACGGCGAAAGTAAAATCGATTAAAAGTCCCGAGTGCATTGTGTTGTCGCCGGTAAAGAACAAAGGCGACGAAAACGTTGTAAATGACAAGGATATTCAACAGCCGTTAGTTAAATCTCGGTCTTCTCTGTCACTGCTGAAACCGGCCAAAGATATTACAGCAGCGTATGTCGCGAGTAAAGCGAAGGAGAATGTCGCGAACAAATCGAAAGATCCGATCATTTTAAACTCGTTCTTGGAACAGCCGATGGAGGTTTACGACGAACCTTGGCTGGACATATCGAGCGATTTATCTTCCAAATCTATCGACGAGGTTACCGATCCGCTAAGCCTCGACACGGAGCCGTGCATAACGATCTTGGACGACGAAAAAGACAGCGGCGTCGAGGGCACGATCGTCGAGGCCAACTTAAAGAGTATTCATTTCGAAGACTTGGACGCGCCGGACCTGGACGCCGATATTTCGATAGAAGACAGCGGGGATGAAACGGCGAAGAAGGAAAATCTCAGCGGCTGTGACCTTTTCAAGTGTGCGAAGTGTCACGTGGGCTTTGAAAATTCCGTCCTGTTCAAAGCGCATTTAATCAAGTGCATAGGTGAGTCTTTTTGTTTTATCAAGTTACAGTACCTGTTACCAGGGTTTTAAAAATGTCGCGATTCTATCACTACAATAATCATTATACAGGGTAGGTCAAAAGTCTTGGATCACATAACAAAAGAAAGTGTTGCATAAACTGTGAGGTACATTTTGACGACTTCAATTGTTTTTCCTGGCTAACCATATGAAATTGACCAGCGATTGTCCTTTTTTTAAAACCCAACCTAGATTTTTTTACACCTCGTGCTCATCAGTCAAGTTGCTTGAATTCAGTAGATATTAAAAATGGTTTCGTCACCTTTTATGTTCCACAGAACATCATTTTGAGGTATTTACTAACTTTTTCCTCGTTCCACATGGTCATTATTGACATTTCAATTGACTTTTCACACTCAGTTGTGTCGAATTCCTGTCAAATTTGTATTATAAAACAGTCGCATCATTCAAGTTGTCAGTGAAAAGTTGAAAGGCTGCTTACTTTACTTGAAACTTGAAAGGAATTTGAAAGTTGGCTGCAAGTCTACTAAAAATCAGGATTTACATTAGTAAGTGCTTTCAAGTCACTTGAATTCGAATAATTTGACTTAAGCCTCGTTCTCATTAGTCAGATTACTTGAATTCAAGTCACTTGACTTTAATTTTATGTTCATATTTTGACAAGTTTACATTCAAGTTGTTAGTGAAAAGTAAAAAAGCCTCGTTCACATTATTCAAGTCTCTTGAATTCAAGTGGCTTGAATTCGGATAACTTGAAAGCACTTTACTTATGTGAACCTGTTTTCTAGTTGACTTGAAACTTGAAAGGATAGTTGCAAGTTATCTGAATTCAAGCGACTTGAATTCAAATAGCTTGAATAATGTGAACAAGGCTCTCTACTTTACTTGAAACTTGAAAGGAATTTGAAAGTTAGCTGCAAGTCTACTAAAAATCAGGATTTACATTAGTAAAGTGCTTTTAAGTCACTTGAATTCAAATAATTTGACTTAAGCCTCGTTCTCATTAGTCAGATTACTTGAATTCAAGTCACTTGACTTTAATTTTATGTTCATATTTTGACAAGTTTACATTCAAGTTGTTAGTGAAAAGTAAAAAAGCCTCGTTCACATTATTCAAGTAACTTGAATTCAAGTCGCTTGAATTCGAATAACTTGAAAGCACTTTACTTATGTGAACCTGTTTTCTAGTTGACTTGAAACTTGAAAGGATAGTTCAAGTCAACTAAATATCAGGTTCACTTTGGTTAAATGTTTGCAAGTTATCTGAATTCAAGCGACTTGAATTCAAGTAGCATGAATAATGTGAACGAGGCTCTCTACTTTACTTGAAACTTGAAAGGAACTTGACAGTCAGCTTCAAGTCAATTAAATATTTGGTTCACATCAGTTTTAAGCGCTTTTAAATTACTTGAATTCAAGTAACTTGACTAATAAGTACGAGGCTTAACTAGATAAAAATGTTTTTCGTTTTTGAACCATTACAAAATTTTTTGTGCCTCCATCGTTTTTAATAAGCGGTACACCCATGTAATCCCATCGACTTTAAAACACCCTGTACATTTAATTTTTGTTTCAATATCCCAAGCACTTGTTTATTTAAAATTTTCTTACAGAAATTACGACCGCGTTCGCACGTCCGTTCAAATGTGCCCATTGCGTCAAGAATTTCAAGAATCACGGCAGTTTGATCGAGCACGTTCGATCGCACGGCCTGCCGCGATTGGGCTGCTCGCTGTGCGAGTTTAAACATCAGAACCAGCTGTACATCCGAATGCACATGAAAACCGTGCACAAGATAAGTAACCTCGTGATGATACCGATCGATCCGAAGAAAACGAACATCGACAGGGACGAGTTCGTCGCGAAACCGAAGCTCAGACAGAAAGGAGCAACGGACGGCTCGCTGAACGTGTCGAAGGACGTCATGGACGACGTGATGATCAACACCGTGTTCGGACCCGAGGATATCGACACGATGCCTCGCCAGGAAATCTTCAGCCAATCGGTTAAGTGTCGTCTGTGCGAGTACTCGAGCAGAGTGCGTAAGAATATCGTACGGCATCTGCAGCTCCACTCGGAAGACAAGGCGGTCCCAGTTACGGCCCCCGTCAATCCCGTTCCATGCCTCGGTAAAACCGAGAAGATGTTCGATAAAATGACGAATTTGGCTAACAGTTCGAACGTCTCGACGTTAAAGCCCGAAGTCAAGAAAGTTACGCTGAGCCCCGAAGAAGAAGCGAAGCTGCCCGTTTTTATACCGCTCACGAATCGGTACCAATGCGGGGCCCCGTCCTGCAGCCACTTATCACTAGACGAGCCCCTGTTTCGGACCCATCTTCAGGTTTTCCATTCCGAAGAATCGGCTTACGAGTGCATCCACTGCAAGGAGAGGCTGTCTCTTGAGAAAGGGGGCGTCAACATCGATGCCGTCGTGCGACACATGTGGCTGCACGACCTGCACCTCTACAAGTGCGGCCATTGCAGGTTTCTTCACAATTCGAAGTTTGCGGCGGAACGGCACTCGGCCGACAAACACGCCGGGCAGGAGGTTAACGTTATAACGGTTCGCGAGATTGAGCGCGAGCCGGAGGATAGGCAGGAAAAAGAGAAGGAGGAGGTCAAGGAGGCGAAGCCGTGGCGTTGCGGGATGTGCAAGTACAGGTGCCTGACGAAGAACTCGATCTTGGCGCACGTCGAGATGAAGCACAACATGAAGTGTCAGTTTAAATGCGCCTTGTGTACGTTCAAGAAGGACAGCAAGGACCTCATAGAGAAACATTTCGACGAGCAACATTCGGGGCAGGTCTTGGACATCATTGACGTCTTCTATAACGTCAACGACAAGACTAGTCTGAATTCCGTTGTGGCAGAACCGTTTGATACGACACCTCTGTGGCAGAGAGATCGACCAAGGTGAGTTCAGTTATTTCTAATTAAAAAAAAAATCTTTGGACTTATTTTTCAAGATTTTGACTTTTAAATATTCCGGTTTCATGATTTAAATAACAACTTCGTTTTTCCAAAAGGGCGACAGCATTTGTTTTTCTGATTAATTTGATATGCCACTTGAACATATTTATAAATAAAAACAGTTAATACAGTATGTAGTAATCTGTGGATAACGTCAGTTGGTAAATCTAGCCATGACACTTAAAAAAACAAAAGCATCAGTAATGAGCACTCATAACCATTCAACCAAGTTTTTAGTACTAATATAACAAAAGATAGCCATGAAATACTATGCTTATTGGGACATACTGTACAACAAGCACTCAAAACCATTTAATCAAGTTTTTAGTACTAATGTTAACAAAGATAGCCATGAAATGCCAAGCTAATTGGGACACAATGTACACTAAATACTCAAAACCATTCAACCAAGGTTTTATTACTAACATTAATTAACAAAGATAGCCATGAAATACTATGCTTATTTGGACATACTGCACATCAAGCACTCAAAACCATTTAACCAAGTTTTTAGTACTAATGTTAATAAAGATAGCCATGAAATGCCACGCTTATTGGGACACAATGTACACTAAATACTCAAAACCATTCAACCAAGGTTTTATTACTAATATTAATTAACAAAGATAGCCATGAAATACTATGCCTATTTGGACATGCTGCACATCAAGCACTCAAAACCATTTAACCAAGTTTTTAGTACTAATGTTAACAAAGATAGCCATGAAATGCCACGCTTATTGGGACACACTGTACCCTGTATTAGCCATTTAACAGTTCTGTAATTATTTTAACACCAATGTGGTTGTATTTTAGAATCAGACATATCCGAGGAATTCTTTTTGATGATACCAAGATGCTGAAGAAATCACCGGTTAAATGTAAGGATAATCTTGATAAAGCCATAGAAGCCGTAGCCACAGCGAGTTCGGTTAAAAAGGATGAACCTACTGTAACTAAAACGGTTCTACCGAAAAAGATCAAGTTGTTCAAAGAAAAAAAGATCGAAGATGAGATCAAATTTGAGAAAGACTTGGACGTTCTAGATTTAACCGATTCTCAGAAGTGCTCGACCGTAAAAACAGCTGAAACGGACAAGAAATTGGGAGATGATTCAAAGCCGATTTTGAAAAGCGAATTTAAAGAAGTGATCAACGTTTCCGGTGATGATTTGTGTGTGGACGATCTGAAATCCTTGTTTTCTCCGTCCTCTGGTATCGGCACAAAGGAAGATGATTCGAGTGTTAAAGATTCCATTAGCTTAGACGTTAAAGAAAATTTTTCTGCAGATGCTCTTGTCGCGAAATTTGGACCGTATGGAGAACCGTTCAAAAAACATTTCTTTTGTCCCTTCTGTCAAAAGTTTAAAACGAAGCATGCTGTGGGTATTACCCATCATCTATACAAGGAACTCAAATATTCTAGGTGAGTGTTTTATATTTTATACTTAATTTGTTTTTATTAAGTGTTTCTTTCTGTCTCTGTGGTTCTCTTTCATTTTTTGTTTCCTTAATTTTTGTATGATTGATCTGTTGTGAATTGTCTGTTTGTCTCTTTATTAGTGTTTTGTTTATTGTTTTGATTTTTGTTTATGAGTTCTTTGTATCTGTCCGTTTGTGCATGTGTCTATACGATTTGCTTTTCAATTGTCTGTCCTTTTCGTTTATTCATCTATCAGTTGTTTTGTTTGGCTATCCGAGGGTCTGTTTTTCATTCTTTTGTTTTATATTTTATAACTATTCATTTGTTTATGTTGATTGTTTCTGTCTGCCTGTCTGTGGTGCTGTGACTTTCATTATTTTCTGTATATGTTTATTATCCTTTTCTGTTTGTTTGTCCGTGCCTGTTCATGAGCTTTTTTGTCTGTCCGTTTGTGCATGTGTGTATTTGATTTGCTTTTCAACTGTCTGTTCTCTTCAATCTTCAATTGTTTGTTCATCTACTAATTGTTTCGTTTGCCTACCTGAGGGTCTCTGTGTTTCATCTTTTGTTTAATTTTTTTTGCCCATTTCATTTGTTTATGTTGATGATTTGTCAATTGTTTCGGTTTGCCTGTTTATTGTTCCTGTCTGCCTGTCTGTCTGTGGCTCTGTGACTGTCATTTGTTTATTATCTATTTCTGTTTGTTTGTACCTGCCTGTTCATGAGCTTTTTTGTCTGTCCGTTTGTGCATGTGTGTATTTGATTTGCTTTTCAACTGTCTGTTCTCTTCAATCTTCTGTTGTTTGTTCATCTACTAATTGTTTCGTTTGCCTACCTGAGGGTCTTTGTCTTTCATCTTTAGTTTAATTTTTTTAACCCATTTCATTTGTTTATGTTGATGATTTGTCAATTGTTTCGGTTTGCTGTTCAACTGTCTGTTCTCTTCAATCTTCAATTGTTTGTTCATCTACTAATTGTTTCGTTTGCCTACCTGAGGGTCTCTGTCTTTCATCTTTAGTTTAATTTTGTTTACCCATTTCATTTGTTTATGTTGATGATTTGTCAATTGTTTATGAACTTTTGTGTCTGTCTGTTTGAGTGTGTGTCTATTTTTTTTCAACTGTATTCTGTTTTCATTTGTCACTGTCGATTGTTTCTGTCAAATTTCTTGTGACATTTTGGGTGTCAACTGCTTTTGTAATTTCTTTTGTCTGGTTTTGTTTGTTCTACTGTTGATGTGTTGTTAAAAAAAAGTGAATTGTATTAAGATAAGTTTTGTTTGTTTTTAGGTTTGTCTGCACTAATTGCGGTTTAATGGGCCTCACGCACAAATTCCTGCATCGTCACTCGCTCCAAAAACACATCGGACAACCCGAATCGATACATCCCCTGACGCCCGATGCTCAGATAGAGAGCTGGGTACAGTCGTGCGTGGCCGCGCAGCGCGAGCTCATACTCGAAAGTCCCGCGAACAACGAACCGCAGGACGTGTCGCTCGAATCTCCCGACATTTCGGCGTCGAACGATCCGGAGAGGGTCGAATCGTTTTTGGACAAGGAGACGGAGAGTCCGGACGTACCGTTTACGCCCGAGAAAGCCGATTCGGTTAATTTGATCGACTCGAGCGGAAAGAAGCTGCACCCGTGCTCTCACTGCACGTACAAGACGAAAAATCTCGGCGACCTGAAGAAGCACGAGAAGAGGCATTGGGTCGAGAAGCCGTTGAAATGCGGGCACTGCGGTTTCGAAGGGGTCACGAACACGGAAATCTCGCAGCACTCGAGGAGGGCCCACAAGAACCTCGACGTGACGATCATAAACGTCCCGATGCCGAGCACTCCGACCATCATACCGATTTCGAGGAAAAGGAAGAACAAAAGCGTCGGTCAGGAGGACGTAGCGAAAAAATTGGCTGTTGAAGTCACCAGTGAAGAGGATAGACTCAACGACAGCACGAGCGACGCAGACTCATCGACAATTCTTACCGGTGGCGAGGCCAATGACGCGGACGACGTCGACATTTTCATCTGTTACTTTTGTCCGAAACGCACCGAGTCTATCGACGAAATGAAAGAGCACTGGAGCTCCGTGCACAAGTTCAAAAATTATTATTTCAAGTACAAAACCGTGCGGAAGAGTCTCGTGAAAAAGATCAAGATGAATTCGAACGTCCTGAAGTGCTATCATTGCAACTTTATGAATTACATCGACATGCTCAAGAAACATCACGAAATGGAACATCCAAACTTGAAGTTCATCATCTACCGTTATCGGTGCAATGTCTGCAGAGCGGTCTTCAAGAAAGTGGCAACGGTTAAACATCATTTCGTCACGAACCACGCCGATCAGGTAATATATTTCTTTTAAATTTAAAGACTCGGTGAAAGTGCGTCGAACGGTGATAAAAATTACCCCAGAAAAAAGCATTTCAAGAAAGTGCTTAATTTTTTTTTTGGAAACATTTTAGTGAATTTTTTGGAACTTACTTTTAATTAGCCCAATTTTGGTGTTAAATTTCATAATTCTTCATGACGTTTAACTAAGCATTGTTCAATTAATATTAATCATCCATTAAGTTTTAATCGAGCTTTTTACAACCGGCTGTTAAAATTTAATCCTACTGAGCTTTGCTTAATCAGATATTCAAATCGTACTTAATTTTTAATAAAGTATTGATCATCGCATTTTAATAATAATCCTACATTTAACTTTTAAAGGAGCTTCGTTTAACCAGATGTTAAAATTTTAATCTTAGATTCACTTTTAAAACCGGATACCAAAGTTTTACCATGTTTTGTTTATTTTTAACTGAGCTTGGTTTAGCTAGATGTCGAAATTCTAATCCTACGTTAACTTTTAACAGACTTTTGTATAACTAGACGTTAGCATTTTAATCCTGTTAAGTTTTAAGTGAGCTTTGTTCAATCAGATCTTAATATTTGAATCCTACTTAATTTTTGACAAAGTATGAGTTAACCAAATTTTAATATTAATCCTAAATTAACTTTTAAAAGAGCTTTGTATAACCGCACGTTAAAATTTTAATCCTACGTTAACTTTTAAGTGAGCTTAGTACAGTCATGTGCTAGTATTTTAATCCTACTTAATTTTTAACCCAATTTTTTTAAACCGAATTTTTATATTAATCCTACTTTAAGTTCTAACCGGGTTCTATTTAACCACCTGTGAAAGTTTTAATCCTAGATTAACTTAAAAAGAAGCTTTGAGAACTGGATATTAAAGTTTTAATTATTTTAACTGAGCTTGGTTTAGCTAGATGTCAAAATTTTAATGTTACGTTACTCTTAACTGAGCTTTGTCTAAGTGGATATTAAAATTTTAATTTTACATTAACTTGTAATTAAGTTTGATAAACCGGAAGTTAACATTTTAATCGAACCTTAATCTTTAACTGAGCTTTGTTTAGCCGGATGGTGAAATTTTAATCATGCGTTAACTTTTAACTGAGCTTTGTTTAACCGGTTGTTTATATTTGAATCCTACTTATTTTTTAACGGAGCTTTGTGCGACCAGACGTACAATACTTTTAAAATACTTAATATTTACAATATAATTAATTGCGAAATTGTTTTTAGGTTGTCAGCTACAGCAGTATTTACGAAAACAGATCGTTCATAAGTCCCTTCGCGCCCAGTACCAGCAACACGAATGCAACTGTGGAATCCTTTGCGTGCGAGCATTGTGGTCAAACGCTGGAAAACCGAAAGCAGCTGGAAACCCATCACAGCATCCATCACGCCCATCTGCAGTTCTGTTTGCCGCCGAACCTGCCGGTACAATCCTCGTCGAAGTTAGCGGACGACCTCGAATTGAAGAAGTACCGTTGTTCGTCGTGCGTCCACACGAGCAACAGCCTCACGGCGCTTCGCGAGCACGTGCGGAACCACATCAAGCCGTTCCGTTGCAGCCACTGCTCGCAGAGGTTCAGCTACCCGTCGATGATAAAAACGCACCACCAGAAAGAACATTTGGACGTATCCGCGGAACACAAATACGAGGCCGTCGAAAACAGCTTCAAGTTGTTGGAGGACGCGTTGAACGGTGTTCTCATGCTCGACGACAAAGGCGAATACAAATTAATGGAAACGATGACCCATACGAGGGGCCCGAAACGGCGCAGTTCCGACATCTCCGACACGAGTCGAAAAGTGCAGATAATCGACAGCGACGCAGAAATGAAAGACGTCGACGTGAAGCCGATTGTGCGGAAACCGACGGCTCGTAAGTCGACGACTCGCTTGCCGCAGAACATTGAGGGTTACTCGTATTACGGGACGAAACCCGACGTCGGCGACATCAAGACCATAATCACGACCGTGCCAATAATGGACGCTTCGATCACGATGTGCGTCGAGCAGCTCGCGAACATCTTCAAGCTATTCCCGATCGTCAAAGTCGTCGACTGCAACAAGCACAACGTCCAGCTCTGACAGGATACGACGCGCCCCGCTTCGAACATCTGCGAGTTGTCGCCGCTCAGTTTTAGTGACGGCGAACATTTCGATGAACTGGAGAGCATCCTACCGACTTTTATGACTTGTAACGCCATGGCCGATCACGAGTATTGGTTTTAAAGAAGTTATTTTTTTTAGTTAATGGTGACCATCGTTCATGAACTATCGTGTTATTTTAAACAATTTTATTTGTGTATAATTGATTCTCCAGTGATAACATTCTGTATAATATAGAGTAAGTTTTTTTATGATGTAGAATAAGGAAAGTAAAAAACAAGTGAAAATCGTCCTTTTTGTTTCTTTGCGCTTTTGTTTTTTTTGTTACATTTTAAGAGTTGTAAATATGAATAAAAACCTGGTATTCAAAAACAGAAGCATTTCTTATTGTATATTGATGTTACGTTTATTTTGTTAATTTGACGTGGGGATTAAACGTTTTTTGATGACTTAAAATAAAGAGCGAATTTTTGAAAGTATTTTTTTATGGAAACAAGTTGGTTTAATTTCTCATCCTTGCCCAAAAGTAATGTTACTGAAAGCTGTGGCTGAACAATTAAAAATAAAAACCCTCGGTAAGTTCTAATGTACAATTTTTTGTTCTACATTAATTTAAATATTTTTGACGATAAAAAGACAACTCCTACTCATAGGCAGCATGTGTAACAGCTTATTGCACATGGCCACAAAGATTTGGAGTCTGTGTACACACACACAGCGACTCAAAAATAAAATGTAGGTATTAGTATGCGAAGTTATTTATCAATTAAAAATATGCTTACAACAGACATTAAAATTAAAAATGTACTGGCGTGTTAACTTACTAAAGAAGTGAAAAAATTTACATAATTTCGAATCAAAATTTGCAGCGCAGAGTGTACAAGTGGCATTGCATTACTATCAGGGGGCGCCACCTCCTTGACCTTACACTTTTGCTCAAGGAAGTGGCGACACCAATGTTTTATTGTGAACTACACGACCCAAGTTGAATGTCCAAACTAGGATGCGCAAAAGACTTGTATAGGTGGGGAATAAGCGCCACTGAAATACCTTCGGTACACTTTGCGATGCAAATTTTGATTCGGAATTATTCGAAATTTTTATGTTAAGATTTAGCTTCTAGTTGATTATGTTTTTTAAATCGACGCCTTAAAAAAACAAATATGTTTTATTTATAAATGTAATCTTGTACTTAACATTATTTAATTATTGTCTGGGTTGTGTCTATACATTGTCGAAACTTTTGTGGTCAAGTGTACAACTAAAAAATGTGCACTTGAAATACACATGCTGTCATTGTCTAGTGGTTCTCCTTCTTTGTCAAGCTTGGCTGTTTAAAGTTTGAACGTTATAAAGATTAAAATGCTGTTTGTACACACTGAAACCTCTATCAGGGTTTTCTGGTTTGTTTTTTCTCATAGTACAAAATTGTAATGGTTAGAGAGCGCCACCAATCACAAAATTTCCAAAACTATTAATTTTTTATTAGTATTTTAGCTTCTATTCTGCTTTATTATTAGATATTGCTTAACAAAAGCTCAAATATAATTCAAGCCCAACTTTTATGGCAAAAATTTCATGTTCAATAAAAATATTATACGAAAAAGAAAATTACATAGGGTAGGGATCATGTCATAACAGAAATAGTACATACAAAAGTAATGTATACAGTATGAAATTTAACTTTTAAACAGATCTTTTCGTACATTCCTTGTATTGTTATAATTATCACAAACTTTATATACAGGGTATCAGAGGAGTCTTTGTGTTCCTATTAATATTTTACTTCCTACTATTTTACACAGATTTTTTAGCATTTGAAATACAGATCATATTAGTTTGTAGTAAGTTTTGTTTGTAAGAGTAGAAAATGATTTTAAGTCTAAAGTAAAATGAATTCATCCAATTATTTGTAAACAAAGATATTGTCTTAAAAGTTATGATGTGTTGGTAAAGGGATGATTTTAAAGTTTTTGATGGCTCTTGCAGGCTTTTTAGCTACTGGAATACAAACTACATTCGTTTAAGAGTAATATTTTGGGGATAGGACTTTATTTTGAGTTTACACTTAGATGATTTTGACCCAGGGATTTGTAAACAAAAACAATGGGTTATAGAACATATTACGTTGTAACTTTATGTTATGTTACGTTTATACTTATAGTACTTTCAGCCATATTTTCAGTAAAGGCAGCATAGATTTTTAAAAAGAAACATGAAACCATCAACGTTTCGAACAGGAGTTTTAAATCACATTAGCTTAAATTGCAAAACTTAACTTTTTTTTTGTCATAATCAATTTCTTTTCAGTTTTTAGCAATAAAAAAATTGAAATGTTAGCTAGCACGAAAGTCTGCTGAAGACTAAACCTCTATGCCTTTAAAGCCAATTTTTTTTAAAGCTTTAAACTGCATTTGTATTGATAAAAGCAGTTTTAAACACTATTTTTAGTAAATAACACTATCTGCTTATTTTTTTCATGCAGCATCGCTCACTTAACCTAAAAAAGCCAAGTATGTGAGTGTGTACAGTATTTTAACAAAGGCTTTGTAGAGCCCCTTAATTTTAAGGCCCTCCCGACGTGCCGCACCTGTCTAAAAAAACTGATACGCCACTGGCTGGTTACCGATAGTGTCGAGCAGAGGGCGCGCGCATTTCGTTGCCTTCATGTGAGCTTTTTATTCAAATTTAAAAGTTTTAAGAAGTTAAATCAAGCAAATTTAATGTAATAAGCAGTGCAAAGATGTGCCAAATTCATTACGTGAGTAGCCAAGACGATTTTGTGTAATGTTATGGTCAATTTTCAATGTCATGTTCACAGTCCCTAAAAAGTTCAATTATTGAAGGTGGCCGTGATTCTGTATTGTTTCAATTGTTGGCTCCATGACGCCATTTGATGCCACTTGTGAATTTGTTAAGTTTTATTAAATAGTTTTGCTTGATCAATGGTTAATTTATATTGTGAAGTGTTCGGCAAGGTTCACCGCAGATCTACATACAGTTTTCAGGTAGGTGGAAACGTTTTTTCTCCGTAAAATGTTTGAATGAAAAGTGGCGTCACTTTCGGTATACCCATAGCAAGTGTATAGCTGATGCGATTATAACCCATGTTTTGTGAGTTTTTGTCTTTTCAAGCTTTTTTTAAACTAAAATAAGCTCGGCAACGCTTTGTTAACGTTGTAAATATCTTAAACAGATATTTGTGGTTATATCTTTAATAAAAAAGTTAATACCTATGTACACCTATGCCTAATACCATGTCTATAGCTACTTTTTATATTTTATGTACTTTTTTTGGGTTTTACAAGTAAATCTAGGGCCGGCTCTAGCTTCCAAGGCGCCTCCTACACATTTATAAATCACAGTTTCTGCCGATAAGTTTTTGCAAAAGCAAATCTGTGAGCATCGTGTGTTTTATCTTCAACGATGCACTTCCAATGTTTTAGTGCTTCGTTCAGTCGTATCTTGGCCCGGTAATGCTTACACCAACAACTTATAACTAACTACACCAAATATTTACAATATTACACACCTGTTCTTGCATTTTTATTTTCATGAGCAGGAAGAGAGGCCGATAACACATGAAAACGCCAATACAGTTTTAATGCACGTTATGTTTCGCAATACTTGATGCAGTGAAAAAATCATACATACGATCACCTTAACCAAAATTAACAGTAAATTAAGATAATTTTTTACTACCTTCCACCCTCACAATCACACACGTATGCAACCATACACACACCCTCTCATCCCATGGGATGCAGTTCAAAATAACACAGAAGGTGATAATTTGATTAAATCTAGAAGACATTGTATGTAAGTCATGTATTTAAAAAAATAAAACAATATAATATTTAAGATAACTTAAAACAAATACTCTAAAAACTTAAAACTACACATATCTCATCAAACAGAAAGTTTAGTCGCGTTGAACGACAAGCGGGGTAATCGTGGTTGAATTTTTCCTCATGCAGAGGCAAAGGCACCGTGCCGTTGAGGTAAATTCGCTTCGAAGAGTGTCATGATTATTGCTAATGGAACTTGTCCACATCCTAAAACAAATAGACTTATAATAGGCCTTTATCAAGTAATAATAATAATAATAAAATGGCTTCACCCCTTGTGGGGTTGCGCCGCATTCTTGCTTTCAAGATCCGTTTTGTGGGGTGGATCACTCCCCGTCACTTCATTGTTTTCATGCTTATTTTTCTCCACTGTTCCCTGTCCTTGGTTTTTTCCTTCTATCTGACGATTCCCATCCTGCGCAAATCCTCTACCACTTCCTTCAACCACCTAGATCTGGGCCTTCCTCGTCTTCTCCTAGCGCCTGGTTCCCATTGTAGCATTGATAGTGTTATTTCATTTGTTCTCATTCTCCATACATGCCCCAGCCACTTTATTCTCTGCATCTTTATTCTTTTTACTATGTCTTCATCCTTCAATTCCTTCATTATTTCGTGGTTCATGTGTTGCCTACATTCGCTGTCATTAACTTTTATTAGTCCTAGTATCGTTCTCATTATGTTCCGTTTCACTATTCTTAACTCCTCCTCTTCCCTTTTCGTCATTGTCACTGTTTCTGCTCCCTACATCATCACCGGCCTTATTATTGTTTTGTAGATGTTAATTTTTGTATTCCTTGTAAGGAGTTTGCTTTTTAATATCTTCTTATTGGCATAGTACGCCCTGTTAACAGCTATTATTTTTTCGTTTATTTCCGCTCTTCTTTCTCCATTACTACTGATCGTGATCCCTAAGTATTTAAATCTGTCCACCTCTTCAAATTCACAATCCCCTATTTTTATCCTTCCGTTTGCACACTGCTTTCCACATCTCATAATTTTTGTTTTACTGTTATTGATTTTCAAACCCATCTTTTCACTTTCTACGGTTAGCTTCGAGAGCATTTTTTCCATTATCCTTCTATTCTTCGTTATAATGACAATGTCGTCCGCGTATGCAATCATTTGCCCCCCGCTCGTTCTTAGGCTCCCCTTATTTATGTTTCTTACGGCATGCTCCATAGCTAAATTAAATAATGTCGCTGACAAAGCATCACCTTGCCTCACACCCTTGTTAACTATGATGTCTTCCGTTTCCCCTTTACTTGTGAGTATGCTGACTTTGGACTGGTTGATAGTCATTGCAGTCAGCCTTCTGACTCTGGACTCTATCCCTTGCTGTTTCAGTATAGTTATCAGCTTATCTCTTTTAATTTATCAAGTAACTGATTTTATATTCCAAAATTATTTTACCTCTACGTGCCGAGGGGGTTATGCAGCCGCCACACTCATGTAGAAGAGTTTTTGTCTTGGCGAACGCCTCAGGGTTGGCACGATTCTTGGAAGTGAACGAAATTCACGCACATATTGTGCTAGCTAAAAAAAAGGGCACAGATAAATAATTGTAAAACAGTTGATCATTTGCTACCTCACAAAATAATCTTATGCTTTCATGTCGGCAGCATGTGAGAAATAAACCTGTTTTTTAAGCCCGCAGAATTATAACAACGTTCCGACAGACTTATGGGTCTCAAACTTATTTTATATTTCAAAATTATTTCTTAACTTAAAGGTAAATTTTAAATGTATTATGTAAAGTGCCGAATTTACACTATAAGCTAGACAAGCTTTCGCTTAGGGCCTCTCATTGGGAAGGGCCTCACAAATATGCTGTGAGTCCATTTTTTCTTTCTTAGCTATCAGTTTGAATCGGGATGAATTTCTTTTAAAACAAACATCTGAGCTAGCGAGGACCTTTTTATTTGGTCATTAGTTTCTCCAACAGGGGCCCCAAGAAAAATGTAGCTTTGGGCCAAACTTTTCTTAAATCCGGCACTGTTTACATTAATTTATACTGACTTAATTAGAACGATCATTTTTATTTTCTGATTAAGGCAATGCTAGAGGTGTTTTTTTAAATATCGAGGTAAAACAAAAATATAACATTATAAAACATACAAACCTTCGTTAAATAAATCTGTTTTCGTAGATTTCGACCAAACAAGCAATTTATAATTCCAATTTAAAAAGTTCATTATTGCAACACAAAGATTTGTAACTCTTTGCTCAATTCAAAACGTTTTTAAAATCAAGTTTCTTCTTTGCGAGAGTGATGCGTATGAGTTTATGTGTTTTTCCCAGAATTACTTTTGCCGGGTTGTCGCTAAAATGTCGGGCAAACTCCCCTTAAAATAATTAAATAACAAATATACATACAGCTTAAGTAGTTTCTCAGCTGGGCGGCCAAAAATTAGCTGGGCGTACTGAGGAGCGTACGGCAGAGAGCTTATGGGGAAAACAAGTGACTTATTTCTGGAAAATATTTTATAGGCGCGTCTAGTTGGCCCCTATTCTTGACACCTCAATAGTGGCTAAATCGCAGCCACTGAGACTGATTATACCCACTCTTCTGGCTGTAAAAGTATCATGTTAATAGAGGCGCAGGCGTAAATACTAAATTATGTTATTCTGTAGTTACACCAGTTGCATTTCTTGCATTTAAGGCAAGAACAATAATAATGCAAATTAGAGATTACACGCTTGAAGTATATTTATATAAATATACAGGCATGGAGATTGAATTTGATCGAGACTTCTCATGCAGTTTTTTTACAGCCTTGTCCAAGGCCCCATAACATTCGGCCAATATTCGGTTCGCTCCTGAAATAATTATAGTAGTCAATTAATCATGATCCATACGGTTCTCCTAAGTGCTATACAGGGTGATTAAATGTCATGTCTAATCATTAGAATCTCGTTTACATTCCAACTAGTGATAAATTTCAATGAACAACTAAAGGTTGATGATGGTTTTAAATGAATTTTTAAATACAAAGTTAATTAGTGGATCAACCTGTATCAAATAAAATCTTTCTTTAAGTTTTTAACTTCACGAGTTAAATATAAAACAGTTTAAATTCAAACAATATACATTTATTTTGTTTTCATTTAATAATTTCCGAACTAAGTGGACTTACAATTTCGTTTTCACCTCAATAACCCCAATTAAAATTATTACAATACGCTTATTATGAATACTTATGGCGTTAGATATTAATTACTACTTACCACCGTCTAAAAAGTCTTCCTCATAATGCATGAGAAAATTTGCTGAACTGTACGATACAATTGTGGGTGTAAAGCATATATCTTGTAGAAAATAAGAAAATATGCTCTTAAAATTTATAACTTGCAAAGATGACGTCACCCCTCTGCAAAAAGGCTGTTGTTTCTAAAAATAAATAAATAAATGTCAATATCTCTGTGGCATTACAATAAAGACATAATTTTTAAAGTATTGTTTTGGAAAACTTTAACGAGCTTTAAAAGTTCAATTCAAATTTTTAGAAACAGCTAAAGTATTTACTTTTTCATTTATTTCAAAGCTATTGTAAAATAAACAACAATAAAATTTTATTAAGGTTTGTTTGAACAATTACACTGGTCATTTCTTTGTTACCTATTTGATATTACAAAACGTTTTATGTATATACAGGGCAAAGCAGAAATTAAATAAAAATACAACGTTTTTGAGAGTTGATTGGGAAATTGTAGTTTGATTTAAAAAAATATATTTTCAAGGGCAACCCATATTTGAATGCCCATAAAAAAATTGACAACGTCTGCTACTGATCAGTGCACTGTGTATAACCAGTGTTTTTTTAAATTTACCTGCGTAATTTTACATTTATGTAACAAATAGTATGCTCTATTAAAACATCCGGAATTTGTTGTTAATTTTTTAATTTAAAAGGTGTTTAAATACAAGATTTCGCATATCGACATAAAAATCTTATCTGATCAAATAAATGACATAATTTTAATAGTGACACAGTCAAGAAACTCGAAAGTGAAAAATAATACAGTTTTACCATGTGTTCGACGTGTGTTCGCCATGTGTTCTATGATTGCACAACGACGCATGTGCGCTTAATTGGACGAGTTTGCGTAAAGCAACTTCAATTACTGCAAAATTAGAAAATAAAATAGTTCTGTTTCTGTCATAAAACCGCGACTTTTAAATTATTTTCCGCTTCATTAAAATCTTATTACTATCTTATGCTTCCAAGCTTTTTCGTTACAATACAAGCAAAAAAAAATAATTAAAAAACCCTTTAGTGGATCTGTTGAAAGTATAAGCATAACATTGTTTGTAGAAATGTTAAACAACATATTTGCAATACTACTATTAGATTAGATAGGCCCGTAGCAAAATGTTAGAATTTTTACACTTTGAAGGGTTATAAAAAATATTTTCAAACGGCTATTAGATGTGGCGGTGTTCTCTAGAACCCCTTATACATAGCTTATGGGTAACCTCTTAAATTTTGTTACTAATTTGGACTTGTTCTTTTTTTGCAGTTGATGTATGGATGTATGGATTTCCTGGAGGCCACTTTTTTGCCGTAGGGGTATGGATTTCCTGGAGGCCGCTACCTGCAGGGGATGCCGTCATCGCAGATGATGTCTTCAGTGCACCAAGGTAAGTCCAAATGTGCGAAGAGAGAAAAGCGATGAGGGCAGTCGCAAAAAGGTTAGTCAAAATCCGTTCGCGACTCGGTATAATTTTTTATGGTGGCATTAGCCGCTCATAAGTTCGATCGTCCGATGTTTTTGCTATTGTCCGACAAGGTGTTCGTCCGGTTGTAATAATATTTTTTATATGTATGTATGTGTTTCATGACGTTGGGTAAAGATAGTTGTAACAATTTTTTTCATCAGCTTTATCTACCCTTGTAATACTTGTATTTAACTTAATTGCAAAAAATTGCTTTTGCATTCGTCTTATTAACGCTGATTCATTTAAAAAAATATTTAATAAGTAATTTTTTTTTTATATTTTGTTATTTAAATGTGGGTGTGTCTAACCTGTCCTCCGTGTTGAATTGTTTTTTATTTCTCTGCTCTCTTCTGCTGAAGTTCTTTTTGGGTTTGTTTCACGAACAAACCTGAAGTACAGCACTTTAATCACTGAAACAGATGCGTAACTGCGAAGAGTCAAATAAAATCATTTAGATAAATTCCAAAGTAACTACACAGCCTTACTTAAATCGACAACTCTTTTTTTTGTTTAAATAAAGTTAATTCAAAATAATTTTTGTAATTAAATTGTCTGCCAATGAAATTTACAGAAAATTAAGTTCAGAAAATAATTGAATAAAGTTGAGAACATACTTTTTGTTAAATTTAAAAGCCAATTGTTTTTAATTTTAATATAATTGATCAATTTTATTTTTATTTTAATAACGAAGTAGTTTGTTTAGTTCAAAAATGTACTACTTTTTGAAAATTTAAGACTTGTTTCAACTTCTGAATGATGGCCTTAGTTTAACTGCTTAAACGGAAGTTGCGCTTTTGTTTTGTGAGTTTACTTTGCCTGTTTTGTGAGTTTTGTTTAGAATCACCTAAATTTTGAATGTTTGAGGGGTTTAAGTAATTCAGTTGTACTTTCTGGTACACTGAGTTACGTAGATGACCTGGTTATTTTCACCGGGATACTCAGATTTTCCGGGTGCTTTAAAGTACCATTACGGCTTACTGAGTTAAATTAAGTTAGTTCATTATTAATCTGGTATGGTATCTTCCACCATGCCAGTTATAGGGTGATTCGATTTCGCCCCTAAGTGCGTTAAGTACTCGGGTTACCGTGTCGTATCACTTAGGGCCTACATAGATTTCCACAAAATGTCGTGATCCATAATTTTTGGGTAGCCATAAAGTGGTCTTTGGTACCAAAAAGACGTGGTTTCACAGGTTGTACCTAGGTACCAACGAAAGTTGTCGAATTTTGTGGTGCTATGATATCCAGTTTCGCCCTACCAAGGTTACCGTGCTGGATTAGGTATGTGGAATGCTTGGGTTTACGATCATGGAAAGGACAATTGGGTTGTTTGGAATTTCAAGTCTACGCCCGATTCTAAATATGCATCAGCGGTGTCATTTAGTGTCCGGATAAATATGTTATTTGAATATATCAGGGAACTTGAAAAGCCTTGTCATGATTTGTAAATCCGTGTGGAATGTTTAGGCTTACAAGCCTTGTCATGATTTTATCTTCAGTATGGTGAATAATTGGGCTTGCGTCGTGGTAAGGACAAATACGTTTTTTGGAACCTTGAGTCTACGCCCGATTCTAATTGCATATATCTTGTTCAATAGTGAGTACATGGTTTTATAACGTAGTGCCCTATTGTGCTGGATTGTGCTGTTTGTGTCCGGAGTAAACACGTTACTTAATTGTACCATGAAACAAGCACGGCCTTGCCACGATTGGTGAGTCTCCCCCAATATAATTTTCGGTGACTTGGCCTAAGTGTGTCAGAATGTGTTCGATTAGCTATGCCAAGTCACAGGAGACAGGTTCTCACATCCTAGAGTTCATTATAATATTTGTTAACAATTATTACCCAACCGTCATGAAACACCTTTTTTTATTGTACTTCACAGCAATTGCTCGATTAATGCACTTAATAACATGATTTTCTATAACCTTTTTTTCAGGCTGTCATCGATATTTATTAGCTTATGTGTTAGGGGATTATAACTAAATAAAATTTTGTAGCAAATTCTATTTATTATAATTCGCATCTTTCCTTTTCAGGGCGTCGATAACGATTTTTAATGGTTCGGTTCGGTTCGGTTGTTAGGTTTCATGATAGGGAATGTTAGGTTGATAGGCGTGTATATCTTTTAGCACTTACAACGGTGCTAATCCATGTATGTCGTTGGATTATAATAAATATTACTTTATTATAATCCAGCTGCAATTAGTTTAAGTATTTTGTTATCAGAAAATCATGTTATAACGTCCTTTCAGTAAACGAACACATTGAGTACCAAATTTATTGTATAATTCGTATGTAAGTTTGCGCGTTTAATTGAATATCACTTGCCTTGATATTTTTCTTTCAATTTTTATTTTTAAACAGATTCACAGCTTACATACGATACTATTAACTATTGTACGTAATTAATAATTACTATTGAAACATTGCACAACAATATTAAACATTTTAATTAATGCCAGTTACTTCGTCACGTATCTTCAATGTGTTATTGTCATATTAAGAAATGTTTATCCCTGGTTAATCGAGTGATTGTTGTTATTTTGTTTGTCTTTTTTTCAGAGCGCTAAAAAACCTTGCCGGTGAAGATATTGTACATTTATTTTGTAGAAATATATTAGCAAAAACATGTGTACATGCTGAATTGTTTTTTTCATTCTGCTATAACTGTAATAAGTCATGTAAAACAGAATTTAAGCTCACCAGAACAAACTTAAATACATTTTCCTGATATAAAATTTAGTGTTTCATGTCATATCTATCAGTGAGTTGATCAGTTATTTTATTTAGTATCAAAGTATTTTGCTAATATATTTTGCAAACTGTGTTATGAACTATACTTGGCCTTATTCTCGTATGTATTTTGTAAATCAAATTACAAGATCAACTTAAATATCTCTCTTAATCAGTTGAAGATGTAATTAAAGCGAAATCATATTCTTGACTGTTTAGGAACTTTTGATAGCTGTCCATTATGTCTTTATTGCAATGCCTAAAAGTATTTAACAAAATATTTGCAATAAAATACACAACGTAATTGTGTTTCAGCACACATGCGTTTAATTTTTATTATAATTTACTTGCATTGCAATTATAGTATTGAAAGTCAAGTTAAACATTTTAAATTTGTGGGCTTTTCAGGGTGAATCTGAAAACTTGTTCGAAATTAGAACGTAAAAATGATACGAGAATATGGCCCAATTTGTCATTTCATTTAATGAGTCCTTTTTGAGTTTTTTAGTGTGTCGGAACCAAATAATTGCCAAGTCCTGGAAGCTGACATTTTCATCTTTATGATGTTTACTGCCTGCTTGCAGTTTTATAAATGGTAATTTGAAAATATTTATTTATACCGTGTGTTCCAAAAAATATATGCCCCGGATTATACAGCGTGTCCGTGTGGTTTGAATTTTTAAGTGATAATATTTTAACAAGTGTACCTCGGTTTATATATATTCTTATAAGGTAAAATATGTAAAATTTGTATTTATAAGGATATAATCTGGGAGATTTTTTTTGCGACACATAGCATTACATTATATAGGTACAAAATATTTCTCCTTGATACATTTTTATTAACTAAGATAATTGTTTTTGCGTGTGTTATTACCTTTTTCGTATTCTGAATCTTTTCTTATTGTGTCCATTGTTGAATAATAATTGTAAATAGCAAACTTTTTAATTTCAAAAAACCAATGTATGCAGCTTACACAACTATACCTCAACCAATTTAGAAATCATTTACAACTACTTCACTGTAAGTTTTAAAAAAACCTACAGTAATTTTTAAAATGTTTATTGATATACCTAAGCATGTAAACTTGGGCACAAATTGACAATCTTTCTTGCATAAGTATTATTATTGAAGTCAGAGGCGGATCTAGGTTTTTCGGAGCCTAGGGCTTATTGAAGTCCAGTGGGACCCCATTTTTTGTTAGATTAAGAATCTTTAAATTGGGGTTTAAAATTCATTTTTAATAACATCAAAATCAGAGCTGAAATATATTTATTATATTATTGGTATTAACTATTTTTTACTATACGATAAGTGCTCATTGTTAATGAAAAAGTATTAACAATTTATGATAATACTTCAACTTTTGTGGGCCCTTGATAGTTTGGGGCCCAGGGTTTAAGCCCTATCAGTCCCTATGTAGATCCGCCCCTGATTGAAGTCACCTACCACTTACAGACAGATCGAATGATCATAATAGAAATAATTTTTATAACTTCGGTTATTTATTTTAAATTTACAGTTAGGCTTATAACCAAATTTTCGAGTATTTTAAACTATACAAATTCAAGGGTTTACACTTGAAATAATTTTTAAAGACTTTGAATAGCTTTAAAAAAAAATGTAATGAGTTTCTGAACGAATTAATAGTTGTTTTGTATTGCATAAAGGTTGCGTGACATTTCTATAAATAATTAAGCGTATTACCAAATTATTGAGTCCTTAAAAATAAAAAATTTAATATCTTGCACTTGAAATTTTTTTAAACGACTCGGAACGGCTATATAATTAATGTTTTTAATCGGTTTTTGAACAAATTAATAATTGTAATGCGTTGCATAAATGTTGTTTAACATTTCTATAAATTATTAGGCTCAGAACCTAAAGTTTTAAGTTTTTGACAGTAAAAAATACCAAGGTTTACACTCTGAACACTTTTCAAAGACTTTGAAGGACTATAAAAATATTTTTAATCGGTTTCTGAACGAATTAATAGTTGTTTTGCATTGCATTAATATTTTTTAACCGTTCTACAAACAATTAGGCCTATAGCAAATTTCTTTTTAATATCAAAAATAAAAAATTCAAGAGTTTACGGTTGGAAATTTTTTAAGAAACTTTGAAGGACCATAAAAAATATTTTTAATCGGTTTCTCACAGAATTAATAATTGTTTTGCATGTTTTTTAACATTTCTATAAACAATTGGGCCTGTAATCAAATTTTTGAGTCTTTAAAAATAAAAAATGTAAGGGTTTACACTTGACAAATTTTTAAAAAACTTTAAATGGCTATAGAAAAAAATTTAATCGGTTTCTGAACGAATTAATAGTTATTTTGCATTGCATTAATATTGTTTAACATTTCTACAAACAATTAGGGCTATAGCAAATTTCTTTTTAATAACAAAAATAAAAAATTCAAGAGTATACGGTTGAATTTTTTTTTAAGAAACTTTGGAGGGCCATAAAAAAGATTTTTAATCGGTTTCTCACAGAATTAATAATTGTTTTGCATGTTTTTAACATTTCTATAAACAATTAGGCCTGTAATAAAATTTTTGAGTCTTTAAAAATAAAAATAAATAGCGGAGCACATTATGAATGAAGTTGGCCATGGAGCTTTCACTTTTGCTCAAGGAAGTGGCGACACCTATGTGTGAATTATTACGACTCAAGTTGAAGGTCCAAACTGGGATGCGCAAAAAACTTTAGTAGGTGGGGAATAAGCGCCACTGAAATACCATCGGTACACTTTGCGATGCAAATTTTGATTCGGAATTATTCGAAGTTTCTATGTTAAGATTTAGCTTCTAGTTAATTATATTTATTAAATCCACGCCATAAAAAAACAAATATGTTTCATTTATAAATGCATCGTGTACTTAAAAAAATTATTTAATTACTGTCTGGGATGTGTCTATTCATTGTCGAAACATTTGTGGTCAAGTGTACAACTAAAAAATTCGCACTTGACATACACATGCTATCATTGTCTAGCGGTTCTCCTTCTTTGTCTAGCTTGACGGCATGTTAACCATCAATTTACGTGTTAAATAGGCAGGGCCGGCCCTAGTGGCTAATTTTCGGGTAATAAAAATAATCAACCTTAATATTTTTATCGAATCCGAAAAATACCATAACGCTCAGATACAAAATTTCATTGTTATATCTGCAATAGTATTCTAGATATTTGTCTGTTTCCATACTTTTGCGCACAGTGTCTAGTAATATCAAAATAAATCTGTCTTTGATATTAGTTGCAAACTTATGGAATCAGAATGCTGTAATGTGGTATTGGTGTTAAAAAAATGTTTTAATGACTTTTGTCTACTGAAAACTCAACTATTTATTACAATTCATAATAATTTAATTTTTAAACTTATTGCATTTATGTTTAATGATACTTTTTTGTGAGTTTGTGTAATTTTTAATAATTTTAAAGACTTTTGTGTACTAAAAGCTCTTCAAACTTACTACAATTCGGAATATTTAATATTTTAAAATCATTTCATTTCTGTGTAACAATAATTTTTGTTATTCGTCGATCATTTTCTCTCAACAGTACTAATTAGAATTGCCGCAGGTTGTTTAATGCACAAATTTCTGTAGGCAAAGGAATACCTTTCGAGTATGATTTTAATTCATTGTATTTCTTGAAAGGATATAATTTTGTTAGAGAGATGATCAACAGAGAACAGGGTCGCCATACTAAACAAATATTTATAGTATTCAGGGAACCGTAAAGTAAAACAGTCTTGGGCACGATCGCAGGCTAATTCCAATATAAACAAATAATTGTTGAGTGCACACTGGGACAGAATTGGTAACGGCAACCAGCACAAAAAACGTTTTGTAGCATTTATCTATCTGTTTATCTGCGGGGGTTGTTCTTTATGTCCGTGCAAAAATGAAGAAACCAAAGTTTTTTTGGGACAAACATTTTTTGTTTTTCGACGTAGTCTCCTTTGAGGTCTATACACTTAGTCCATCGATGCTCGAGTTTTTTTTTAATCCCGTCCATATAGTATGATTTATCCAACTCTCCAAAATAGTCAGTTGTTTTCGCAATCACCTCATCGTTTGATGAACATTTTTTTCCTGTCAGCCATTTTTTCATGTTTGGAAACAGATAGTAGTCCGAGGGAGTCAAATCTGGAGAACAGGGGGACTTCGTAGCATAAATCGAACAATTTTGCGATCACAATTGCGGAAGAGTGAGCTAGTGCGTTGTCGTGGTGAAGCAAAATCTTCTTTTTCGCCAAGTGTGGTCGTTTTTCCTTTATTTCGTTATTTAAACGATCCAACAAAGAGGAAGGAGTACACACACACAAGACCCAGTCTTTATTTTAAGACAAACAATAGAAAACATAACAAAACATACAATTTAACAAATTGACTATGAACGAAGAATAGCAAAACTACTCATATTTTTATAAACGAAATAGAAACTCAATTAAAATTAATCTTTCTAGATTTTGCTTCCGCAAACTAATAGGTTGTCGAAGTCCATCTCCCTCACTTTCAATTGACATAATTGCAAGTGAATTTAAACGTTCTTCAGAAATAGTGGTTCGTAAATACGTTTTAATTAATTTTAATTTTGAAAAACTTCTTTCGCCCGCAGAGACTGTTACCGGTATAGTAAAGAAGATCCTTAGTGCAATAAATAAATTTGGAAACGAGGTTGGACGATTATTACAAGCCAAATATTTAAGTATATTTAAAGGATTGCAACAACTTTGTGGAATAGTTACTTTTAAAGCTTATATTTCTTCCGCCAACATGAATCCATTAAAGTCCACCGATTCGCCGTATTTTAAAGCGATTTGTAAATCAGCAGCACATTTTAATGTAGTCTCTTTGGATTGATTGTAAAATTTCCATAAAAAACTAAATAAATCTATGATCTCTTTTCATTTTTTAAATCGAGGTTGAAGAGACTGCAGTGTTTAATCTAACACTTGATTAAAACAGTTCATTTTGTATGCGTCCTTTGCACCAACAACAGGGTCGTCTGAGGACTCGTATGCAAATTGCCTTTTGCGTTTCCGTAAACGTTTCAACTGGAATTGTGGAACAACATCTAAATCTTTTGCAAGATCTTTTGCACCGATTAATACATCTTTAAAACCGTTTTCTCGGTACACTCTAGCCATTTGCACAATTTTTCAAAAGCGAGTATTCCCGAGGACAGATCTGAGGTTTCACTTTGTAATTCTTTGCTTACTAAGTTCACTTAGAAAAGCAAATCATGCAAGAAAACTAAAGATACCAAGAATTTGTAAATCTTTCATTTGAGAAGCCAAAGATTCTGCTTCACTTTTTGCGTTTCCGTAAACGTTTCAACTGGAATTATTTCACGACAGCTTTTGTTAATTGATTTGATGATAATATTTGATAAATAATCTATTATATTACCGTGGTATAGTTTATTTATTAAGTTTATTATTTCGCCATTGAACAATAACTTTTTTAAGTGATATGATAGAGAATTGCTTTTTGTTTCTACGCTATTAATAAGCATTGCGTTTTTTTTTTTAATTTTTTGAGCGCGAAGCCCCTTTAAGCGCGGGGCCCTAGGCGAGGGAATCGGTGGAATGTGCTTAAGGCCGGCCCTGCTTGCAACCGCTCACACGTTGACGCTTTTGATCCAGTGCGAGCAATCGCGACCCATGATTTTTTCAATAACTTCTGGAGTAGTGACCCCAACAGGGCGTCCAGAACGTTAAGCGTCACTTCGAAAGTTTCTAAACCACTTGTAAACCGTTCTAATCGAAGGTGCAGACTCGCCATAATGTTTTTCGAGCTTAGCTTTGGTTTCCTGAGCCGTTTTGCGTAGTATAACTGGCCCAAAACTGTAGAATTATGTCCGTTAAATCTGAAATCCGTTAAAGCGGTGTCCGTTCAATCGAGGTTTTACCGTGTTTAAAGTTTGTTGGGGTAATTTTTATTAAGCAAACGAAAAAAATCGGTGTGGTTATGATTTCTGATGCATCCTGTAGCCTTTAAGTTATTTAAAAAGTTAAACAACGTCGCAATCAGATTTAACTCTGGCAGTATAGGCATTTTTAAGGTAAATAATGTATTTTGCGTCAGAATTCCCTGTGGAAGGGATTATTGTAAAAGATTCGATGCTCTTTCGTTTAGCCATAATATTATTTTCTATAGTTTAGATTAGCTTTAGCGAACAAATGTAGAGGGTGTACTCCCACTACTCTTCGTAGCCTGAAAGGGAATCTGGTCTTCACTTCGGTGTTCGCTAGGCGCATTCGTCGGTAGACTGTCGAGGTAAAAGCACGGTCGTTGCAAATCTAGCTGGCCAAGCACGTGCGTAATCTGTTAAGATCGACGTCGCCTGCAACCGGTCGATTCTACCTCTTTTAATCGGCCAATTTTGAATTGATTTCGGTCTGCCGTCGATCATCTTTTCGAAAATGAGTGCAGCTCGTAATTTTTTCGTGATTTTTTCGGTATTTTTCGCTTCGTTCACGTGTGTGTTTGGTGGCAGTTGTCATGAAGCCAAACTTTGTTGTCCAGGCCGCGATTCGTCGTGTGTTGTGCAAAAAGCCCCGATAAATGCTATCATAGAAGATTTGAACGATAAGCCATGTTACTGTGATCATGCTTGTCTTAAATTGGGTGATTGTTGCCCGGATTTTAAGGACGCCTGTGGAGGTATGTGTCAGTTTTTTCGACTTATTTAATTGAGCGCCAGCGATTGTTGGCGTACAAGCAAATATTAGCCTTTTATAAAAAATATTAATTAAAACAATTGAATACGTTAATGTGTGTGTTATGGTCCTTCGAAGACTTGTCCATGTTGTTGGCGATGTCTTCCAAATGTATACAGTGTGTCCAAAAGTAATGGAATATGCTATTTATCTCAGTAAATATCCACCTTAGGGAAAAACATTGAATAAAAGTTGTTTGGTACTTAGTTTTCCATCATAAGACAAAATTTAAATATTTTTTTTCGAATAACAAACGCGCAATGAAAAACAATTGATTTTTTTAAAAATGGCAAGGTACCCCTATATTATACTCATTTGATAGAGACTTGGCATTTAAAAAAATTTAATTGTTTTTCATTGCGCTTTTGTTATTCTAAAAAAAAAAATGAAATTTTGTGTTATGGTGGAATACTAAGTACCAAACAACTTTTATTCAAAGCATTTTTCCCTAAAGTGGATATTTATTGAGATATATTGCATATTCCATTCCTTTTGGACACACTGTATATGTTCTGGGTCGTAAAAGTACAAATCTAATCGTATTGACATAAAATTACTATTAGAATTTTTAACTACAATGGTTGTTTTTGTAAAATTGTTAAAGCGAAACGTAATTTTGTAAGGAATTAAAACTGTTGATTTAAATTAAAAATTACATGTTAAGTGCGCTGTCAGTTATCATAATATTTCGTCAGTGTGGCAAATTATTGTGTTTTGGTAACTATTTGGCTTAAAAATATATTTTGTGTACAAACAGAAGTTCAAAGGTTAAAGGAAAATTTGAAATTTTTCAAATTTTTTAACGTCTTCATCTTCCAAAAAGAGCACACAGGGTGTTCCAAATTTGTAGCATTTGTAGGGTATTTCGAGAACTATTATTGATAACAAAAAATCTGTTTGAGCTGTATTTTGAAAATGGCCCAAGTCTTTTGAGAAAAACGAGTTAACGATTACAAAAATGTGTGGTGTTTTAATCTTTAAACATTTTACTTGCAATTTCTTTCAAAATTGTTACTATTTTCGTCAGTAGAAAATTTATATAATAATAATAATGTGATTTATTTAGCATTTTGCTAATTATGTTTACAATTTTACGACTTACGTATTTAAATATATAACAATTAAAACTTTTCCTTAAGAAAACTACTGTGCTTACATCTAAACCTTACAATATTAGTTTAATTTTTAAGTTCGCTTGTTAGATCGTTATAAAATTCCAGTCCTTTATAAAATAGAGAATTTTGAGTGTAATTTCGTGTCCTAAATGGCAATTTAAAGTCTTTACAGTTCCTAGTCGGATAATTATGAATATCAGAGTTTAGGGGTATATATTTTAACAAAGGATTTGGAAGCAGGTTATTTATAATCGTGAAAATGAAAATAATCGTATTAAAAATTATCCGTTGTTTGATACTAAGCCACTGTGGAGTATCTAGCATTAGGGTAATTTTGGTGTATCTGGAACAGTGTAAAATAATTGTCATAGCCCTATTTTGCAATTTTTGAAGCCGGTCTAAGTCATTAGTATTCGCCAAAAATAAAATACTAGAGCAGTATTCGAAATGGGGTGCTGTGATACTTTTGTATATTAAAATTTTAGTAAGGACTGGAAGTCTACTGCTTAATCTACCAAGAAAAACTATTTTTTTAGGAACCTTCTTAATTATATAATCAGAATTACTTTTAAAATTGAGCTTATCGTCTATTATTATATCTAAATATTTAATTTCATTAACTTTTATTGTTGAAAAGAAGTGCAAATATATTCATTTTGAAAATGGCATACAGATGGATTTGCTTCTCTATATACCCAAAATTATATCACATCTCTTTTAATTTTTTTTAACAAAGTGAAATGACCAAAGACTTTTCATCCCTCCTGTTATTGACAATGATTCAATACACGAATAAACTTTTATGTGAAATACGTTGTATAAATTTCTTATACTTATATTTTAAAATGTACTAATGAATTTACTTATTACTCAAGTAATTTATGAATATTAAATAAAGATAATGAAAAGATACTTGAATAAACTCACAATGAAATACCTTGTATAAATTACTTATATTATGTAATTCACTTATAAATTTTCTTAAATTATTGTCTTATCAAACAAATAAAAAATGGCGATTCGTTAACGTTTGTGCGAAATTATGTATACTGAGAAAAATTTAAGTAACCGAGATAACAAATATAAGTAAAATTTCTCTATAATTAGCATAAATATTTGTACAAGGCAAGTAAACAGAAAATGTAAAAGATATCAAAGACATGGCAAGAAAAATGGTTAAAAAGGAGAGAGGAAGTACAAGGTACATTAAATATGCTGCAATATGCACATTAAAATGCAAAAATTTAATATCTTAAAATAAAAGTGTCTTATGCCACTTTCAAAATAACGGTTCAATTTTTCAAGCATTTGCAAAGAAGTTCAATTTTTAAAATCCTGAAAATTTCAATCTCCGCCTCTAGCAAAAAAACGAAAAGTTTTACTACAAATCTGATACAGCACAAATGAATTTATTTCATAAACGTGCCCCGGATTAGATTTTTGCACTATTTTACTTACTCAGGTAAAAATAATTCAAATTTGAACCACTATGACTTAAGTCATAAAAATTAATAGAGACCACTTCGTTTATAAATGAAGTTGTACACGTAATACATTATTACGTGCCTAAAAACACATCCTGTCATATAGCCTTAACAGATTTTTGCCAGAATATACTATATTAGGTACATAACAAGAGTTGTAAGAAGCATATTACGCACGAGTGGAAAAATTTCCACAAGTTCGTAATTGCTTTACAACTCGTGTTATGTAGCTTACTTTTTGTACGATCACATAATACTCACGATTTTAACGGCTTTTTGGCCAATATACACATGCAATTACGTTGTATTGTCAATTTTGACGTAAGCCCACTTTGACATTTCTAGAAAAGTGTGCGTTTTGTTTATCGTGCGTTAGGACTCACTTACTAGGCATGCAGGAAGTGTTTGACGTAAGTCTACTTTGATCATTTATTTTTTAAAACTGTGCTTTTTGCTTACCATGCGTAAGGACCCACTTACTATGCATGCAGGCTGTACGGTAAGAGTCAATTACATTAGTGGTCGTAGAAAAATAATTATTATTTGTGGATAAAAATCGGTACAGCTCGGTGTAACTCCAAATATTTTACAGTAATGCCCCAAATGCGCCGTTATAACAAAGTTTAAATCCGCTTTTAACACATAGCAGATTAACTTGTTGAATTCGTGGAAATATGCTCAAAATTTAAATGTTTTAGAAGTTTAATCTTTTTAAGTGTGGTACGGTTGTTGTTTTTCTCTTTTGTTTCAACGTGTTATTTAATTCTGTATGCGGCGCAGTTACAGTTATTGCTGAAAGCAATTTTGTTTATTTTAATTTCATAAAAGTGCTAGACTTCAAAGTACAAATTCCATTATGTTATACTATCGTGTGGTTTTTATGTAAATATGGGTGATTTCATGACACAGTTGACGTGTCGCTGCAATTAACAAATGAATTTTAGTAATTTTTGTACTTCATGCGGTGTGTGGTTTTATGGGCGTAGAAAAATGAATGGACGCCAACGGTGGCGTATAGCTAGGACTTTTGGGCCCATGGGCTAAAATAAATAACGAACCCCCTGTCCCTTTTTTTTTAATACATTGGGTTTAGAATTTGGAGGCAACTCAATGAAAACAATAATTTTTTACGTATACAGGGTGTCCCAGTTAACGTGAACTGCATGGGGTTCTTGTAAACGGTAGGAGATACAGAGTTGGTTAAATGTGTCAAAGTAATCTAGAATTTGAGAGTAATTATTCCATTAAAAAATCTTGAAAAAAATGTATAGTTTTGGCGCTATTCATAAAAAACAAAAAAAATGACGTTTTCGATTTTTGCTTGTAATTTGCTTGTTTAAAATCATAACCAAAATATTTTTCGACATTATTAGGACACTTTTTTGCGTAGAATTGAAATTTGTTAATACATTTTACCCATCTTCATTTGTTTTTGTTATTTTAACATCAAATTTCTTATTTTAAATACGGGGCTATGACACCATTAAAAAGATATTTTTTTCTCGTTTCATTGATGTGTGGGTTTATCTTAAAAAATTAGCAAGTTATACCAATATTACTGTATTTGTTAAGTTTAATCAAAGTGGCCACTGAAAAACAAAACAAACATCACATGAATAAACTAGCTGTACTTAATTAAACACAAAGAAACTTAAATAATAAAAGATATTTTTCAAATTACATAATAATTTATGATTTTCCAATTACTAATTGGGATTTTTTCAAAATAAAATATTTGTTTTTCTCATTTTTAACAACAATTGTTTCAGAAACGTGCCAAGTGTTATACATTGTCAAATTCAGAATAAAATGCTCTACAAATTGGCGTTAAAATCAGATATAGCGTCCATAAGAAAAAAATTACCTGATGATGGTTTAAAAAAAGCGAAACGTCGCATGGAAAATTTAATTGGAGTTTTTGATTCCTTGCAAAAAGTGGCCATTAAGATGTTTTTACAGAAATATAATTCGACATCAAATGAAAAAGTTACGAGCAAAAAACAAAAATCCACTTTTTTACTTTTTCCCCTATATCTCAAAAACGAAATAAGCTAGATAAGTTCTGTTTTCGTCAAATTATTAAGCACCTGAATACACAACTTTGCCCTAATCCCCATAGTGGCCCTCGTAAAACGAGAACCCTGTATGTAGCAGTTCCATACAGGATTTTTCTGTAGAGCAAATAATTTGTTTTCTTTTAATTCCACTTGCATAATTTCGAGTGTTCTGTCATCGTCTGAGTCAATGTTTGATAAATTTTATTCCGAACGTGATTTTAGAAGCATCTTAATGCTCGCGTGTGATATCCGTTCACAAGAACGTGCATCTGACATCGAATCAGTTTAAAATTCATGCCACAAATGCTTATCTTAAATAATTTTAACAGCCGCTAATGAGTGTCTTATTTTTCGTATAACTCATTTATTGGGAACGGTTCTAGTGTTACCAGTTTGCTGCTAAATACCTTGATTTTTTGTTCGGCAAAAGTTCTCATTTTTACCCAAAAAAGTTCAAAACACTTCCTTATTCGTTAGAAGTTCTAAAATCGTTGACCGTATTTTGGTTTTTGTTTTATTTTGAGGCCAACTTTTAAGCCAACCGCTCATGGCCGTTCACAGAAAATTCGGGCCCCAGGGAAGCAATAGACAACGGGCCCCCCTTTCCTCTTGGAAAGGTACAAATTTAAGACACGCATTTTTATATAGGCAAAGTAATTCTGTAATAAAAATACGATTTTTTTACAGTATTTGTAAACAAAATATTGTGTATTAGCTCGAATCCGGGCCCCCTTGGTAACCTTGGGAATCAGTCCCGTCTCCCCCCCTGTGATAGGCCCTGCAACCACTTAAACTAAAGTTTTATGAAGCAGAAACAATTTTTACTGCGAAACAATATCCAACTAACTATTTAACCCGTAAATTATATTGCAACCCAATACAATTTTTTACAACTTATAATTAACAGTTTATGCCCCGACAACAATAACACGCAATCATGTGATTATCAAACTATCACATAACAGCGCGAAGATGGCTTTGGCCGTGTAAAAACACTTATTATAAAACTTTTTGCTAAAAATAACTCGAGTCACCCTATTATTTCCTTTGTAACAGATACAAAACGCCTCTGCCTTTATGTTCACTAACAACACGAGTAGGCCTCGGAAAAAAACAATCGAAAAATACGCGAAACAAAAGACGACTGCAAAAAACAATCGAAAAAAAAAACGCGAAACAAAAGGCGGTTGCAATTAACGTGTCGTTTTTGCGGCTGTTTTTAGCTCTAGCGTCGAATTTATTAATTAGAGAATATCGAAATGTCGCTAAGTGGCAAATTTTTTGTCGTAACGGCATGCAAATTGGAGGTACGACTTTTTTTTTGTAAATTAGAAATGTGGACAGGTCGGGTCGGTGAACTAGCGCGCTATTCGGCTTTTGTTTGCCACGGGGCCGCGATCGGTGTAACATGAAGAACGCACAAAAGTTTGTGTTACATATTTTTTCGTTCGCTAAGCTGTTACACTTAACCGAACTGGTTTGCAATGAATTTTTGATGTTGAAATTAAAGCGTTTTAATTAACTGACTCCAACGGTGCAATGCGTCTTCAAGGCCTGCTGCGCTATTTTAAAGATGCATAGAAACTTTGTAAGTTAAACTGTGGCTATAGCCGCTTCGGTCTTCTAACTTGTGAGATTTCAAAACGAACCAGTGTGTTATTAGTAATTATTAAATACTGGGTGTTCCATACATCATTACCACCGTGTAAATCTAGTTTATTTTAAAAAATAACCCCAAGAATTTGATGTTAATATGACCAACTCTAATGATAGATCACAATTTTTTTAATATCGTATATGAATAATAAAGTTACAAAAAGAGTTAGGAAAAACACCCTTAAAGAAAATCCTGGATTTGTTCTAAAACACAGGACTTCTTTAAGGGGCTATCACCAGAGGATACAAAAGACCAATAGGTCGCAGTACAGGAACCCGAAAGGGGACCACTTCCGCGGAAATAATAATAAAAAAAAAAAAAATACGAAAAGATGAATAAAACCGCATAAAAATGCATTCAACATATCGATTTACATTAAAATGGGTTTATTTAGAATTTTTCAAAGGGTTCCAGTGTCGTTTGAAGTCAAAGGCAGATTGTAAATACAGGTGAAACCTCTTTTACTCAACTCTCAAGGGGGGCTTATAAAAATCGAGTTGTGAGGCTAATCGATTTGGGGAGGTTTTGTTAAATATGTGGATGCCCTCTTCCAGTAATTTATGCTCGTATGCCTTCTTAGGGCCAAAATCGTATTTAAAAACTAATATTACATCCCTCGTAAAAAACTTTAAAATTTAAAAATGATTATTACTGCACAGGGTGGTCTTTTTTCGATGCCCATACAGGGAGGGTATCTCGGTTATTATCAGAGATAGAAAAAAAGTAAGTACTTAGTCTCGATTTCTTTTTTCGAGGGAATTCTTTGCCGTAAATAGATTTTTGATATCTTTTTTAATTTTCGAAATATAGCCAAAAACCGATTTTTGGCAATTTTCAAAAATGTTAAATATCTCGCTTAAATGAAAAGATAGAGAAAAACTTTAAAGACATTTTTGGCATGGCGTTTAGTCCTTAATAAGATAGCGATATTCATTTTTTTTTTTAACTCGTATCAATACCGATATATTACACCTAACTTTATTATTTTAAATGGCAACCATAGTTGGCTTTGACAAATCCAAAGCTAAGTTTTTGCGCTTTTTAAAAATATATAATTTGCCCATTGAAATATACCTAGACAGTTAACAAACAAACAAGAAGTATTACGTTGTTCTTTTTCATCTCTCATTGAAATAAATAAAGAAAAAGAATTATTAAGTATTTTGATTGTACAGGTTGGTCTATTTTCGATGCCCATACAGGGAGGGTATCTCGGTTATTATCAGAATTTAAAAAAAATCTAAATAAATCAACCTTTCAATTTTTTTTTTAATTGCAAAATTTCAACCCGCCAAAATATTACGATAAAAAAACCCACAGGGTAGGTTCAGTCCCCTGTAAAGGTAGGAGGTATGAAAATATTACTATGGGAAACATTTTAATAAGTATAAAACATCCACTAAATATTATTCTCCTACATTTATCCAAATTTTAGAAATAAAATAAAAACCTAATTTCACCACTTCGAAATTTTCGATAAGGAATCACCTCCCCATTTTTTTGCAATACTCTAGAACACCCTGTAGAAAGAGGTCTTGATCTTTAACCAGTTTTAGTACAAATTCTATTTAACCAATTGAAAATTTGTTTTGTCGATTTAAATTCTCAATTAATTAGCAAAAGAAATATAGCTAAAAATATTTCTTGGTTAGTAAAACATTGTCTAAACAATTAAAAGTTGTTAGACCACTTGAAATATATTTTTTGTTTCAAAAGCAGATACATAAAACAATTTTGCAAATTTTTAAATTACTAAATAAATTAATAAAACAAAATTTCAAGCATGATGAAGCAGGATGTAGTCGCAAAACTAGACTAGCGAAGGAATATAAATAATAAAAAAGAGCCAGCTATTGCTTATGTTGTACTTACATATATCAGCTAATGTTTTAAGTAATTACAAAAATATGTTAATGTTGGGTTTTGACAAGCCAGTTTTGGGAATTACCAAGCTCAGTAGACTAGGATTTGAAAGCAAAAAATAGATTTCATTTCTATTTTGAATGTTCATCAAGAGATGAAAGAAATACGTAAGACTAAACATTTAGATAAAATATTTTAAAGTAATTTGTAAGTGGTCGTAATTTTTTAACATATTAACCAGTGTCTGCTCAACAACCGGGTTAGAGGGGACAACAGCTCAAGGCGACCATAAATTCAGCGAATAAGTGTTACCTTAACAAGTGCTACATACAAAGTAACCAATTGTGAACGTGAAAGAAAACAAACATTAAAACAGCACGGTAAAAAACAATGGCGTAATTTATTGCCCATTGTTGCTCTGATCGTCGGCTTACAGCGTATGGGTCTTGCACCGATAGCAGTAAAGCTCCTGGATAGCTGGTCGTTTGCTTCTGTTCACAAGAAATGTACGCAGCATATAACCTAAGACACGAAAAGAAACTCAACAGCTGAAGACAAACGTCAATTTGCTCGTATATTGAAAAATAAATAGTACAAAAGTTCAACTACTAAAAAACAACACTAAAACATTATTTCTTGTGCTGTTTGAGCTTAACATAAAAAAAAACCTTGCTTACTGAAAGTACCTACAGGGAGTGCTTCCAGACTTAAAAAAAGCGCTAGCTGCAACGTATATGTGCTGCAGGGGACTATCTTCGATTTAAAATAATTTCTCATAAATAAAGTTTTATGGTGCTAGTCCGGGTATTATTTGATCAAAACACGTATGTCAAAAATAATCATTGGTTCCTCAAATGCTGCATTTAGACCTGCACTGAGGAAAGTGATGGATAGTGATACCGAAACAAGGTATACCCTCACACGAAGCCATATCTTATAGACATAGACCAATTTCACTGCTACATATCATGTCTAAATTCGTCGAGAAAGTGTTTCTGAAGAGAATGCAACCCGTCACTGAAAGAAAAAATCTGATCCCCAATCACCAATTTGGATTCAGACATGAACGCTCCACAGTTGACCAAGTTCATAGGAGAACTAATATTTTGAAAAAGTATCAGAAGAGGGAAGAGTCAATTCCGCAGTATTCCTGGATGTGGTGCAAGCATTTGATAGGGTTTGGTACGAAGAACTGCATTACAAATTAAAACATGTTCTTCCCAAACAACATACAGAAAGGCGGAGAATAAAACTTAACGAAACCAAATTCGTCCATATTGACTTCACCAACGCATAGAACACACTCCGGTATCCATGAATGGTCAGATGACACCATAAGAATTATGGTATCATCTGACCATATGCTTATGGCATAAGCCAACACAACCAAATACCTCGGCTTGAAACTCGATATTAAACTTCGTTGGAAAACTCATGTCAGGAAGAAAAGAGAGGAGTTGGGTATTACATATCGAAAAAGAAACTCCGCTCTGTCAGTACATAATAAGATTCTACCATACAAGCAGATATAAAAACCAGTGTGGACGTGTGGTATACAGCTCTGGGGTTGTGCCAAAACAAGCGACATTAAAATAATCCAAACTTTTCACAACAAAGTATGAAGGAACATTGTAGATGCACTCTGGTACATTAGAAATGAAGATCTCCATAAGGACCTTGGAGTGGAGTTTATGGACAGCGAAATCTAGAAATTTTCCAGAAGGAAGGAAGAAAACTATTGCAGCATGTGAATATCGAGGCTATCCAGCTTCTCGATAACACTAACATGGTAAGAAGACTCAAGAGAAAAAATCGCTTTGTCTTGGTGTAATGTGACATTAACAGTGTATTTAAAAAAAGCAAATTCAGTTCATGTGTTAGTGCAAAAGAACAGAGTGTCCTCAATGTTGGAACAGCTAGGAAACGTCAATGGGTGACTTAGATCTTAGATCTCAACTTCTTTCGTGTACTAGAAAAATAACTAGTTACTTATTAGTCTAAGATTAGATCGTAACATTAATTACATTTAAAAAAAATTGTCTTGTATGTGACTGAAACTAGAAAATGCTAGCTTTAGCTAGACCTTAATTTTCAAAAGACCTTTTTTGATGAATTTTAAAACAGAATATCCAAAAACAGTGTGTATTTTCTATTACTTGCAAAAGTTATTTTAAATAAATGTCTGGAGCAGTGCCGTAACGAGGGTACGAAGCGCCTGTGGCAAGTGTCTAACTTGCCCCCCCCCCTAACCCAAAAAGGATCAAAATTTTGAAAAATTCAATTGTAACAAGTAAAATTTTATTAAATGCAATATGTTAAATATTTAGTATTAATCCCATCAAAATGAGTAACCTGTAAAACCAATTATGCATTGGTATAAATAAATTATCTGTTAAATATATTTTTATTCAAATTCAATGACAAATACATTAAAAAAATACAAGATATAGGTATAATATAAAATAATATAATAAAAACATAAATAAGTTCAGCATATTTTATATGTTAATTTTTCTAGCTTATTCATTTGCAAACACATCGTCATAATTTAATGTTTTTGCGATATATTTTTCAATTAATATTATGTTTGTTAATCGCTCTTGTCCAATAGAAGAACGAAGGTACGATTTTACAATTTTCACTTTGCGAAACGAACGTTCGCAGGAAGCTGTTATTACAGGCATTGTTATAAAAAACTTTGTAATGAGAGTTCGTAATTTTTTTGGCAAGATTTGAAAAGCCTAAATTTTCAAAAACCACCACTTGATATTTGAAATTCGGTATTTCACATACAAGTTCTACTATATTTCAATGCCAGGTCAGCTGCGCATCATTTGAGATCATATAGCAGCATAATTTTTAAAGCTTGTCCATTTAAAAAAACTGCAGTCATTTGAGACCACTTGTAAAGCAGTAAGACTATCAATGAGTTGTATGAGTATTAGATCTGGAATGTAAGTTTCAATATTTATTGTTTCGGCAAAACTTTTCGCCGAATGGTGAGGCAAATCGAAAAAATTATTGTGGTACTGTTACATTTCATTTATTAGAGCTTTTATCATATCCACAGCATTTTTGACAGTGTTTTTTGTTGTTGTAAAAGTAAACTTACATTATTTATTCCAACATTAGTTACAGAGTCTACTGTAACTTGTCTTTGCCATCTAACTCGAAACAAATTGGAACTCACCAGTGTTACCAAATGTAGCAAAATTCCGCTGTGTTGTAAATACAGGGTGGTCCAAATTCGATGGGATTGCATGTGTATCTCGCTTAATAGGAAAGATAGAGAAACGGTTAAATTACCAAAAATGGGCAGTTTTTTGGGACATACTCAGAACCGTTTTCAAAAATATTCTATCATATCCGGTTTTTGAAATATTAGAGAAAAACTGTTTTTTTGTCATATTAATAATGTGTCATATCTCCGTTATTGTTGTAAATATAAAAAAAGTTTATTAACAATATTTTTAGATATTTTTATGTTTAGTTTGATTACACTAAAAAAAAATTTTTGCGCTCGCCGTTAAAAAGTTATGACACAAACTTACCTTTTTTTAAATAGAAGCTATAGTTGGCTATGGCCCATTTAAATTCCTTATTTTTTTCTCATTCCAAATATATTAGGGTTAATGTATTTATTTTCAATAATACGCAAGTTACAAAGGTTTTTCAATTTTTTTAAAGATGAAAAACAAAAAGTAGGCTGTGGAAACAAAAAAAAATCAAGAAAAACAGAAAATTATAGAATATATTTGACAACTGTTCTGAGTTCATCTCAAGAAAGTGCTCATTTTTGATAATTTAACCGTTTCGCTATCTTGCCTATTAAGCAAGATACCCATGCAATCCCATCGAATTTGGACCACCCTGTACTGTATGTCCAAAGCGGCGTGTTGCCGAAATTTAAAAATTATATATACAATAGCGGACATTTATATCCAGTTACTTATTTTTTTTTAACATTTTTTATATTTTGCGCCCCAAATCTAGTTACGCCCGTGGTGAGCGCCTTTTTCGCCACGCTCTTGGTACGGCACTGGTCTGGAGTGTAAAGTTTTTGTCGTAAGGATTTATTAGCGCCTGTTAAAAGACGTAATAACGCAGTCTTTTCTTTTTTGGATTAATCCCGTTTAAGTTCTCCCATTTTTACTTCAAACTACTGGCTCACGTGTCGCAGTAGCGATAAAGCGCATTTTAGTTCTTAATTACAAAAAAATTTAACGTTTGCGCGTATAATTTTAATACCAACACAGTCGACGGGCTTTAATGTCACCGTTTATTATTAATTTCATGAAAACATCATAGCCTGGGACGCCCAGAAGTGCGATAAAGCTAGGACAAGCTCATCTTGGTCGAGTTTTTCTCATCCCCTTTCGCTAAGTTTTCGTAATTTGCATGATCGCGGTTTAATGCTGACAAAATTGTTTTTCGTTGAGTTAACTTTGGCTTACTGAGACGACGATACTATGGCTTTAGTATAATTTCAATTTCAGTCTTAAATTGCGACCTTGGTGTTATTAATTAATGGTGGTTTCGTTCCAGCGCCGCCTGGAAAGGAACGCAGCAATAATAGTACAAGATTTTTGTATTAAAAGTGTTGTGACAGATTGAATAAATAGTTTTTTGTACGACCACTAAAGTAAATGACTCTTACCGTACAGCCTGCATGCGTAGCAAGTGAGTCTTTACGCACGGCAAGCAAAAAGCACAGTTTTTTAAAAGAAGTGATCAAAGTAGACTTACGTCAAACATGCCTAGTTAGTGAGTTATAACGCACGGTAAGCAAAATGCCCACTTGTATAGGAATTTCAAAGTAGACTTACGTAAAAATTGACAAGACGACGTAATCACATGTGTATATTAGGCAAAAAGCCCTTAAAATCATAGGTATTATGTGATCGTAGAAAAAGTTCGGTACAAAACACGAGTTGTAACGCAATTACGCCCTCGCCGCTACGCGGCTCCGTGCGCACCTTTTCCACTCGTGCGTAATCTGCTTCTTACAATTCTTGTTATGTAATATACTATTTCGTACTTACATACATTAAGAAATAAGAACGAATCTTTAGTGAACCATTCACGTCTATTGTACTCCCGCTCAGGTCTTCCGTTCGTCTGTTACCTGCAGTTGAAAAAAAAAAAAACTTTTGACAAAGCAGTCTAGACTGTTTCTTATTTGTTTTTGCAATTAAGACACCCCTGATTATTATTTACGCGCCTGAACGCGACAGTGTGTTAATATTAGACAAGTTAATTACTATCTGTCTCAGATAGCTAAGTGATTTTATTGTTTTGGCGTATCTGTGTGATAGATATTACCTGTTTATTACACTTTAATGTGTAACCTCGTGTAAATACGCGTCAGACATCTCTAATTGAAATCGGATTAACGCTTAGTGAGATGTTAAATTCGCTGCCAGCTTCTGTCGGCTCGTATAGGGGCGACTAGCAACGAAATGTGCAGTTTGAAAACGGACTGAGAGCTTTAAAAGCTGCGGTCAAGTAGTGGATGAATATGTAAAATTTTGAGACAGCTAGGTACGGGGGTATCAAAGGTACCTTGGCGATCTGGGGATGTCTAAAATGGTTTAGGATAGAAATACTGTAAAAGGGGTCAAAATAGACCAATGTAATCATGAAAAGAAAATGTTTGTTTTGGGGAAGAATGTGGCTTTCTATACAGGGTGTCCCAGCCAAGACAAATTATTCGATAGTTCTGTCATTAGTAATAATATTAAAAAAAGTTAAATATAAAAGTTGTTTGTAATCATTTACTACATAACCTAAAATTATTTTTAACTGTACTCAGTGTTTTGTTTTTGCGCTCTGATACTAAACATTGTTTTTTTTACATGGAACACCCTGTATATTTTGTAATTTTTGGATGTAAAACTAAATTTTCTTTCAAAAATATTATAGGTTGTTTATGTCTAAAATGAACCGTTTTTGAGTTCACGTTTTTTTGAAAATTTTGACAGATGCAGACCTTTATAAAAATACTGCAGTTAGCCCGTCCTAGGACGGGATTGTCAAGTATGACATAAGTCAACCCGTGTTACAGATTACTATAATAACATTACAGATTACTATGATAACATGATGATTGTCAAGTATGACATAAGTCAACCCGTAGCTATATTCATACGTTACCGTGTCACAGATAGATAGATAGATAGACAGAGTCAGGCTGGACTTTTATACATATACATTTATTTATTATTTATTTTTATTAAGATAACAACACCAGAGCAATTTACTCTGGTAATTTATTAGACAATAGTGTCATAGTGATTGTTGACTAGTTACATGTTTAAAATAATATACAGGGTGTTCGTTATACTCGGTCCATTTCGCTAAACGTTAAACGCATATAAATCTTTTTTTTTTAAATGGAACACCCTATAAATTTTTACATTTTCTTGTAGAAAATTTAATTATCTTTCATTTTTTATGACTAAATATAATATTTTTGAAGTTATTTCGTTTCTTATGATTATTTGCGAGTATTTTACCTAAAATATCTGTAGTAGCCTTTGAAAATTCAAAACAATTTGTATGAACTGTCAACCAGAACAGTTAATTTCCACTATTATGCCACTAAAAATCCATATTTTTTTAAGAACTGTAGATACACAGCATTCTGGTGTTATTTGTTGCCATTTATGTTGTGTATCTAAAGCTCTTAAAAAATATGGATTTTTAGTGGCATAATAGTGGAAATTGTCCCGATTAACTGTTCTGGTTGACAGTTCATTGAAATTGTTTTGAATTTTCAAAGGCTACTACCGATATTTTAGGTAAAATACTTACAAATAATCATAAAAAACGAAATAACTTCAAAAATATTGTATTTAGACATAAAACATGCTTAACAACTTTGAAAGATAATTAAATTTTCTACAAGAAAATGTAAAAATATATAGGGTGTTCCATTATAAAAAAAAGATTTATATGCGTTTAAAGTTTAGCGAAATGGACCGAGTATAACGAACACCCTGTAAATTATTTTTAAAATGTAACTAGTCAACAATCACTCCGACACTATTGTCTAATAAAGTACTAGAGTAAATTGCTCTGGTGTTGTTATGTTAATAAATATAAATATTTTTGTAAAGGTCTGCATCTGTAAAAATTTTCAAAAAAACGTCAATAACTCAAAAACGGTCCATTTTAGACAAAAACAACCCATAATATTTTTGAAAGAGAATTTAATTCTACATTCAAAAATTACAAAATATACAGGGTGTTCTATATAAAAAAAAACAATGTTTGGTATCAATGCGCAAAAACAAAACACTGTATTGCTGAAAATAATTTTAGGTTATGTAGTAAATGATTACAAACAATTTTTATATTTAACTTTTTTTAATATTATTACTTATAACAGAGCTATCGAATACTTCGTCTTGGCTGGGACACCCTGTATCTGTTATAACTAATCTTGTCGTCCGTCATCACTTCCACAGTCCTTCCTGTTCTTGCATCATCTTCCAAGGATTCTTGCCCCATTCGAAACCGTTTTGACCAATCTTTTGCCACAGAATAAGACGGGTAATTGTCCCCGTACACCCCATTCAGTCGAACTTTGATGCTTCGAGGAGAAAGACCTTCGCGAGTAAGAAATTTACTCAATACTCAATTTTATCCATAACAATTCTTGTACTTGTGTGCTGTCCATATGTTCAGTTTTATCTACCACATGTTTCTATACACTGAAGCTAATGTTTCCTTCAGTTTCGCCTGTATAAAGCAAACCACAAGCACAATTAATTGAATACTCAACCACCTCCCGTAACAATATGAATATTTAAACTGCTGGGAACTGTTTTAAATGAAAGTCTTCACTTATTTCATATCATTATCACAAATATTTCAGCTTTATTACATTTTTTCACCTAATACCTCTCGGTATAATAGTAAAAATTCCGAACTATTAAGAAAAACAAGAAACGACGCATTCTTGGGCGCCACAACTCCTGGTGCACGTGATTCTTTGATATCTCCAAGCTCTTTCCTCATACTTGGTATGCAGATCTATCGAGTTGATTAACAAAACATCAAACTACAGCACAGTACTGCATTTTTCTGTTCGGAATAACACGCGACAAGTCCGTTCCTCTTACGATTGTCAAATCTGGGAACGTGGCGATGGGAACTCTAATCGATAGTCATTTATCGTACGATTCCATAGGTGACTGGGATCTCTGACCTCACCGGCGTTATGGCACCTTTGATAAAACTCATTTTTAATAGTCAACAGAACCTACGGGGGACGTTAACATCGCGGCTGGCCATGCTTTGAATGATAATAAATACCACGCACGCGGCTACACGATCGTAAAGTTTGGTTTCTGTCGGAAATGGCTGTTGGACTTCATGGTGGCATCGTAGCGTAAAACCAGATTTAAGTATTTACGGATTTTAACGTTGGCCGCGGTCGTAAAATAAAATGAACGTTATCGGGATGGGCGCGAATAGATGCAGTTTCGCTACAGGTTTTTAATAAAACGACAATCTAAGAACGTTAAATGTATATTCGCGCTTATGAAACGACTTTTACGATGTCTAAGTGTAAGATATAAACGATACTTATTGGACACGGGTACTTAGAAACGATTTTATCTCGATACAAATCAATAAAGCAGAGAACGACTGCTTCTTGTCGGTTGTTTTTACTATGCGCAATCCGCGATTTCCAAAATCGCGCGAGCGTTCGATCATTAATGTGCATTAAAATATTATACTCCTACCAACTATAGAGACATTTCACTTATATTTGTTATCTCGGTTACTTATATTTTTCTGTTTACATTTCCCACAGACGTTAACGAATCGCCATTTTTCTTTATTGTTAAGTGACTTGTTAAGTCACTTTCAAAATTAACAGTTTATAAAAATTACAGACTTAACTTCATTTTGTCCGATGTGTTTTACTGAAGTGATGTTTGATAAGACGGTAATTTAAGAAAATTGATTAGTAATTTATTTAATATAAGCAATTTATATGTATTTGTTTACAAGTTAATTCGTTTAAGAAAATCGTATACGATTTTTCTACAAAAATTTCGTCCCAAGAATTTAGCATGGAAAATATGAACCCTTTACATTGTACTATTTTTTGGTACGAAAACTCCAATATATTTTGGTTACTTTTTAGTAACTTTTATTATATTTTGTTGGCAAGTTGAATAACCATGTTAAATGTGTCAAATGTTTATTTATATTTTAATGTTTATTTGTATATGGGTGCTTTTAGGATGTTTTACAACCAGGTATCCGATTTTCACCCGGACTCTCCAAGTTTTAACATCGTTTCTCTGGGCTCCGGGTTTCGTAACAGTACCAAAAATTAACTTAATCGAAAAAAACAGTACCCATACAAGAAATTGTATCAAAATATAACCGTGAGTCGGATAAAACAATGAAAACAAGAACACGATCGTATTGTCTATCTCTGTTTTTCAAAATACTATGTTCACGCTTTGCTTCTGAATGTTATTATTCCGGGAAGTCGCGTAATTCGCCTTGATTTTAAATTTATTTATTACGTCGTATTATATCCATATAACAAAATGTTGTAATTTGCTTGTTTTTTTGCTTTTTATGTTTCAACATTGCATATTTCCCACAGGAATTTTATTTTTATTACGAATTAAAATCCTGGAAAACTACAACTGAAATTAAGTTGTATTTCTTAACCCCCCTAAGCCCGTTATCCACAACGGGTTTACATAAAACCAGGGCAAGAAACCGGTTTTTTAAACCGGTTTAAAAAACCGGTTAACCTTTATTTTTTGTCCAAAATTTTGATTTTTAACCGAAACCGAAACCGTTATTTTTAAAGGCAAAAAAAACGGTAACCTTTAACCAAAATAATAAAAAACCGGTTTTTTAAACATCTCTTTTTAATAAAAATTATTTTGAAAAAATACAAAATCTGTATTAAATGTGATTAGTTTACCAAAAGAAATTACTGAATGCTTGATTGTACATATATTATAAAATTATAAATAGATTATATCTTTTTATACTTTGCATTCCAAATCTGAATAATGTTAAAAACCGGTGAAATTAACCGGTTTTCTCAAAACCGGTTCTTTAGGGAAAAAACCGGTTTTTCAACAAACACCGTTATAAAAATAAAGTTCTTGAATTCGGTTAACCGTTAACCAAAATTTTTTTCGGTTTCTAGCCCTGCATAAAACAAACTAGGCACCCGTGCTTACACATAATTACAAATGAATAGAAAACTACTACTTATGGCTGCAGTACCATTAATAATGTTATTAAACAATCAATAACGAACTGATTTTTATTTCAGTTAACCTAACCCACAAATGACATGCGGTCAGATACAATCACAGTAAAATACGCATGCGCGCATACTAAATATTGGATGGAATTTAGGAATTTCTAATTTCATTCATACGATTTTCTCGTTCAAGATTTTTAATTTCTTATTGACACCGTACTAGAAAATCGTATACGATTTTCTTAAACCAAAAAATAGTATAGTATAAAACAGACTTAAGTAAATTTATCAGTACATTTTGAAATGTATGTAATGTATTTCATACAAAAGTTTATTCATGTATTGCAGCGGTCGGGGAACCGGGGTAAATTACCCCAAATGGGGTAAAAATGAAATTTTGGGGGTAAAAATAAAACTTTTGTGAATAAAAATCGCTCTTACCTCAAAAAGTCCCAATTTTGAAGCAATTGTATCAAACATGAAACAACATAATTTCTCCAAAACGTGAAGAAAGAATGTTTTCAATTATTCTTTTTTCAATTTGTTATATATATTACTTATATTACTATTATTACCGTTATGTATTACTAGGTATTACATTGATAAATTAAATAAATGATGTTTAAATTAAATTTTTAGTTATTGTTTTCTTTTCAAAATTATCATGGGGGGCTATAATATGAAAGATGCTAAAAAGAGGCGATTTCGTTTTTTTTTTGCTCTTCTCGCCATGGGGTAATATCAACTTACACAAAAATATTTTGGGGTAATGATTAAAAAAGTTCCCCGACCGCTGATGTATTGAATAATTGTCATTAACAGGAGTGATAAAGGCTTAAGACATTTTTAAAATAACTGCGGTAAATTGGGGGTACATAGCGAAGCAAATCCATCATTATGCCATTTTCAAAATAAATGTATTGGCACTTCTGTTAAACAATAAAATTTGTATTGACGGAAATAGTAATGATGTTAAAAGAAATTGCACGTAAAATGTTTAAAAATAAAAAGACCATACATTTTTCTAAGCTTTAACCCATTTTTCACAAGAAGTGACTTAAGTCACTTGCAAAATAAACCGTTCAATTTACAAGCAGAATTTTGTAAATTCCTTAATATTCGTAAAGAATTTTATTCTTAATACTGATTTAAAGTTATGTATAGTTTAGCTGTTGCAAATTACTTTTTCCATGGTATAGTTTCGCAATTTTCTGAATATTTTACCGCGTGATTAGTTGGCAAAATATTAACTTACTAATGGTTATGAAAAACAACAAAATAAATGCCAGTAGCTGGAATAAAATATTTTCTGTCTAAAACAAAAGGGTTTTGTTTCGAATTATTTTGTTCGTGCACTGCGCATCTTCCCTGAGGGTATATAAAACAACAAGCCGCGAAAAATAGTGCAGTTGTTTGTAAAAATAACGTTTTTTGCTCATTTAATGTTACGTAAATTAACATCTGCGTATTGGAGGCACCTAAAAACCAAGTTTTGGCTAAACCTTATAAGGAAGCAACTTTCTGCAATCTGCTAACGCGTTGAACGTTATCATTTTTAATTTGTTTCTAGTAATTAACCTCGATAGTAATTTTTTAATTGCGTGTATACACCCTTGAGCGGTTTGGTAATGATTTTACGATATTTTCTTATTTTAAATTCAATTAATAGCAGCACTTTTGGTCAAAAGGAATCCAATCAAGGCAGATGCTTCATTTATTGTTTATAGCTGACTCAAACGATCTAATTTAGCATTTCAGACCGTGTGGATCACAAAAACAAAAATCCCTTCATGTAGTGTGAAAAATATCCAAAAAGTTTCCTCAGGTACACTGAAAACAATGGATTTTTTTACTGGTTTTTAGTTATCATGGACTACTTTTACGTGTTTAACTTCCAAATGAAAGAATATCAGTAAGGTATAATTTACTAACAGTTAAAGATAATCTCGGCGAACTATACATATTTGATGGGCTTGGAAATAGAGTTCATTTATGGTGTCTTGGATGACTACAGCTGGTATTTAACAATACGAAAATTTACTCAAAAACTATCTGGTATCAAATAAAACTGACTAAGTTAAAATTCAACCGGTGTCAATGGACTTGGTGTAGTTGAACAAAATTTTGTTCGCTTTGATGCCCATATCTTTTTAAATAATCTCCTGTTAGTTAAATCATAATAACGTAGATCTATTCATTTAACAGTACATTTTAACGTGTTTGTGCCGTCATTTTGTGTTTTGTTAAAAAGTATCGTCCAAAATTTAGTTAAGAACAATTTTTAATATGTTTTAAAATTAAGAATACCTAAGCTAATCTTCGTAATACAATATAAGAATAATTTCAAGTTTACTTCTCAACGTTTTTTAAAAAATCAACTGATATTTCAATTTTTCACAATTTCAACATGGTATTTTAACTTATTCAACATTTTTCAACAATATTTCAACAATTTTCAACAATTTTAGAAATATCCCTGAGGATGCAGATAAAATTACATCTGCGAAACATGTAGGATCTTTTTAAAAATTGCAACGTAATAAACCTGTTTAAAAACCAGAAACTTTTTCGTTTATTTAACCTATAATCAAAAACAGGAGAAACCAACTTTATTAAATCATACCCTTAGATAAATTGCAAATAACGTAGACAAATTCCAACGAAATGTAGCCAGTTTTGTCTTAAAAAAAGCAAAAACGGTCATTAAGAGCGTAAGAAAAAATTCTAACACAACGAAACCTTCATGCAACCCGCACACACACACTTAAGACCCTGTGTCACCGTTTAGGCGTCGCCCCCACGTGATGGAAAATCGGCCAAGTGACAAAATTATCTAATAAATCATATCCCGATACTTTAACATCGTATATTTACGGCGCCTCCCGAGATGCAACCCCATTAATCATTTGTTGAGAATACAAAACAAATTATTTTATAACCATCAACTTTTTGCGGAGTTAAATTAATTTTCATTTTTGTTCGGTGAGAAATTGCAATTTCAGTAAGTTGACAGTGCGAACGAAGAAAGATTGCGACGCGAAACACGGAGTACTCTGCTTGTTCCATCTGTCTTCGTACTAAATAACTTTAAATTATATTGCAGCGAACATGATTAGCCCCTATATTATAACCGGGTTACAGAGAATAAGAAGGGAAATGTAGATATAATGGTGAAGTTGGCGTAAAATAACTGGGTGGGTTGAAAAAGTAAAACTATCATTCAAAATATTCTAAACGATAATTTTTAGACTAACACTAAGGTTGTCAGGTGTTGACAAAAAAACCTTGAAGGATGTGCTCTACATACTTAAAGAATAGTTTCAAACAAAAATTGCACCTATAATTACCGTGACCATATTTTCTTAGAGAGCCTACTGACGGAAACCTATATTAAACCGCGTAAGATGTCTTGGTTAAAAAAAAACTACAAAATTAGCCATATCTCAGTGGTCTTATGAACGAAAGTAAAAGTTTAATTTCAAAGTATTTTTCACATCTGTAACAAAAGTAAAATATAGTTCTTTTTATATACTACACTTATACAGGGTGTTTCTTAAGTATTGCAAAAAAAAATCGGGTGGTGATTCCTTATCGAAAATTAAGGGAGGGGGACTTTTGTACAATTTTCGTATCGTAAACAGGTGGTTTACAACGGAACTTAAATCTAAACAAAAAGAGAGAGACAGTCTTTATAAAATAGCGAAATTAACCAAATTAGGACACTACTGGGAAATGTACAAATCAGCAAGAAATGAATATACTAAATTAATTAAATTTGCTAAAAATTCATATACCGAAAATAAATTAAAAAGTTGTCAAAATAATTCGACTAAAATATGGAGAGCTCTTAAAGAAATACTGGGGGGAAACAAGAATGTTAAAATTAAAAAGGTGAATTTTGGTGACTTGGAAATTACGAATGAATCAGATTTAGCCACGAAATTTAACGAATACTTTGTAAACAGCATAAAAGATATTAACGAAAATATTCCTTCACCAATAAATCCAATTCTTAAAATAAAAAGTGCTAGTGACACCTTTAAATTTAGATGTGTTACTTTAGACCAAGTATACAAAATAGTGAATACTATCAAAAATTCAAGTAGTACAGATAATATTTCACTTAGTACAATAAGGGATGCCTTACCAGTAATCGGGCAAACATTAGTTAACATTATAAATGAATCATTACAGTACGGGGTAGTACCAGAAATTTGGAAAATTAATACGGTTATTCCTATTCCAAAAATTATTAACACTAAAAAATGCGGTGAGTTTAGACCTATAAATATGTTACCTAAAATAGAACAAATATTAGAAATTATAGTTAAACAACAACTCGTAGAATTTCTTAACAGTAACAAAACTATTTCAGATTCTCAATCAGGATTTAGACATAAGCATTCATGCGAAACAGCATTGAATTTAGTTTTAACAAATTGGAGAGATGAAATTGAAAACGATAAAATAATTTTGGCAGTTTTTGTCGATCTGAAACGAGCATTTGAAACCATCTGTAGAAAAAGACTTTTGCAAAAATTACAAATGTACGGAATCCAAGGGAATGAACTAAAATGGTTTGAAAGTTATTTATCAAACAGATTTCAAAAAACCAGGGTGGGAAAAGTAGAATCAAAGGCAATTATTAACGAGTTAGGTGTACCACAAGGATCAGTTTTAGGTCCAGTTTTATTCAATATTTACATAAATGACATTACGCAGACAGTTAGATCGTGTGACATGCATTTATTTGCAGATGATACGTTAATTTCGGTATCAGGTGAAGATTTACAAACAACAGTTAATGTCATAAACGAAGATTTAATTGAAGTAACAGATTGGTTTAAAGCTAATAAACTGGAGTTGAATGTATCTAAAACAAAATGCATGGTAATAGGTAGTACACAATTCAGCAATATGTCAAATGTTAACGTATTTATAGATAATAATAAGGTAGAGATAGTTGAAGAGTTTAAATACCTAGGGGTAATTATAGATAATCATTTAAAATTTAAAAAGAACATAGATTATATTGTAAAAAAAGTTGGTGCAAAAATTAGTTATTTTGGGAGAATATCGAATAAATTAAACTTTGAAGCTAGGATATTGGTCTATCATACAATAATAGAACCATACTTTAATTATTGCAGTAGCATAATATTTCTAAGTAATGAGGGGGATCTGAAAAAATTACAAAAGCAGCAAAACAGAGCTTTGCGTATCATATTACAGTGTTCTAAATTAACTAAAATTGAATATATGCATAATAAGTTGGGGTTCCTTAATATATGGCAAAATACAGTGTATAACGTTTTGGTTCTAATATATAAATGTATAAACAATATGATGCCAGGATATATGAGTAAATATCTGATATACAACAAAGAACAGCATGATTATGAAACAAGACAAAGAGAACATTTTAGACTGCCTAAATGTAAAAAAAGTAGTACACAGAACTCGCTCTATTACAAAGGGCTAAAATTGTTTAATCAATTACCAAACGAATTAAAATATTCTGTTAATCTGCATGCGTTTAAAGAAGGTTGTAAGACCCATGTAAAACTGCAATTTTAATTTAAAGTACTAGTTGTAAAGATTGATGTATAAATAGTTTCTTTTATAACTAAATAAAGCCTATTATTATTATTATTATTATTATTATTTTTTTTCCTTAGACGTCTCCTTTCGGAGTTCCACCCCCTTGAAGGGGAGCGGTAAAATGAGGTTTCTATTTTATTTCTCAAATTTGGATATATGTATGTAGGAGAATGATATTTGGTGTGTTTAGTACTTATTTAAAGGTTGCCCATAGTAATATGATGAAAACTAGCAATGTAGGTAGGGAGGTGGATGTAAATAAACATTGCACAAGCGCTTAGGGCGACATATAACAAAAATTAAAGAAACTATAGGCACTGTTACTGTAATACCTCTAAATTATGTGAAGACTAATATCTGTTCACACACTGAAACGATATTGCACTAGGCGACTACGTGTCTGTAATTTTAATATTTTTGTTGTAATTTCAAGCGAATTTTATACTTTTTTTTATCTTGCTCATGCGTTGCGTTGACAACGGGACATCGACTCTACGACGTGTTGCAACGCGTTTTGAATTTTAACAACAATACGTACTTTAAAATCGAGAAGACTCGAGCTAGAAATGTATGTAGATCTGTTAGAGCCCCACAGATTATGTCCCCGCTGTGTTTTAGTAGCTTTGATCGTATTGTGCCGTTTGATGACTGCGTCTTTTCGTTTTTATTGCAGACGGTAATGTCATCTGCAATAAAGTTCGAAATAATCTCTAGATCCACGAGATACGACCAAGGAACAGTTGATTAAAGGAGGGAGATATCGTTTTATCCTGTACACTTGCCAAACTTGTACAAAATTGGTCGTTTTTTTTTTTGATTGGCTATTAAAAGCGAGCTGAGATGCAAGACAGAATTATCAAAGGCTCAAGATGTCTAGCGTCATTAATTCATGTAAGTAGGTCAATGAATATCTCAAGGAGGGTAAAAATTAACACCTACAAAACGGTTATAAACCAAGTTACTTACTGGGGGGGGGGGGGGGTGAGATGGGGGGAAAACGAATCAAAAAGAAGGTAAAAAATTACAGGTCTGAGAGAGGAAGGTACTACGGAAGATATTTGGGAAAAAAGGAAAGAGAACAATGAAGAAGAAGAACAAATGAGGAACTGGAGAAATTATATGCTCTTATACAGGGTGTCCCAATTATACACCGCCAAAAAGTAGGTGCATATTCCTGAATGAAAATGATGACCATTTGTCAAATATTTTGTTATCCGAAAATGCTTCCTTTCAAAGTTAGAGACCTCCAAAGTTGCAAGAAAAAAATATCAAAAAATCGATTACGTCCTAGCCGTTTAAGCTAGAGCTATCAAACTTGGCCGAAATGTTTAGGTGTTTCCCATTGACTTTGCGGGATATCATTTATAGTCAGGTCATCCGCTTACCATCTTCAGAATTCTTTACTCTGGAATAAAATTGAAAATGTCATTTGTCCATGAGAAAGTACGACTTAAGAGGAAAAAATTCGTCCCTCTTTGTTTTTTGCTGTAAACGTAGCCGTTTTCGAGAAAATTAGCGCTGAAGATGCATCGACAAACTCTGTTTATACACCTGAAATATTTTTTTTACTAAACTTAGTTAGCTAATGTCATGCTTGAAAAAAATTTTGAAGATGGTAAGCGGATGACCTGACTATAAATCATCCTTCCAATTACGTGTTTTTTTTCTAATTATCCCACAAAGTCAATGGGAAACACCTAAAAATTTCGGCCAAGTTTGATAGCTCTAGCTTAAACGGCTAGGACGTAACCGATTTTTTGATTTTTTTTTCTTGCAAACTTTGGAGGTCTAACTTTGAAATGAAGCATTTTCGGATAACAAAATATTTGACAAATGGTCATCATTTTCACTCAGGAATATGCACCTACTTTTTGGCGGTGTATAATTGGGACACCCTGTATAACGGGAAGATTATTCAGAATAAAGCACGAATAGGCTTACTCTTCGTTTAAATAGATCAGAGCCGGTGTGCCACAGGGAAGCGTGTTAGGCCCAGACCTTTATTTGCTGTATACCTGTGACATTCCGAAGACCAGGGGAGTAACACTAGCAACTTTCGCTGATGGTACCGCTCTACTAGCAACTGGCACTAACAACGAAGAAGCAGTCTATAAACTGCAAACAGCAAGCAATGCAAATTAATGAAACCAAGCCAAAACATATCAACTTCACTAACAAAACGAGACATAACAAGTATGTGTCAATCAAAATAAACAATAAGGTAACACTGCCAAGTACCTACTTAGGTATGAATCTTGACGCAAAACTGAAGTGGAAAGAACATAAAAAAAAAGGAAAGAACTCAATATTAGGCATACAAAAATGTACTGGGTGCTAAGAGGAACATTTCAGTTGTCCACACAAAACAAATTACTACTCTATAATCAGATACTGAAGCCTGGATAATTCTTCGAATATTAGTTTTTTGTTTTCGTTGGTTTTGCGTAGACTGTAAGGCAGTTCACAGATGTGGCGTTAAATAGAAGAAATTTAATTTATTGCAAAAAAAATATTTTAGAGTTTATAATTATAGATTAGCGTTCGGTTTATGGATTCTTCGTGTAATTTAGTTGAGGTTACAAACAATTAGTAATAGAGGGGAATCATGCGAGGTTATAAGTTGTTCTAAGGGAAAACTTTGCACTATAGCCCCAACTTCTGCGGCAGTCAGGCGAAACGGTGCACCAACCCGTGGCTAATAAGAAAGACCAACTTACCATTTATTATTTGTTACCCCAATAATCTCGCCCGCTACGTCGCGCTTAAAGATATTTGTTTTATTTTTGCTTAAGAATTCTGTCGAACATTGTAACTCCCATATCTTTGGTTTTAACGTAGTGTGTTATCTAAAATTCATTACAAAAGTTAAATTCAGACAAAATAAACATAACGGAGCTAATGTTCGCAGACGACATGGTCTTAGTCGCGGAAACAGAAAAGAATTTGCAAGATAATTTAGAAACTCTAAATCAGGAATTGGAAAAAATTAATATGAAAATAAATACCGAAAAAACTAAAACTATGATCGTTACAACAGAGAACAAAGGGCATAACTTCACTTTAAATGGGCTTAGGTTGGAACAGGTAGAAAGCTTTAAATATTTAGGAGTGATCATGGAGAAAAATGGAGGAATGGACAAGGAAATAAGCGAAAGGACAGGAAATGTGGGAAGAATATTTAACAGTTTAAGAACAACATTTTTTGGAAATAGAGAAGTTCCAAAACGAAAAAAAGTGGAAGTGGTCAAAAAGGTAGTAACTCCGGCACTTTTATACGGAAGGGAAACGTGGACACTCACAAATAAAAATAGCATCCGAGTGAATGCAGCTGAATTGAAATTTCTAAGAAAAATCCAAGGAAAAACCAAAAAAAGATAGAATCAGAAACGAAACATATAGAGAACAATTAGAGATAAAATCAGTCGAAACAAAAATACAAGAAAGACAGCTGGTTGGGTCACATTTATAGGATGAAAGAGGAAAGGTTAACCAGAAAAGCATATGAAGCAAGATCACAGGGAAAAAACAAAAGAAGTAGACCAGTAAGCTCAGCTCCACCCTCGTATTTTGGTCGAAATCGCGGAGAGCTTAAGACGAAGGCATTGCCAATCCCTGCCTGAGACCGCGTAGAATCCTGCTGTAGCTGAAGTAACTTTTTAGGATGTTTTTTGGCTGGGCCAAGTCCATCCCGGAACCACATTTAGCTGCAATTATTGCCTTTCTTATCCTCCAACGACAGACTACCCCTAATTATGAGCTTAAAACCCAAGATTACGTACAAGACTTGTTTTTATTCTGCAAATCTTCGTCGAGAAGCCCAGCCTTGGTGTTTTATTGACGACTAATTAATAATTAATTCATCTTGTATGTATGTTGTTAATAATAGGCTTATATCTGCTATAAATAATAGATTTATGGTTCACTTGCGCAAACATAACGTTGAATAATCCAGAAGGCATAGGCCATAAGAGCAAACTGCCAGTTCTCGCGCTTGGCTGCGCCTCATCGCTAGACGGTGCTTTCATACATTCATAAGCTATAGACAGGACGCGGGATAATATCCCAAATCAAATTATATCGCCTTCAGTGGCTCCTTCCATAATTCTTGAGACGCTATCGGAGTGTTTTAATTTCGAATGGCTGACATCGGGAAATTTGTGCGAGTTGATTTAGCGCTCAATAGGGCAGTATATCAAGGATTTGTATTGCTTCTTCACAAATACCCTTAAATTATCAGCAGTAATATAACAAGTGCATTGAAAATTATCGATAATTTTTGGTAAATATGCCCGAATGCATGTTGAGCTGAAAAAACACGAGTGATTTTTTCTGATTTAACTTGCATGAGTGAAGTTTTGTCAAAAATTATATATTATTTGCAATGCACGAGTTATATTTTGTCAGAAAATTTCCTTCACCTAACCAGCCTGTCAAATTAAATGTACGTTATGTCGAATTTTACTGTCAGAGTGCACCACTTACGCACCGTAAGGGGTGTGGTTTAATCTATATTACATTAACGCTACTGGTCGCCGAAATTCGTCAAAAAATTATCAATACCAAAATATTTAATTCCCCCTCCAAATTTATATTTTCGACCAATCACAAACTCAGATTTCTTAGAAACGACCAATAAACGCATGAAAATCTGTTAATTGCGAAAAGGATATTATCAGTGTATGATTATGTTTATTGGCCGTTTCTAGGAAATCTGAGTTTCTTATTGGTCGAAAACGCAAGTATTTCCGTTTTTAAAAAAATAAATTCTAGGTTGAAGTGTGGTGTTACTTTTTTAGAATTTATGTAAATTTTATATTATTATTACTTTTTTGTAATTTTGCTAAATACAGGGTGTGTATAAATTGGCGGAAGCGCTACACGTGACGATGTTCTTCGTAAAATTCTAAGTCGAAAATCTTGATACAAAAAACTTGTACCATGCTTCCTATGGCCTCAGGAACCATTTAAACAAAAAAAAAATTGGCAACATTGCATACATTGATTTGCGTTTGGACATTTTTTATCAGCAATTTTTACTTAGGTATTTACAATTTTTGTTCGAACTGAAAGCCTTCAGTTCGTAAACATAGCTGCAAACTTTTGGGTATAGTAAAACACAAACTAGAAATAATTACGAGAAAAACAGAGAAGACAGCTAATGACAATGTTGCCATATGTATTATTTTCATTCAAATCAGTGATTTACATATTTTCAACACCAATTTTTGAAAGGAAGAACACAATATTATTATCTAGGAAAAAATACTATTCGAAATTTATTTTTATTATTTATTAATTGCAGCTTTTTCATTTGCAAGTATTATATAATACTTCTAACACTTATTAAAGAACTAAATGTCAAAACTTTGAGGACCTCTTGCAGACACAGCAAGCATGGTACAACATTTTCGTATTAAGATTTTCGTGTAGCGCTTCTGCCAATTTTTACACACCCTGTATAGTATGCATGTGTTCCTTTACCTAAATGGAAACCATTAGTGAAAGTTTTTACCCTTATTACAAATAATTTCGTGGAGGTGGGGGGCGGATCTGAAAAAGTTAAAATCAGAAAAGGTTCTGCAGTAAAACTGTAATTTTGGATGATGGCAAAGTACTCTACATCAGCATTTCTCAAACTTTTAAACAAGCGACCCAAATAATTTTCTAGAAATGAGAGTACGACTTATAGGGGAGGGGGTCTCTATCGCAGCAAGAAGATTTTCAAAAAAAATACCCTTATAAATGTCATTTTAAAGCATTTTAAAACAGAAATTAAAATTTTAATTTTTCTTTGTATTTTTATCAAAACAGTTCCGTTTCGCGACCCAATAAAAATTAATCGCGACCCAATTTTGGGTCGCGCCCCATAGTTTGAGAAGCGCTGCCCTGCATTATCTAACTTTTCATTAAAACACGTTTGAACATTTAAAATCTAAAAAAATACGCCTGCGGCGCATTTTATCTCCCCTACACTTTTTTGTGTCGATTTCTGCTTGCTTTTGAAAAAATCAAGAGTTAGCAATCCTTCAGAAGGGCGGCAAATTCAGGGACTTCCCCGGGCGGCACAAACTCTAGCTACGCCACTGGGTTCTCGGTTATTTTCAGCACTAGAGTATAGATAGAGTTTAAAATTGGCAAAGTTGCTACACTTAATTTTGATTAATAATATCAAAACAGGTCGCCGAGGGGCACAGAACTTTAATTTAACAACGTTGAATTGAAAAATTTTGAAAATGAATTGAAAAAGAAAAAAAAAGCGTTGAAAATGCACTTGGATGATATTTGTAGCTAACGTCACTGTATGGCAATGGAAAAGCGCAGAAGTTTCAAGCTTCTCTATGCACTCTTTAATTCCTATTCAATATTTCTCAACTTTATTATTACTTTGACGTAATTTTCTTTTCGCTTTAAACACTCGATTACGTAGAAGGACTCTCATCGCGTCTGTTTGTAGCGTTTTTTTTGTCTGGTACGCTCCTTTTGACGATCCAGACATGTACAATTTGGTACAAGTGTATCTAGACTATAAAGCGAACGAGGCAGTGTTTGCTACTACGTTTGTTGAAGGGTTTTGTCGGCCATGTTTCGCGCAATAAGTAAGATCGTTGTCCTGCAACGAGAGCCCTTTGAAGTCTAGGACGTCCGCAAATTCCTACTAGCTTTACTTTGTCCTTAAAATGTTCGGGCTGGCCGCTAATTAAAGCTTTTGAAAATTATATCCCGTCCAGTCGCCATTGCTAGCTTTTTTCTCGTCGATTTCTGAAAGAGTTCCAAGTCCGTGATGGTAAAGGATGTGGGTTTTGTAATCAGATTTTACTCTATGGCCCATTCGTTTTGGAATATGAAAAGAAGCACTTAATATACAGGGTGTCCCAATTATACACCGCCAAAAAGTAGGTGCATATTCCCGAGTGAAAATGATGACCATTTGTCAAATATTTTGTTATCCGAAAATGCTTCCTTTCAAAGTTAGAGACCTCCAAAGTTGCAAGGAAAAAATAATCAAAAAATCGAATACGTCCTAGCCGTTTAAGCTAGAGCTATCAAACTTGGCCGAAATGTTTAGGTGTTTCCCATGGACTTTGTGGGGTAATTAGAAAGAAAACACGTAATTGGAAGGATGATTTATAGTCAGGCAATCCGCTTACCATCTTCAGAATTTTTTTCTCTGGAATAAAATTGAAAATGTCATTCGTCCATAAGAAAGTACGACTTAAGAGGAAAAAATTCGTCCCTCTTTGTTTTTTGCTGTAAACGTAGCCGTTTTCGAGAAAATTAGCGCTAAAGATGCATCGACAAACTCTGTGTATACACCTCAAATATTTTTTTTACTAAACTTAGTTGGCTAATGTCATGCTTAAAAAAAATTCTGAAGATGGTAAGCGGATGACCTGACTATAAATCATACTTCCAATTACGTGTTTTCTTTCTAATTATCCCACAAAGTCAATGGGAAACACCCAAACATTTCGGCCAAGTTTGATAGCTCTAGCTTAAACGGCTAGGACGTAATCGATTTTTTGATTTTTTTTTCTTGCAACTTTGGAGGTCTCTAACTTTGAAAGGAAGCATTTTCGGATAACAAAATATTTGACAAATGATCATCATTTTCACTCAGGAATATGCACCTACTTTTTGGCGGTGTATAATTGGGACACCCTGTAGAGTGTAGTAAAAACATTTTTCTGCGTCCGTCCAGAAAGTCAGTTGTTTTCGATTAATTTTTAGGCTGGAATATACCTACATCTTTACGCGAACGTAAAAAATCTTCTTTAGTATAATAGAATTTTACACAAAAATACCTAAAATTAATCTTCATAAATGTTTTCGATATTTACAACAGTAACGGAGATATGACGCATTATAAATATGACAAAAAAACACATTTCTTCCAATAACTCGAAAACTATAAATGATAGAATATTTTTGAAAACGGTTCCAAGTTCGTCTCAAAAAAACTGCACATTTTTGGTAATCTAACCGTTTCTCCATCTTGAATATTAAGCGAGATACCCTTGTAATCCCATCGATTTTGGACCACCCTGTACTTGTCTCCTTCGACAAATAGAAAATTTAATTAGTTCCAAGTTTCAGTTATCGCAGGTTTGAAGAACACCGATTAAAGACCACGGGATTAGACTGTAAGTTCGGTTAACCAACTTTTGACGCTTGTTTTTTTACGTTCCCTGGTAGGATTTAGTCCCAAAGCATCTCTTGGCTAATTTACTGCAAAAATTCTAGAATTTATTATTGTATCGTTTTAGCTATAAGATCAGAAGTGGTTTTTGGGCCAATAATTTCTATCCGACATATTTCTTAAGCGATCACAAAACATTCTCCTTTAAAAAAAAACCCAGGCTCTGTTCTTTTAGCTTTTATCGTAGACAAAACTTTGTCGGTAGTATGTAAGTGATATTGTAGTATGTCGCGACATCAAAGTTGAAAGTTTTTGCTTTCAGACGGGAACAAGCTTCATAGTTTAGGTACAAACTACTAGGCAGTCACTGGAAGTAATGTGCAAGTAAATTTAAACACAATCACCTTTTATGCAACAAAGTTGTTACAGAAGTTAAAGTGCAGCGCGCTTTTGACTCTTCGCATTTGAAGTCTTTCAGTATCGATAGCTGTTGTGATAAAGCAGTGTACGTGGTAAAAAATGTCACAACCGTTTTTTAAAACTAGTTATAAATGGTATTTAATAGTAGTAGTTAGTATATTACATAACAAGGGATGTAACAAGCATATTACGTACGAGTAGAAAAGTTTCCACGAGTGCGTAATTGCTCTTTACAACTCGTGTTATGTAGCTTACTTTTTCTACGATCACATAATACCTACGATTTTAACGGATTTTTGGCTAATATACACATGTAATTACGTTGTCTTGTCAATTTTGACGTAAGCCTACTTAGATATTTCTAGACAAGTGCGCATTTTGCTTACCGTGCGTTATAACTCACTTACTATGGATGCAGGAAGTGTTTGACGTGAGTCTACTTTGATCATTTCTTTTAAAAACTGTGCTTTTTGCTTACCGTGCGTAAGGACACACTTACTATGCATGCAGGCTGTACGGTAGAGGTCATTTACGTTAGTGGTCATAGAAAAAAATACTTTCGTTACTTGATAACTGTTTGTGGATTTTTCTAAACAGATTTTTGTGTATGGAATTTTTTTCCAACACCCAAATGTCGGTTTCCTATTAGTTCATGTTTTACCTTTGCTTAATTTGAGCTCACAGCTTATTCCCATTGTGGGTTGAAACTTACTGAAGTGAAGAAACTTTGCCGACTTCAAAATGCTTTTGTGGGAAACATGATATACTAGCAAACAAAATGAAAGTACGTAAAAGTTCCAGTTTGTTAATGTAGCCAAGGAAAACACATCATTTTACGAGGCACAGGAAAACTTTGATCGAGTTTTGTAAGAATTTTAACAATTTAGCTAATGCCGAAGACTTTTTTCCGCTATTTTGAAGACTCGAAACAAATTGCTTTGTTACAAAAATGAAGTGGTTTAAGGATGTTTGGTGAACATTTCCAACTTGTCTTTCAAGGATATTTATTTTTTCAGTATTAAGGCAAAAATAAGGTTAATGTAAAACTACATTTTGACCATTTGTTCATGTTCCTAATATTTTCTATGATCGTTCCCAAGTATTTGAATTTTGAATTATTGTGTTTCTTGTTCTACATTCTAAATATTTTCGCAATATTTAAGAAACACCCTATATATTCTTTCTTTTTCCGTAATAACCTTTGTTTTTGTATTGTTTATAGAGTTTATACCAATTTTCTTTGTATTTATTATCTCATGACACCTCCTTAATTGCGTTGATGTTTTGTTGTAATTTTCTTTCTTTCGTTGCTTATATGTATTACTTTATCTTCAAGCAAACAGTAATTTCGATAATTAAACTTTCTGCCCTTCCCAATGTCCATGTTTAGACGCTTTCTTTTTTTTTCTGGCGTTTTTATTGCTTCGTCTATGGCTAAAGGATATATACATATATATATAAAAATCAACAGGAGAGGATGAAATACCAACAAACCTCTTAAAACATACTGCCGACCTAATATCTGGACCTTTGAATCACATCATAAACCTTTCTTTAAAAAATGGCATATTTCCAAACAAACTAAAATGTGCAAAAATCAAACCTATCTACAAAAAAGGGGATGTAAGTGACATAGGAAACTATAGGCCCATAGCCATACTCACAAACATCAGTAAGATATTTGAAAAAATAATCTACAACAGAATTGAAAATTACTTAGACCACTATGGCATAATAAACAACGCTCAAAATGGTTTCAGAAAAGGCAAGACAACTACCCGTGCTATTTACATGGCAATCCGAAATGTACTTCAATCCCTCAACAAAGACAAACACACCATGGTCATGTGTGTTGATCTCTCAAAAGCTTTTGATAGTGTTGACCACGAGATACTGCTAACGAAATTAGAACACTATGGTATACGAGGGACCGCCCATAATCTTATAACATCTTATCTTTCGGAAAGAAACCAATACGTTGCCGGAAAAGACACGTCAGGTAGATTTCTAAAATCCAACAAAAAGAAAATCAAAAAAGGAGTCCCACAAGGATCAATCTTGGGCCCCCTCTTATACATACTGTACACAAATGATCTTCCAGATTTTGTCAAAACTTCCCTTATACAATTTGCCGATGACACATCTGCCATTATTAGTGACTCAGATTCCAAAAACTCTGAACAAAAACTCTTTGACTGTTTAGGCCAACTCCAACATTGGTTTACGTTAAATAATCTAACCTTAAACGTCAATAAAACGCAAGTTATAAAATTTTCACAAAGTAAAATAACCTCCGACTTAAAATTTCAAAATAATTCCACAAGTATAAATGTTGTTAATAAAATATCTTTTCTTGGTTTATGTATTGACTCTAGACTGGACTGGTCATACCATATCGAACGCCTGTCACAAAGCCTGTCACGGTACCCTTTTGCACTAAAAAACCTAAAAAAATTGGTCAATGCAAACGCGGCCAAAACTGCATATCATGCATATGTCGAATCTAGGTTACGCTATGCTGTAATTTTTTGGGGTAACGCTAGTGACTCAGAACGCCTCTTCATTATACAAAAGCGATATATAAGAAATATATTTGGCCTGAACTACCGAGATCACTGCAAAGAAACTTTTCGTGACAACGAAATATTAACCTTTTACGGTCTATTTATCCTCGATGCCATCATGTTCGTAAAAAATAATGTAGATCTGTTCGAAGAGAATATAAGAAATCATGCAGCCAATACGCGACATAAAAAAAACCTAAAACCCGATTGTTTCAAATATACCTATCTTCAAAAAAATGTAGCCTCCACAATTATTGCTATATATAATAAATTTAACACATCACCTGAGAGTATAATAAATCTTCCCACCCGCGAATTGAAGAAGAAATTAAGAAAAGTTCTGATTTCTAAAGCTTACTATGGAGTAAGCGAATACTTAAATGATGCTGACTTTGTAAAATGTTATATTTAAATATCATTTTTCTGTGTTTTTTCTTTTTTATTAACTATGTATGTTATTTGTAATGTACGTAAATTATTATTGTGACAAGTTCTACACCTTTCTTGGGATATTCAGAACAAATAAAGATTATTATTATTATACTAAAGGACTTATGGCGCGCATCCCAGTTTTAATCCTATTTTAGTTTGAAATTTTGATGGTTCTCTCTTTTGTATTCCTACAATATAGGAATTACTTTTAAGCATTGCCTGTTGATGTTTTTTTTATACATTTCGATACATGTTTTCTCGTTATCTTATCAGACTTTTTCCAGGTGTGCAAAACACATGCAGTTCTTAATCATTGCCAATGATTTTTTCACTAATCCGTTTTACAGGGGAGGGTCACGATATGTTGTCGCTAGAATCTGATCAAGGCTGTGTTTGTTGCATTAAAACTAAATGTTTTGCAGGGTTATACGCGCCACTGGCCATTTCCTTCGGAAAATTGAGGGAAAAACGGAAAAGTTGAATAATAAAGGTAAATTTTGCGATCGCGTTGGCCATGAAACCGTCAGAGATAAAATCGAAATGCTTCTATTTACCAATGCGCGCATCCTTTGCAAGTAAAATGGTGCAAAGTTTTTGAAAAAATCCGGAGAAAACTGTCAAAAACGAAACCCCTGCAAATAGCCCTGATTTGAGTTGTTGTGGTATATCTGTTATAGGGATTCTGAGTCTCGACTATTTTTGAAGTCCCGGGACTCGAGACTTTTTTTTATCAAAGTCCCGGGAATTCCCGGGACTTCAAGACTTTTGCGAATTTTATTTACATACTAAAAAATAGTGGTTTAACCCGTCAGAAATGACGGAAGATTTTATTACGTGCAAGAAAAATTATGATATGTTCATGTGCTCAAAATTCATCGGTTATTTTCACTGTAAAAAATAAGTTTTCTTGACAGTGACATTGTTTCTGAAAGCACCCGCTACATACTTAAAATTGCTTCTATGCACGTATCGTGATCGTGAATCGGTAGTGACAGTTGACAGTTTTTTTTTTTTTAAATTAAACCAAATTCACGGATTTAGTTTTTGAAGCATTTATTTTATAAATAAAGTATAGTAGTAGGAGTAGTATTATTATTTTTAATTAAGTCTACATTCTACATTAAATAAAGTATATATTTCCAAGTAAATGCCTATTTTAAATAAAATTAACAATTTTCATTAAACTTTAAAACATAACAAGTATAGGTAAGTAAAATATATGTTTACTAATAAACTTAACAATTATCCTTTAGCTTTAAAGCAGACAAGAAATAAACATAAATAATTAAATATGGCAGGCAAAAAACTTTAATAAAGTTAAGGAAATACTGATTGTTAGTAGGTATAAACTATAAACATAAAAAATTATGAAACAGAATATTTTTGCTAAACTCGTGGCAGTAAAATTTGTTTCAAAATTAGAGGGATAAAAAATTAATTTCAGTGTTCTGTAACATTTAGTCTCGTCTCGAGTCTCGAACTAAATGTCCCGGGACTCGAGACTAAGAAAGTCCCGGGAATTCCCTGGACTTACGTCTCGGGACATTCCCGGGACAGAATCCCTAATCGGTTATAACTAAATCTATACGACTTGCATAGGCGTTTAACATAGGGAAAACCGTTTTTACAAGGGCCTCGTTTTTCGCGTTTTCCTCCGGAACAGTTTAAGATTTTTCCAAAAACTTTGCACCATTTTACTTGCAAAGGATGCGCGCATTGGTAAATAGAAGCATTTCGATTTTATCCCTGACGGTTTCATGGCCAACGCGATCGCAAAAATTACCTTTATTATTCAGCTCTTCAGTTTTTTCCCTATTTTTTCTGAAGGAAATGGACAGTGGCACGTATAACTCTGCAAAACGTTTAGTTTTGATGTTCTTGATGCAATAAACAGCCTCGATCAGATTTTAGCGACAATATATCGTGACCCTCTCTTGTTAGTATAAAAATCGTGTGCTTTCAACTTTTTCTGAAGCCATTTTGTTTTGTTTCGTGTCATTTCTAGGACTTTTCGAGTCTTAATATTATTCATATATGGAAAGGAACATGAAATCATGTCGTGCATGGCATATTTTAATCAGAATAGCTTGGATTATTTCATGTAAACTTAAAACTGAAATGAGTTTAGGGTGAATTATGCTCTTATAATTTTTTGTAAAGGAAAAATTCAACAATTATTATTTTTTGGTATTGTGAATACACGTTTTCATTAGCAAAAAACGAAATTGGCTTTAAATTTAATTATGGCTGAATATATGTAAGTTTTTAATAATTGTATTTCTCTTTGTTCCAGGTAAGTCGATTACATGTTATTAATAAAAAAGGCGACTGTTGTGGTAAGTTACAAAATTAAACTCTTGCGGTTTTTGTTCTTTGGTCTTCGCTGTTAATTAGTATGGCTTTTAATTTAACGTTAACAGAACTGTCAAAAGCATATATTTGCTTGTGATTTGCGTTCGTCATTTCTCCATGAACCTTTAGTAACGATAAAAGAACGTGTTTAAGTTTAATTAACTAAAAATATAGTACTTTACATGCGGTATTTTGTTGAATAATTCTTCTGTATCAATTAGCTTACATTTTTAAGATTACTCTCAAAGAACGAATTGTGATCAGTTTTGTGGTGAAAAGTTAAAAAAAAGTTACTTGAATATCGCATCTAATTTTTGGAAGCTTTTAATCCGAGTTTGCAGTAAACATTGGTTAAATTTATAAGATCCAAAGTAGAAAGTTTGAAGTTAATGCTCGAAATTGGGGTGTTTGCTTGTGTATCTTCGGTTACTCTGGCGTTTTAGCCCCATGAAAGTGAAATAAACCTTTCAACTTTGCCTTAATCACATCGGCTAACGATTATCTCTGTTTTTAAAGATATAGATGCTGTAAAAAAAAATTGGGTCGACGCTTTTATACTAGAAATGTTGGTATTTAGTACAGAAACTTTAATGTTTATGTTGGGAGATGTTTAGCTATTTTTTTTATCGGACGATAATTCACAAAATTAGTTTTAATTCTGGGAGGATTTTTGAATAAACTTAGGAGAAGCTTTGCGTGCTGTGCTGTTTTTCATATATTTTTTCTTATTTAAAATTGTATCCTGTTTTTCTTATAAATGTTAGTCTGCGCATATTCTCCAAGTCTGGAATTTTTTAGTACTTTTTGGGAATATCAAATCAAGTTTTTGAATTATAAAAAAATGGTTATTAAAGACAAATAATTCCTTTTTGCTTAGAAATGTATTAGTTCATTTAAAATAATAACAATGTTTTAATTTAAAAAGTCTTCTAATATTTACAAGAAAATTAAAGTCTTCTAATATTATCATTGCTTTTAAATTCAAAACCTTTCTGTTGGAAAATGTCCTTCAAATATTGATGGCTAGATGATTTTCTCTAGGTCTTGAAATATTTTATAAAATTGATTTAATTTAACAGAAAAGTCTTAACACAAGTGACTCTTCTGCGTTACATTTGGTTGTGAAATTTAACGTAAATATTGAGAAATAATAGCTGATCGGTTTATTTTTAGTTTAGAATATAAAGGCTATTCCAAATTAGTCGATTTTTTTCTTAAAAAATTTGCAAGGATATAAACTTGGAACTTTTTAAAAAATTTGAGGAGCTCTAAAAAATAGTTTTAGGTCGTTTCTAAACGAACAAAACGTGGAAATGTATTGCTTAGCAGTTTCCAACCTTTTTGTACCTCCGTCCCCCTTTTTCATAAAAAAATCTTTGCGCCCCCCTTACTTTTCGTAACAATCTAGTTTCATAAATACTGTTTTCATATAATAATTATTTAATGGGCTACAAAACAATATACCATATTCTGTATAAATAAAGTTCTTTTTGTTTGTTTGTGTTCAAAAATGATATTTTGGTAACAGCTGCGGGGCTCCCCTGCTATAGTCTTGCGCTCCCCTAGGAAGACGTGCCCTACAGCTTGGAAACCACTGGATTAGGGTGTCTTTAACATTTTTAGAAAATATAAAGACCATCCCAAAACAGGATGTTTTTTCTGAAAAATTTTTGGGGTACTTAAAAGGTATCACCATGATTGCCGGTCTTTCAAGGGGCAAGACTAAGGATTATTATTTATTATATATTATTATTGAATCGATTAAAAAAAATGTTGACCGGGTTTGACGAAGAATAAGCTGTTATTTCACCATGAAAATGCACCGGCTCACGCGTTTCGAATTGTAACATCAGCAATTGTACAACTGAGCTTCGAATTGATTTCCTTTGCATCTTGTTCTCCAGATTTGGCTTCCTCCGACTACCATTTGTTTACAAACTAGAAAAAAAAGACTTGACAGGGCAAATATTTTCATCAAATGAAGAGATCTTAGCGGCTGTTGGCGCTTATTTTGCAGACCGCGACGAATTGGTCTACCAAAGGGAGCTTAAAACAAGGATGCGTGCTCAGTCCATTATTATTCTAAGCAGTCATAGATGGGGTAATTAAAGAAGTGAAACAAAAAATGAGACCGTTTCACTAAGGCAACTGAAAAATGGAAAAAGTCGTTATAGATGGGGGTAATTAAAGAAGTAAAACAAAAAATGACATAATCTTAGTCGCGGAAACAGAAAAAATCTGCAACATAATCTAGAAACTCTAAACCTGGAATTGGATCAATATGAAAATACAGAAAAAACCAAAAGTATGATCGTTACAACAGAGAACCAAGGGCATAACATCACTTTAGATTGGCTTTGGTTGGAATATGTAGAAAGCTTTAAATATTTAGGAGTGATCATAGAGAAAAATGGAAGAACGGACAAGGAAATAAGTGAAAGGAGAGGAAATGAGGGAAGAATATTTAACAGTTTAAGAACAACATTTTTTTGGAAATAGAGAAGTCCCAAAAACAACAAAAGTGGAAGTGGTCAAAAAGGTAGTAACTCCGGCATTTTTATACGGAAGTGAAACTTGGACACTCACAAACAAAAATAGTAGCCAAGTGAATGCAGCTGAAATGAGATTTCTAAGAAAATACGAGGAAAAACAAAAAAAGATAAAATCAGAAGTGAAACATATAGAGAACAATTGCAGATAAATTCAGTTGAAACAAAAATACAAGAAAGGCAGCTGGAATGGTTTGGTCACATTTATAGGATGAAAGAAGAAAGAGTAACCAGAAAAGCTTACGAAGCAAGATCACAGGGAAAAAACAAAAGAGGTAGACCGAGAAAAACCTGGCAAGACGAAGTTAAAAAACCAGCAACGGATAGAAACATCAAATGGAAAGACATAAAAAAGCTATCACAAGACAAAAAAACATGGAAAAAAAGTCAGCACAACACTACTCAAAGGTCCTGCACCTAACAGTAGAAGGATTCGTGACTAAATTGCCACAAAGTTGATGATCTACATTTAGTAGCTTTGGGCCTTTAACAGTCACTTATTTTTTAAAAGTACATCAGATCATTTGTTTGTTTGCCAAAAATCACTCGTCATATTGGTTGCCCTTTCCTCTAGTGGTCTTTTCTCAGCCTCTTACCTTTGATCCCGTGAATGCTGCCGTCATCTTCACCGCAGGTTTCCAGCGACCTTCCTAATCTGAATAAACATAGCCGCCTGGATTATTGATTACATTAGTTTTATCCCGTCCGGCGGTGTCCTAAACCAATGTTTACTCGGATCCGTCGGCACTTCTACAATTCCCATTGATTTTGTTTTACATTTATCGAATTTGTTCGACAATTCGACCTCCGGAGCAAAAACTCGGCGCTTTATCCCGTCACCTTAATTAGTCCGGTCGTGAAAAAAGTCTCGACTGTCTGTTGTTTATCGGTTTCGGTGGGGATTCTGATTGATTTCCGATGTGCGGAGGCCGTTTGATGGATGCACGGGGGGTGCGTTTGTCTTGTCGTTAATTAATGATGGCGCGACTGCATTAACTGAAGTTGTTTAGGTGCCAAAGTTTACCCCTGGCTTGGTTGTACCTGGATTAAGGGCCTAATTTAGTAAAATGGATGTAACTCATGCAGCGTAATGTCGGCACTTCGTGGAAATTAGATCGTGAACGTCATTGGTGTGGTTGAAAAATTTGATGAGGTCATGCATAATTCGTTACTGCGAATGCGTTGGTCTATAATTGTGATTTGTATGTAGATACTTGGTCGCCTGTGGGAAAAAAAGATGGTTGCGGTCGTGCGTAATGTCATTTGTTTATTAAAATTTCTTTATTTAGAAATGCAGTAATTTTTTGCATATTAATGTTTTCATAAATATGCATTTGTACAGTTTTGAAGCAAACGAAATGTTTTGTAAAAATGAAACCCAACTAATCTGAAAATTGATTCAAATTTCGAAATAAATTTACCAGGCTACCTTCAGCTGTCTTAATATGACAGTTGTTTATACAGGGTGATTGATTGGGACCGTGCATTAGAAATATATGAAGAATGAAAAAGGGTATTGATCTGAAATTTTGGTTATGACCACATTGGCATCTGATCTGTTTATTGAAACTATTTTCAAGATGGCGACACTTCCGGAAATACCGGAAGTTGACGTCTACTTTCTTATTTCAAACACAATGGTCTACTTTTTATTGCATTTTTGGATTCAACACGTTATTTTAGAGGAAGTTTTAATAGCATTGCCTATACCTAAGTGCACTAGTTTGTTAGATTTTTGAGCTTTTTTGAAACTTTTTTGGTTTACATCGTGATGCTAAATATTATCTACCGCCGCCATTTTTAAAGCAAAAACCCTCTAATTGAGACTATGAATAGAAGAAACCTTGGAGTTCATACTGGAATTTTTGCAATCGAAGCATTATTTACAGGGTGTCCAAAATTTAATTTTCTTTTAATGCAACTTCAGACCACTAAAACTCGTTTTTTTCATATACAATGTCCGTGTTCGAATACTCTTGATTTTCCATTTTCATGGATACTTCAGACAAACGTTATGAAAGTGGTTTACAGTTATTAATATTGGCATTTGTTGTCATTTCCAAGGCTTACTATTTAAAAATGTTACACTTTCTCTTAACTTTATCAAAAATTCTTAATAACTCGAAAATTATTAGGTGTAGGAAACGCTATAGTACATGTTCATGCAGAATTTAATTTTGCATTATAAAATGTAAAAAAACTTTGTGCCCAAAATTTTGAGACTCACAATAATTATTCGACTGGAAACTGTAAATGTAAAGACTCTTATTTTCAATCAGGAAACAAAATTACACTAATCGACTTGTCATACTGTGCGAAATATTTTGATTATTAATAAGAAAAACTTTTTTACAAAATTCAATTTATGAAAAGATGTGCAAAAATTGAAAGTCAAATTGTTAAAAATGTGAACTCATATGATTTTGGGTTCGCATGATACATTATATTTTTACATATTTGTTGCGTTTATTGTCTTTATAGTTTGTCAAAGTGACTGTTAGCTTTTATGACTCAGGTATGTTATTAACTGCCAAAACTATATTTTGAAGCTTGCCTGTAGAAAGGATAATTATTTCAATAATGTTGGTAAGCAGTTTCATGTACATAATATATATGAGACAATACATACCTATGTTGTATAAAATATGAGCATATGGCGATAGCCCTAATTTTTTTTTTGCTAGGTGTACCTTTTTAGTTGGCTTAAGCAATTTTTGTTGTTTGGCAAATTCCTTATATCGTTCAGTTTTGTTTCAAATTTAATAGCTAAATAATTTTATAGTTTCGTCCTGCTTCGTCAGTAGACAGATGATTTAATTGCCCTTCATATGTTTTTAAAGTAATGAAAATTACAATGAATTTAATATATATAAGAAAAATCACCAAATGTATTAGCTATCAACAATCTTCTCTGTAGAAAAGTTCGACCAGTTTCAAGACTTTAGTAGCTTCGTCGATAGCTTTTTAATTATTTAGAAACGCATTGCTGTTTACCAAAAATTATTTGCTTAAAATATTAGTAATTGAAGTATGTATTATTAAGCCAATTTATTAAATTGAAAAGATGTGTATAAGTAATCAATCTTACATCTAAAAAAAGCTTAAAAAAAGCTTCGTTTAATATCCTACCGACCTTGAGTTGGTACCTACTCAAGAAATACTGGTAAAATCGCATTAGGGCTTTTCCAAGTTAAATTTTGAATGCCCTGTGCCAACTCCCTGTTTTATATTTTTATTTGTAAATGAAGCCATCTTTTGTTGATTTATTTATAAAGCCATTTTTCAAAAGAGCTTGAGTTTCAAATTTAAAAAATGAAGTTTATTTGTTATCCAATTTTTTGTAAAATTAAAATTAGCTTGTTCTCTATCGTTTTGAAGGGAGTTCTGTATAAAATTTAAAAAGCAAATATAACGTTGAGATCTATGCGGGAAAATTAATATTTGAACAAAAAATTAGGTATAAGTTTTAAAATGCTAGAATAAGTAAATGATAATCATATGTTAAAGACACACTGATGCCAACACAAAAGTTAGGATAACCGTCTAAATGTAATCTCTCCCTCAAGTTTCTTTTACAAAGGTAATTCTAAAATTTTTATTATGAAAGAAAAATTAGACAAACGACTTTCATAAACAACATTTTTAATTCCTAAAGCCCATTCCGAAATTAATTAGTATAATCCTTTTCTACTTGTCACAAGCTTACCCGATAGCAATCAGGAGGGTTTTAAAATTCTGAGAGTTAATATCTAACAGCGTTTCGTTTCATAATTCTAAAAATAATATTCCGTTGCTCGGTTTAGATTCGTCAACATGTTAAAACGATATTACAACTATACAAAAGCCAACCTCAACAAATTAAACAATTACAAAACACGGGGAAAAATTAATTAAAAGTGGGATTCAGTTGCTGGTTTGCCTGAAAACACAGTTGTTTTATATAAATATGGGGGTTGACGTTACAATTTTATAATTATATCACGGTGTATGGCGTATAACAATGTTTTCCAAACTTTCCAGACTGTGGACTGGTGTTTTTTGTAATACATTTTCGTAGCCAACTCAACACATACAACAAAATATGGCTTACAAGTAGTAATAATAACCCCCTTATAAAAAAAATCGTAGACACCATTTAAAAAGACTGGTACATATTGGTACGCGGAAACCAAACGCTTGGTATAGTTGAAAATTGTTTTAAATTGTCCAACTAATGATCGTGAACAAGTTTTCTATGAAGGTATTTTTCTCGGGCACCACTACCGGGCCGCGGACCACAGTTTGAGAAACGCTGGCCTTAATAACTGGGTGCCTTTTGTTTTGTTGTTTCTGACCGTATTTGTCGAGTGTTCCTGTACAAAAGCTAGAAAATTTGACAGGAAATTATAAGGGGCCATTATGTATCGTGTAACATTTATAATTTGTAGGGCGGATGGCGCTCATTTGGCGTGCATTAACTTCGAGATGGTCAAAAGGCTTTTAACTTTAAGGATGTGCAATTATTACGTCACACATTTACAAAAGATCAAGTTGCATGCCTTTAGCAACCTTCTTTGTTTCACGAGGTTTGTGTTTACTCTGGATGGCGCTAATTAACGGCTATGGCAGATTGTGTCTTTAAAAATCGTATTCTGTTCATCTTTTTTTAGGTTTTACTAAAGTTAGGTACGTTATTTGAGTCAAAAAATGACAGACTTTGTACATATTGTGGGCAAACTTTAAACTTAAACTCAACAATATTTCACTTTTTTTGGTATTACCCTTGAGTTTTCGAGTTTATTATGTGATCGTAGAAAAAGTAAGCTACATAACACGAGTTGTAAAGCAATTTCGCACTCGTGGAAATACGCACTCACCACTACGCGGCTCTGTGCGCAACTTTTTCACACGTGCGTAATATGCTTCTTACGACTCGTGTTATGTAATAAATATACTATTGTGAGATTTTCTCTCAAATACCCTGTGTTTACTTATGGAATCACAAAACAAGTGAGCATATAAGGCTGAAATCTTTTGCTCCTTTCGGTTCGTGCGTTTGAAAATGCTTGTTTTAACAGCGACATTCAAACAAATATTCAAATGTAAACAAAACAATGCGATTATTTATTTACCAGCTAAACAAATTTCCCACGTAAATTTTCTACGCGTGAATGATATACAAACAAATTAAGAAAAATAAACCAGGGACCTTAGCTTTTATAAAATTTAAATGGGGTTGAAAAGGATTCTTTAAAAGGCAAGAAAAAAGTCGAGAACAAATACATTGTAACGTTTCAATGGAATATGTGGCTGTTCTGAAAACATATTTTATTTTTCAGTTGTTACTTTATGCTTTTGTTTTCGATGTGTTTGTTTTGCACGGTTTTGTAGATAGGTAAGTTTCGTGTTTTGTTGGAATACGATGTATGTTTGCTTCATTAAAAATACAAAAAGTGCTTAAAAGCCAACTGTAATATATGAGAAAGAGTGTTAATTATTGTAAATCATATAATTTGAGGCAAGAAACATCGGCTCGCACTGTTGGGCAAGAGTACTTTCTGTTTCTATTTTTAATTTTGGCTCGTGATCGTCTTTTTAAGGTGTTTGGACATACAAACTTTGTTTTACGTAGTACAGGGGTGTAGACTCTAAACTAGAGTAACTATTACACAGTAAGAAATAAATGAAAAACAACAAACTCTTTTATTTTTCGACCGGCTGCACATTTCTCGGTGGTTGGTTCTCAACTGCCTAAGCGCGACCGTCCCAAGATTTTGGGTTCCTGTTGTCACCTTATTTAATTGTGGTTGTATCCTTGCCATTTTTTCCTATAAGCACATAATATTGTAAAAATTTATCGACAAACCGTTTGTTGATCGACAAAATCCAAACACTAACGTACACTCCCAAGTCATGACCGTATTATTTTAAAGTTAATCTGTCACTAAAGTTGAAATTCTCACAAGTTGGTCCTTTTGAAGTTATATGTTTTAGTAAGTGATGCGTCAGTGTTTGTTCCATGTTATTTATTAAAAAAGTAAATGAATAAAACTGAAGTAAAATAATTGATGCCAGGCGAGGCGTCGCAATACTTTGTTCTTAAAGCATAAAAAAAAAAACTTTCATGTGTATTATCGCAACGAAAGTTTCTAATAAATAAACTTACACAACGCCTCCGATTCTCACAAAGACCACACAATATTTCGCTGATTTTGCTCGTTGTTTTCTCGTGAAGTGCGCCGCTTTTTTCCCCTGTCCCACAAACGTTTAATGCTTGCATTGTCCGGACGTACAATGGTAAAGTGTTTTATATCCTTGCAAGTGGACGTGATACAAAGGACCTCTGGGTTTATCCTCGCGGAGGCGGCGAGCGGCGAGTACGTCCTCAACTTTCATATCTGTTGCGCTGCACGGCCTACTTACACAATCCAACCGTTTCTCCTGTACGTCTAGTTGGCGGTAATAAGGACGTAGTGATCCGGGAAGTCTGGGTCAGGCTCGGACTGGAGGAGCGAGTAATTAACGTTTTTATATCCGTAATTACGGTAACGGCCACCTGCGACACTAATGCGTTGGCGATGTTGAAAGACTGTTTTGGAAATCTGGCAGCTGAATGGAAGGTACGAGGATGGGATGAATATATTTCGGCCTAGGAAGGCAAAACAAGGAAATTTATAGTAGTAATATAACAAGTGCATTGAAAATTATCGATAATTTTTGGTTAATATGCCCCAATGCAAGTTGAGCTGAAAAAAACACGAGTACACCAGTGATTCTTTTCTGATTCAACTTGCATGAGTGAAGATTTGTCAAAAATTATAGATTATTTGCAATGCACGAGTTATATTTTGTCAGAAAATTTCCTTCACCTAACCTACCTGTCAAATTAAATGTACGTTATGTCAAATTTTACAACTACTGTCAGAGTGGTGCGTTAGGGGTGTGGTTTAATCTGTATTAAAGCAACGCTACTGGTCGCCGAAATTCGTCAAAAAATTATCAAGACCAAAATATCTAATTCCCTCTCCAAATTTATATTTTCGACCAATCACAAACTCAGATTTCTTAGAAACGACCAATAAACGCATGAAAATATAAAGAAACATAATCAAGAACTAGGAAAACAAACCTCGACACCGAAAGTTACAAGAGAACCCAATTAAGAAGAAGATGATAGGCTAGGCCGGAAACTATTCATCCCATCCTCGTACGTCATATAAGTCCTAAGATTACAATATAAAATGTAAATTAATTGTAACCGGTGCTTAGCGGGTTTATGGGGCCCTAAACTTTTATGCATGCGTAGCTTTAATGACTTTATCGTCTTGGAATGATAATCGTCGAGTTAATGGCGTTTTTATGGACGCAGGACCCCAATTTTCTGTTATGGTATTATACTAATATCATTGTCTCACATTATCCGATACTTTTTTTGTGTAATGATGCACACTTTGGGATAAAATTACGAGTCTTGTGTGTGATTTAATGGAATTTCTTTGTCGTACTTTCTCTAAAACGTACAAGCGTCACAAACATCCTATGAAGCAAGTTTATGTGTGCCCAACAGTGGCGGATCTTGATTTTGTGGGGCCCCAGGCGCAACCTGATCTGTAGGCCCCCTATTAAGATGGTTCACTAAAATGAACAATGCAGAAAAATCATAACGTTTTTAATTTTTAGAACCAGCAAAGACATAAACACAAAAATCAAATACGGAAACAAAAAAATATTCTCAGATACCAGAAAAAAAAATCACAGTAAAATTCTGTATCATACAGTACAGGGTTGTCCAAATTCGATGGTACTACAATGGGTATCTCGCTTAATAGTCAAGATAGAGAAACGGTTAAATTACGAAAAATGTGCAGTTTTTTTAGAACAAACTCAGAACAGTTTTCAAAAATATTCTATCATTTCCGGTTTTTGAATTATTAATGAAAAACTGTTTTTTTGTTATATTTATAATGTGTCATCTCTCCCTTATTGTTTTAAATATCGAAATAGTTTATAAAGATTATTTTTAGATATTTTTATGTAGATTTTGATAGTAGGTACTAAAAAAAAAAATTTACGCTCGCCGTTAAAAAGGTATGACACAAACTCACCTTTTTTTAAATGGAAGCTATAGTTGGCTATGACCTATTTAAATTCCTTATTTTTTCCCTTTCCAAATATATTAGGGTTGATGTATTTATTTTCAATAATACGCAAGTTACAAAGGTTTTTAAAAATTTTTAAAGATGAGAAACAAAAAGCAGGTTATGAAAACAAAGGAAAATCGGAAAAGATAGAATATATTTGACAATAATTCTGAGTTTGTCCCAAAAAACTGCACATTTTTGGTACATTAACCGTTTCTCTATCTTCACTATTAAGCGAGATGCCCATGTAATCCCATCGAATTTTGACCACCCTGTACAGTACATGGGCTTGCAGTGCACTGTAATCAGATGCAAGCAGGGTTGCAAGTTTTGGCGATTTGGAACCAAATTGGCTATCATTTTTGTTTAATTTAACATGTTTTTTTTTTTTTTTAAATTCAATGGCTATTACACAATACCCACTATAAAAATAGGTTTTAGAAGATATTACAATTTGCCTACAATTATTATTTTATAATTCTCATATTAACAGACAATAAAAATTAAATTTTGATTTTTGAGGATGACGAACCCAACGATTCTGAGGCCCCCTTTTTACCGAGGCCCGAGGCGCGCGCCTTATGCGCCTGTGCGGTAATCCGCCACTGGTGCCCAAAATCATATAAGCTCGCCCTTCACATTTTTTGTTTCAGTTAATGAAGATCTTATTTTAAGATTCAGTTTTGTAGCTATTAAAGTTTTATAATTTAGCATAATATTGTTTACAGTGTAACAAAATAAGTTTCAGATTTTGAATTTGCTGTAGACAGATTTAGTAGATTCTTTCTTATTCATCATCATCATCGCTGTCCTCTTTTACCCGCAGGTGTCGAGGTTTATTCCTTCACATTACTTCCTCTCAACAAAGCTACGCCACTCCTTCCGGTCCCTGGCCAGCACCCTTGCTTCCTTCCATGATTTTTCTCTACGTTTTAGTATCTCTACTACGCGTTCCAGGTTGTTTTAGGTTGTCCCCTTCTATTTTTACCTATTTTTCTGGCTTCTCATATTTTCTTAATTTGTCTTGTGTTTTCCATTCGTATTAAATGGCCTGTCCACTTTAATTTCTTTTCCTCTATTTTACGTTTCAGTGACTTCATTTTAAGTTTTTCTCTTGTGTGTTCGTTTCTTATTTTATCTACTCTTCTTACCCCTACCACCTTTCTTAAGTACCGCATTTCTGCAGCCTGTAATCTGTTCTCTTGTCCTTTATTCAATACCCAATTTTCAGCCCAATATGTTAATATTGGTATGGAAATTGTATTTTTGTTTCTCTTGTTATCTCTGTTTTACTCAGAAAATTTTTATATATCGCGTTGTATGTCCTTGTTGCTGTTTTTATCCTATTTCTTTTTCTTGTGTTCCTTGACTATTCATAATTATTCCAAGATACTTAAATTCATCTACTTGCTCTAACATTTCTTTTCCAAGTCTGATGTTGATTTTCTTTTCTTTATTGAAGATAGCCATTACCTTAGTTTTTTCTTATTGACTATTAAGTTGTAACTTTTCATTATATCAATATTCTTTTCAAGTTCTTTTTCGTTTTTAGCTTACAGCACCACATTATCTGCTTGTTCTTATTAATTGCCTAAAAACGTTTTGCATAATACTTATATACATTACTTTGGCTACTATTTTTTTACCTTGCATAAGCCATCGTCCTAGCGCAATCTCTTACCATTAAAATAAAGTAAATATAACTTGTTAAATGTTGTGAATTAAAAAAAAAAAAACACGTTAGTTTCATTAGACTTAAAATTTATTTGCATCTACATACTGTTTTGAGAGATGGCATGTATGTAGTTGAGATAAACATTCACATGTTGAAGTTTTCCGTTGTTTTAACTCGTTCAAACGTCTGAACCAAAGCACACTGTTTTTGATATGAATGTGATGCGAGAAGACTGTATGAATTAAATTAAAATGTATTATCTCATTGTCATACCTTTCAGTGTGTAGCTGTATAAACAAATTATGTTTGTGTAACGACATGATGAAATAAATGGCGTTTTGTTTTGTCAAAGTTCGTTAATAATATTTACAAATATATTTTTTGGATTTTTACGAGAATTCAGAACAAGCAGTCAGTAAGTTAATCTTGTTTTAAGTCACAGAGCATAATAAAAGTTGTGCAAAATTTCAACTCTGACGAAATCGCGACCTCTATGCCCCTAACATGTTTATGTCTCACACAAATAAAAAATAACAGCGTCAAGTGACCGTGAACATCAGGTTTTTGTGTGCAGTCGTCCCGTCCGTTCTCATACCTGCATTTGTTTCACCCGGTCGTTCATTTGTTTTAACCGGGCGCGTAAACAAGAACGGACACCCACATGCCTTGGCCATGATTGCGGGCTGCGGAGAAAAAAATAAAGAAAAAAATCGGGTCATTACAATACACGAAACGGTGATACACGCGCTCTTTGATCCTTTGCTACGTGGCGAAAAGGATAAAGCACAATTGACCTGCTTCGGGCAAAAACAAAAGATGTATTGACAATCGATGAGTGATTTGTCGAAAATGACGAAGTGGGATGAAGTTTTTTCATAAAATTTGTCCGTATCGTGTTACTTCACAAAGTTAAATATTGTTGAAATAAATGTTTACACTACAGGAATCTTTTTAAACGAAACGGTCATTAAATTTTATAATTTTTAAATAAAAAATTAAAAAAATTAATAATTTGTAAGGATAATTTTGTTAGTGGACATTAAATTTTACGAAATACCTATATGACTGACTAGGTATATGTTTGCCTTGGGAATAATAACACACAGTTGGTGATAAACTAATGAATGAATTTATTAAATACAAGATGATTTACCCGGCGTTGCACGGGCGATTACAATTTTAATTACTTTTTTAACTTGAATAAGCCCAATAATTCCAAATCATACACAAATGACATACTCTGATCAATCATCTTTTCATTTTCTTATAATTCATTAAAAAATAACTATTTATTGCTTAAAAATTGAATAATAACTCAAATTAATTTTCTTTCGTCTTGTTTCAATTAAAAATGTACTAATAAAAATAATACTTCATGTACATTTATTACTAATTGTATACAAAACAATCTTAACTTGAGAAATACACCGCGCCGTATCGTGTTTTGACCAGGTATTTGCCGACGTAAGATCGAATCCCGTCCAAGTAATTTTTTTTTTTTTTAAATTGGTAATATGTGCTTGTACTTAAAGTTTGGCGTTAGATCTGCAAGGTCCTAAATAGTAACTGTGCAAAATTTGGTCCCGATCGGTCAACGGACCTAGGATTCTATAGCGAACAAACAAACAAACAAACAAACACACAAACAAGCTCTTTTATATATATAGATACATTTAGATAATTAGCTACTAATATCTTTGGACGCTAATTATTACTAATTATTAAACTCGCCCGTCTTCAGAAAATGACACTTTGTTCGCTTTGTGATTTTATTACATCGATTTGCTTCACACACTTTTAAAAATCATTCTAGTTTCAAAAAACCAACACGAACGAAATGACGCAATATGTTTTAAGAAAAAAATGGAATGTTTTGAACCAGATAAATAAAATATCATACCGAATTGAACGATCTAACACATGTGGACATAATCGAAAAGAATATACTCAAAAATAAAGTTATAAAACTTAAATCTTTCAGTCTCTTTATACCCCATTCTACGAAAATAAAAAACACCCCTCGTATATCAGAAACCATTCATACCAACCTCGTATTTTCCATTCCGTTGCCTGGTTTTCATCCCATTGTCATATAGTAGTCATTTTACAAATTGTAAAACCAGCAAACGGCCAGTGTTTGTCAAACAAATTCCTGTTAGTACCCACCGTTGCCACACATATAAAATTTAACGCAAACTTGTATTAAATTTGAACATACCGACCCACGGATGGTGAGCGAAAAGCACAAAATAAAGCGAAAACTTCAAGTGCTCGCCAAGCACTGCGTTTAAACGGTAATCCGTGATTTTTCAATTCAAAAATATAACTCTGAATAAGAAATAAGCGAAATAAAACGATCCGATTTCAAAGTCTAATCTCCGTTTAAACTTGATTTAAAAATCCGGGCCGGGCTCCAAGTCTCCTCCAGGATCTATTTGAGTAGCTTCTCATTTGATTTAACTACTTGGTGGCGCTCGGAACGCCGCATGGACGCATTATAAACCTGCACATTGTTGCAAAAAGTTGATAAACTGTTTTTAAATGTAAAATTCCATTATCAGCTCCATTAATACCGAACGCGGGGACAATAATTGTAATTTACTAGCATTACACCGGCAATTCCGCAGTCATTTCCAATAACTCGACGAGTTTTCACCTGGAATGTCGGCTCCTTGCCGAACGCGGAGCATTTAGCAGCGAAAATTGATTACATTTGCTCGGTTTCTCTATTTTTCTTTCTTGGAAAACTCCTAAAGAGCCGTTCAAACTAGTACGCGCATTCAGTTTCACTATATGTCGTATCTATTACAGCTCGAATTGCAAATTTATCTGAAAGTATCCGGGCGGGCTTGAAAAGAACAAAAAGAAACGGCCGTAAATTCGTTAGGGGAAAAAATAAGGCTCAGTTGCAGACGGACATAAACAAAATAGCGACGATTATCCGTAACATTCGGTTGTTTAAAGACTGAATAAAACATGAACATCGCTGACTTAATGGGCACATTACGTAGAAGCGTTGAATACGGCTAAATCTCACTAATTGTCAAGGCGGCTAAGAAATATTCGACGCACCTTCGAGAAAAACAAAAGAGAGTGCCATGAGATCCTTTACCTTAAAGCTTGCATCCTTTTAGAGATTGTGAGTTGCTGAAGTTGCTTAATAACAACCTGTTTAAATAATTATTAGAATAAATGTAGCTTAATAAAAATATAATCTGTCTTTAATAAGCAAGGAAAAAAATGCATATGTAATGTATCGGCTTTGTAAATATTTTTTGAGAATAACGTTCCGGGAGGTTGTCGCGACATTCTAGGAAGGCGGTTCGAAAAACTTCAACTTCGATGTAAATAAATCTACGTTTAACAAATAAACGTGTTCAATACGTTCAGTACTTTAAACAGAAAGTTAACACAACAATTGTATGACCTAACTTACCACAATGCCACTCTTTTATTAAGAAGAAAATGGTTTATTACCTAATACAAAAAAGTAAAAATTACAATTCAAAGAACCTCATATTCATAAAGTCATGACAAAATAATACATGATATTATCATCTACTGCATTTCATCTTATATATTTGAAAAGTTACTACTCGTAAAATGTTTTACAGCCCTTTAAAGTTTTTAAAAATTAGCCATAAGAATGAATATCCTTGAAAACTTTTGCCATTAGCTTTATTGTTTGTGAAACAGTTAAACAAGATTTGTGCAATGTGCAATGACTACCAATTCGTTCAGAAATTAATCAAAAATATTTTTTATAGCTTTTGAAAATTTGCCCAGTATTAACCTTTGGGATTTTCTAGTAAAAAAAATTTAAAATGATGCTGATAAAATGTTGGGCAACAATAAATCAACGCACAACGACTGCCAATTTGTTGAGAAACCAAATCAATCATTTCCACTGATTTTAAGTAACATTAAAAACATACTTTTAGTAATAAGATTTTATGTATTAGTTTAGTAAAACCTTATTTTAAATAACGTAATAATAAAGAGTTTTATTTCGAGGTAGGAACACTTATTTAGCCTTTACTTGTCGTTTCCTCAGATTTTTTTTTGTGTCTGATAGAAAAGTCGAGTAATATTTAAGCACTAGTTTTTTAACCTGTTGCTAGTATAATTTTAAATAAGCGATGTTCTTAGTATATAGAATTATCGCACCTTTAGAACGTCTGTCATTTTATGTAACCTTGCATTATTCATAATTCATTATTAATCAATTTTTATTTCCTTGTTTCCTCGTTACTTCTAATAAGGAAATTAAAGTAAAGTAAACACATTTTTCCTCGTTAAAAATAGACGACACGCACTGCCAATTCTATTAAACGCTTGTTGCTCTAAATGTATATTACCTTAACAAATTACCTTGGTACGTGCATGGAGGAGGATGAATTCCTCAAATACACCTCGTCTTGATAACTGAATTTTATGGTCCGTACTTGCATATGCAAATCAGTAGACGGCGGATACAGTTCGTGAAATACTGGAGCTTGTAAAATAAGTTGGGTTATAAATTTCATTGTATGCAGAAGCGCATATTCGTTTTGTTTGTAATTTTGAGAGAGGCAAAAAGCAGACAGTTTAATTTCTTTGCGTTGAGCTTTGGTTGTAATGTTTTAACATGCGAACGTGAATTTTTTGTTTTGTTTTTGTGATGGAAGATGGTGTTTCTGAAGAGACGAAACGTTGTTGGAAATTTTATGTTATCTCAAAATATAAAGCGTAAGAAGTTACCATGGAGAAGTGCTTCCAGATTGTCGATATCTTAAAAAATGTAGGAAATAGTTTAAAAAAAACGAAAATCATTTTTTTAAAGTTTTTCTTGAATAACTTTTGAACTAAGAAAGCTTTGAAAATTTTCTTTGCAGATATTTGATGAGCATATAATTTCGCAACTTTGCCCCAATTTAACCGACCTCGAAGCTCTTAAGATAAGCAAGATCCCCATGCATTTACTCGAATTTGGGAAACCCTGTAATACACTTTGACTATTTCTTAAGACTTTAAAGAGCTGTGAAAAATTGTTTTAGGCCGTTTTTTAAAGAAAAATATAAGTAAAAATGTGTTGCTTGAGATGTTTTTAATATTTAGAGAGAAAATATAAAGATCATTGTGCCATTTTTGAAATTTTGCCAAAAAAAAATGCAATTTGGAATTTGGAAAATTGGAACATTTATTTAAACTTAAAAGAGTTGTAAAGAATTGTTTTAGGCCGTTTTTAAACAATAAAAAGGTAGCATTGCATTGCTTAGGGCAGGGGTCACCAAACTTTTTTGATCATCGACCCCTATATAATTTTTCGAAATCTCCATCGACCCCCATAAAAGTAATTTTCAGTTAGTTAAAATAAAACTATCTATTATGTACTGTGTTTGTACATTTATTTTATGATTTTAAACATTTGTTAAAGTAATTTTACATTGTGTAACAATAGTTTTATGAAAAATGTCTTAATGTTGAAATTTAAATACCTTAATATTTATTAAATAATAAGTAGTTATAAATTAGTAAAAATAATAAGTAAAGTAGCTACAGAATTGCTTTTTAATCAATGAGATGGGTGTGCCTGGTGTTTCTTTGTAAGGTTCGCTATATTGGGTTCGAAATTGGTCAATTCTAATCTTAAATCCCCTCGAAACTCTACATTTAATTTATTTCTGTACTTAGTTAAGATTGAATTTACGTGACTGAAACCGGCTTCAACCATATAGGAACTTGGAAACGCCAGCATAAATGGCTGAGTTATTTCGGAAAGTGTTGCATATTTTTGTTTTTCCTTCGACGCCCAATCGACCCCCTGGCTCAGATCGACCCCTACTTTTGGTAAATAGATCCCCGGGGGGTCTATATAGACCACTTTGGCGACCTCGGGCTTAGGGTGTCGTTAACACGTTCATTAAAATATAAACATGATTGTAAAAGTTTTAAATATTTGTCCAAAAATATGCGAAATATTTTTTAAAACTTAAAAGAGATGTACTATTTTTTTGCCGTTTTTAAACAAACCAAAGGTTTAAATGCGTTACTTAGGATGTCTTTTACAATTTAAGAAATTTTAAATGCCATTGCAAAATATTTGAATTTTAGCCAATAAAATAAGCAAGGCTATATTTCAGAAAAAATGAAGATTATGTGTGTATATAGAAACTTTAAAAGGTCCCTCCGGGCATTCTTATTAACTTAAGTTTTATTTATGACATTTTTTTGAGAATAAAAAGTTTTTGATTTTACCTAGGAAAAGTTCAAATGCTAAAGAACACTCTGTGTTATTTTGTTGCTAAATCAAATTTTATATCACATGTATACAAGGTTTTTGTACCTAAAATCAACTGTTTTTGAGTTTTAACACATTCTCCACAATTGTCACATTTTTGAGTCCCATACAGGACAAATATTCCACAACTTCGTTACTATTAAAGATACAAAAAAAAGTCATACAAAACTTGTTCACGTACATTCGTTTCATAATCTAACATTAGTTTGTTTTAACCATACCTAGCGTTTCGTTTCCGCGTACCAACATGTTACTTAATGTAACACCATATTCGCTATTCAATTCTTAGTGTGAAAAATAATAAATAATACAATTTTAAGACATGTACTTATTTACATTCCTAGAACAAACTTCCATTATTTGATTTAATTTCTAAAAGCAAATGATAAGATTGAGGTTGTGGGTTGTGAAGGGTATGACACATAATAGTATATTACATAACAAGAGTTGTAAGAAGCAATTACGTACGAGTGGAAAAGCTCGTGTTTTGTAGCATACTTTTTCTACGATCACATAATACCTACGATTTTAACTGTTTTTTTGGCTAATATACACATGTAATTGCGTTGTCTTGTCAATGTTGACGTAAGCCTACTTTGACATTTCTAGAGTGTGCCTTTTGCTTACCGTGCGTAAAGACCCACTTACTATTCATGCAGGCTGTGCAGTAAAAGTAATTTACATTAGTGGTCGTAGAAAAAATGCTGTTAAAGTGCCTTTCACATGCCCATCCCCAGCGAAAGTCATTTAATGGCCAATTTAGCTGAATATGTCCTAATATTACAAAAATGTGACTGCAACATTACAGACATACTTTATATAAATTATATCCTAGGATATTAATTTGATTGTCCTTTCAAGCGAATGCGATCCGGGATTGTTTCTTGTCGTTTCGTAATTTGCTTAATTAGGATTTTCCGAAACGCAATTAGTGCAACGCTTATAGGTACAATAAGACCGTGTCTCAGTGTTTCTTATAATGATGTGCACAAGTAGCAATATTCGTTGCTAGAGGGGATGGGATGCGGTCTCGTACAAGCTGAGATTTGTTTTATGTTCTGCCATTCATTTGCATAGCTCGCGTTGTTCGCTGAAAGATTGCGCATTGCACTTTGGTAATTGGAATTCTAATCCCATTAGAACGGAGACATTAACTTTACAAAATAAATACACATAAAGGGACGGTTAGCCGTGGTTTAACATGCGGGATTTTAAAGTGACGTCGCAGCCAGTTAAACCGACGATTATGTAACAAGCTCCACGTGGTTTGGTTTTTACCAGGGCTTCGAACCGTAATTTTTTTCGTTTCGGTTTTCGTTCCGGTTCAATTAAAAAAAAATATATATCGGTTCGGTTCCGGTTTTCGTTCCAGAAAAAATAACTTTTTCGGTTTTCGGTTCAGTTCCGAGTGATTACTTTTTATTTTTTTTTTAAATGTTTTTATTTGGTATATTAAGGTTTAATAATTGGAAATAAAAATATAACATGATAATAAAATTTATTAAACGAAACATATACAGGGTGTTTCTTAAGTATTGCAAAAAAAATCTGGAGGTGATTTCTGATCGAAAATTAAAAGAGATCTTTCATATAAAATGTTTTCCTTGGACGACTCCTTTCGGAGTTACACCCCCTTAAAGGGGAGCGGAAAAATTAGGTTTTTATTTTATTTCTTAAATTTGGATAAACTTGGGAGAATAATATTTGGTGGATGTTTTACACTTATTAAAAAGTTTCCCATAGTAATATTTTTAATTATCACCCACGGGGAGCTGAAAAGTGCGACTCCTGTTCGTTTTTTTTATCAGAACTTTTTGGTTGGTAAAAATTTTGCAACTCAAAGCAACTGAAAGCTTTATTTATTTAGAAACTTTTTTTATTCTTTAGTTTTTCTCGTAAAACCTACCGTTTTTGAGTAAAAAATAAAATAAGTAAACATGAACCACCAAAATGAATCTTTTTATGTTGAAATAACATAAAACGATTCATTTTGGTGGTTGCCATGGTTTGTTTATGTTCATATTGGATAAAATTGACAGATGTTATTCATTTTTGACAACAAAGGTTTTACGAGAAAAACTATAGAATAAAAAGGTTTCTAAATAAATTAATCTTACAAAAAATATTTTTTTAATTTCTAAATTTTAACCCACTAAAAAGTTCTGAAAAAAACCAACACGGGTCGCACTTTTTAGCCCCCTGTGAAGGAGGGAGATGATTAAAAAGATTACTATGGGAAACCTTTCATTAAGTACAAAACATCTACCTAATATCATTCTCCTACAGTTATTCAAATTTGAGAAATAAAATAAAAACCTAATTTTACCTTTAGGGGGAGTAACTCCGAAAGGAGACGTCTAAGGAAAAATTTTTATATAAAAGACCCCCCTTAATTTTTGATAAGGAATCACCTCCAGAAGTTTTTGCAATACTTAAGAAACACCCTGTATAAATAAAACGCGCGAGTTTGTTGAACATGTACCGAACCGTAATAAACCGATATTTTTTTCCGGTTCAGTTCCGTTTTTCGTTCCGAGAAAAATAAAGGTTTTTTCCGGTTTTCGGTTCGGTTCCGGTTCGAAGCCCTGGTTTTTACACTACGTCGAACCGCAAATTACCTTAAAAATATTTGCCTAGGGGCGTCAGATACTCTTGCGCCGGCCCTGCATATGACTGAGCTCTGTAATTTGGCGTCGAGGTGTCAAAGCCCCCTGAACCGTGCCTTAGTTAAAGTTCCTGATATCAGCATCGAAAATATTTAATTAAACATTTTTATCGGTTCTTTACGTTGATATCGCACCCTAGATTGATACAACACCCGTAGTAGCCTACTATGATAATACTTCCCGAATATATTTGTTCAGAGCGGCGAATTGATTTAACGCCGTCGGTTATCCCATCCGGCAGCGCTTAAAATAAATATTTAAAACATCAGACGTCCGCTTCCAATATTTACAGTGCTTTTGAGGTGGCTCGTATCATTTCATAACCAACCACTTGTTAATAAGACTTTATAGATTTGATATCGCTCCGGACGGCGAGCGTTTGAGCCTTTATGTTAGCCCGAGAAGATTTACAAGTAATTTTTATTAAGTCAATATTGTACCAGCCAGCGCGATGAAGTGGGTGGGGATTTGCTTTTTAACGACGGATTCCACTTCTCGTCTTACCGTGTAAACACATAATTCTTCTTTTTTAAGCTTTTAATGCGATATTTTTACGGAGCTTTATTAGAATTTCTTGTTAATTTTTTTTTTGGACAAACATCCGCCGACGAATTGGGGAATTTTAGGTATGCGTGAGATTTGCTCCGTTCGTGCGGGATGAGAATTTTAAAAATGCGGGTAAGAAAATTAAGTTCCTTTGCGTTATAATTGCATAATTTTGTCGGTGTTGGGAATTCGTCGCGACCCTAAACTTCTTTACATTGCGTTTTATATTGGCAGTGGTGTAGAACGAAGAGGTGCAGCGGGTGCCGTGGACACGGGCCCACGAGCCAAGGGGACCCATAAAAATTTAAAAATACATATACACATACAGGGTGTCCCAAATTCGAGTAAATGCATAGGGATCTGGCTTATCTTAAGAGCTACGAGGTCGGTTAAATTGGGACAAAGTTGCGAAATTAGTTGTTCATCTATTACCTGAAAAGAAAATTTTCATAGCTGTCTTAGTTCAAAAGTTATTCAAGATTAACTGAAAAAATTGATTTTCGTTTTTTTGTCCCATTTCCTTAATTTTTTAAGATATCGACAATCTGGAAGCACTTTTCCATGGCAACTTCTTACGCTTTATATTTTGAGATAACATAAAATTTCCAACAACGTTTCGTCTCTTCAGAACCATCATCAACTTCATTCTTTTAAATACGGCGAAAAAAATTTAATGTCATAGTCGGATAGCATTTTGTCTTCTGATTTCAATGATATGTGACACCTAATATCTAAAGGGATATTTTACCACAAAAATTTGAGAAAAACTCATTTTGTCCAATTTTTGAATCAAATAATCTTGTACAAAAAAAAACAATTTTTTTGTTTTTTTGTTCTGTTGAAACCATTCGTAAATTATCGGGAAAAATGGAATTGATTAAGTTTATACCATTTTCAAGCTTTTAATTGCCTAATTACTATATCTAATGTGAAATTAAATAGGGGAAGGTGGTATATACTGGGACACTTTTTTTTAAATTTTGCGTAACTTTTGAACGGCTTAATTTGCATACCTCAAATTGATATGAGATATTCATATTGCTATAGTTTATCATTGCATATACAAAAAAATATTTTTAGAAAATAAAGGTACACAAATAGAGGGACTGTCCCACTATACACCACTTGTCCCCGCATAAACCACCCCGTGGTACATTGTGGGACAGCAAAAAATATATATGAAATAAAGCGTAAGTAATTAAAAATTTTAATTTTTTATTTTAAAAACTTTCACTTTTCATGGGCATTGAGACATTGTACTTTAAAAAATCAAACTAAAATTGAAAATGTTTCTTTGTTTTTTCAGTGCCCCCAAACGTAGTCGCACCGAAGAAAATATTCTTTTTTAACACAGTCTTTATCTCTGTTTTTAGAGAAAGAAAATCTAAAGTCGGAAGTCTTTTTCAGAAAATTTACCTAATTATCATCATTGTCCCACAATGCACCATGTGATCAATTTTTAAAAGCAACGATTTAATGAAAAACTTGTATGATTATTTTAAGTTTTAACATTGTACATACATTTAATATACTGTAAGGTACACCTACGCCAAATTTTCCAATTGTTGTTAAATAAATAAAAAAGTTTTAGCACATAAACTGAATAACCACAAAAAAACAATGCGCAGTTACCAAACATGCCTCACATGTGCAAGTCACTATGACATTGTTTACGACACATACTGTAGACAGGATATAATGGGACTGCTTAACCGCTATTTTGATGTAAACAAACTTCAAGTACGGGGTAACAGATGGCCAAAATCTCTGTTGTCCCACTATATACCATGTCCCAGTATATACCATCTTCCCCTACATTAACCCTAAAATTATCCTTACAGTTACTTAATCTTTGGTCATAACAGTTCATCAAACTGGTTTTAACGTTTCGTATTCTTTTATTTTCAAACTTAATTTCGTATCATTGATAATAAACCATACAGCCATAAATAACACACAGTTCAGGAAACCCTCCATGCTTATAACGTAGAATACTAATACGTGTATAAATTTCATATAAAAGCCATTCTGTGGCGCTAAAATATTAGAAGGATATCTCGTTATCCTTGGAGGTAATTTATAAACCCACATAGTCTTCTAGGTCCTGTAATGAAAGACTTCGTTAACGAAGATTGCTTTTCAGCGATATTTGCTTTGATATTGCACACTCGTTTTTGCTGTAGCTTTTAACATTTTTTTGCCAAACAAAATGATTACTTGCTCGCCAGAGACTTGAAAGAAGTAATTTGCGAAAAATAAACGAAATTGACTTTTACAAAAAAAAAGTGTGCCGTGTTATCAATTTAATATAGAAAGTTTTTCGTTAACAGTTGATCGATCAATAAGAGTTTTTATTTCAATTAGAAACTTTGCTCGACTTCTGCAATTGTTTATTTTAAAACAGTTGGTAGAGTAAAGTGCCCTAATATGGAATACTTTTTTGTATTCGGCAATAATATTCACATTTATTCAACAAAATTTTGCAAATTTTTTTATATGGAATTTGTAATGAATTCGCAACACATTACTCGAATTCTGGTACGATATTACGGTAGATATTTCTTATATAGTTATTTTTTAAAATGTTACTACTATTCCATATTAAGCTCCCGGGGAACCTAATATGGAATACTAGAGGTTCTTAATATGGAATATAGAATTATATAGGAAATTACATTAAAATAAACAACTGCTCATAGATTAATCTTTTATTTCTTTTTGATTTACATTATTACTTAAACCAAACCAAAACTCTGTTATTTATGTAAATTAAATTATAATTCAAGTGTCATTTGAACGAAATGTTGATAATTTATTTATTTTTTACAGATAGGACAATAGAATTGTTTTTTTTTTGGTGGGTATTTTGCACATTTTGCTTGTGCCCATTTCTGACACTTTTGACACGAAACCCATATTTCTGTACTTAGTGACCATAATCATATTCATTATAAGGCACCTCTATGTATTCCATATTAGGCATCAATGTGACATTTAAAAATCGGTATGTGTAAAACATGAAATGGCCCCAATCAAAATTTTGGTCTATTTAATTGAAATGTAAACGCTCATGCTAAATAAACATGCAATAAAATATTTTATATAATTTACCCTAGCATATAATATTTTGCACTGAAAGATTTAGCCTAAAAACTCAGTAGCACGTCAAAAATATATTTGAAACTGTTATGTAATATAGTGAATATTTTTAAACTATTTTACATGTGGGAATGTGTGATTGATGTACAAATAGGTACATATACTTTTCAATAATTATCGCTTATTCATTGTCATAAAACTGATGTATTCCATAATAGGTAACTGTTCCATATTAGGGCACTTTACTCTACGTTCTTTGACTCTAATTTTATCAAATTTTGCTCTCTTTATCACAATCTTATATTTCTTTTTTCTTATTCTTTCTTTTCTACTAATTAGTAGTTAATTTTAAAATTTTGGCCAACATAATAAAATTAAAATAATTCCAACAAAAAGACAAATAACTATACAGCGCGTAATATTTATGACATTGCTAGAGATTTGTACACGTTTGATTCTATAAACAATAATGAAGTGACGATAATGTCTTGAAACTAGTACAGAAATGCAATCAGTCTTGGTATTTTCTCATAAAAGCCTTAAGCTGTCGATTGATCGTCCTATTATGTAATGCATTTTTCATTATAATCGCTTTTTGTTCGAAAAATTCACCGTCAAATAAAAAACATTAAGTTATCAGAGCCATCAGCTGTCCCATAAAAGTCACCGAAGTGCAAGCGATCACTAGGTTTCTTTGTAAACGATTCACACAAAATACTGGATATTTGTCTGCGCTAAGATGATATATTATCGTTCATACACTCGAATACACTCGGATATACCTACCACGTCACTTCCCGCCGCTCTGCTATTTATTTAATACGGGCGAAATCACCCTCCGAGCTCTTTTCGCGACCCCCCGCGTCACAAGCGCGAAAAGGACACGACCTGCCCAATTTCGGCGAACTCTAAGTGAAATATATCTACTCAGATACACATATACGGATACAAAATAAATTATACGAAATATACTACACCTCTGTGACATATTTATGCGGTTCGATATGCATATATCTTTATGAATATGTTAATTTTACCGAAAAAAACAGCGAATCGGTCGCCATTACTGGTCCGCGGACGTCGAAATGGGCTCGAATTGAAAACGTTAATGTAATGACTCTATATCACAAACATAAGCAATTTAGATATTAGTTGATAAAACAGAATTATTTGCTGCACGAAGCTGGTAAATTTTCCAATCGGGGGATATTGTGTGCTTACTAAATCATTACGGCCATGGAAAACAAATATAAGTGACTGTAATTACGGAGGGAGATTGAAATTTAGAGAGAAAAAACGTTTTTTTGCATAATTGGACATGTAAACTACACTTTTTTTTTAGCAATTAAAATATTTGTGGTGTCGGAATTTTACGCTGATGTTATATTCGGTAAATCACTCTCAGTGTAAAACGGAATCATAACAGTAAAATAGTTTAGCGTTTGGAGCAATTCGTTTTTAATGCCGAACGGTTCAGGAATTATTGTGCACTCATACAGCAAATGCCACTCAAATTGAAATAGTCAAATTGAAGCAGGTATAAACAGTAATTAAAGTGGTTAAGGTAAAATATAATTTACGTATTGTACCTAAATAAAATTATATTTGACCGTAATATCACCATTAGAAGAAGTAAGAACAGTTTAAAAGGTACAAATCAGGAACTAAAAACGAAAAACCACAGCAAAATGTGCTTAAACCTAAGGAAGATTCATGTGTTTAGATTGACCCATACACGATTTATGAATTTATGATATACAGTGTGTCCAAAAGGAATGGAATTTGCTATATATCTCAGTGAATATCCCACTCTAGGGAAAAGTGTTTTGAATAAAAGGTGTTTGGTACTTATTCCATCATAAGACAAAATTTAAATTCTATTTTTTCGAATAACACAGCGCAATGAAAAACAATTGAATTTTTTAAATGACAAGTTACCCCTATACAGGGTGTTATTAGTAGGGGATCGATCGATTGTGGCTAAACTGTTTGAGATAGAAAGTTGTTTCAAACGGTATTTCATACAGTTTTTTCTTCCGAACACGATTAAAAGATTTTCATATATAAAGGTTGAGTCACCGCTCTGGAACTAATAGCAACTTTTATATTTCAAATACAACACCCCATTTTTTATTTAATATTTATGACCGCCTTTATTTTAGCTTTGCATCAACATAAAATACTACAGGTTTTTATGCGGCTTTGTCACTAAAGAAAAATAATTTTCAAAATCTTTGAAAGTCTTTATTTAAAAACTTCTCCTGAAGTTTTTTTTCGAAGTACCGAGTTGTAATTTGGTAAGGACATGCAGAAAACATTGCCTTATTCGCTCGATATGAAAAAGTTTGAATCACGCATACAGGGTGTTCATAAATAGTTGGCAACTTCCATGATTTTCAAAAGCTCGTAACACAATTTTTTTTAAAGGCAAACCTCTGCATTTTCTTATGTCATCGAATTCTTTAAGAGAGCTTAATTTTTTGTTAAGTATGTCCTATACCCAAAACTCGTCTTTTTCGAGATATTCGACATTTTTCTTCTAATCGTTACTGAAGCAAATAGAGTGCCGTGAAAATCGAAAAAAACTGACCGTTCACTTCACTAACGTCAAAAACTTGTCATTTATATCTTGAATTATTGCATTTTTACTATGAATTTTACTTTACAATATTTTATAATTATTTCCGGGAAGCGACATGTTCAAATTATCGTTTTTCATTAAAAACTTTAGGCCGTTGCCAAATTTATCGCGACCCTTATTGGGGTCGTGACCCACGGTTTGAGAAGCCCTGATCTAGAAAACTGTATGCACATTTTTGTTTATCTTTTTTTGTATTCCTTTCCACTTTTGTGTTAGTTTAATTTACTGAAAAATAAGTTCTTTGATAAGAATGACAGTGCCTATTTGTTTATATCCAAATGTTGAAATTTTACTCATTTCTTCGTTAAAATATAACACAAAAGATAAAAGAACCGAACAATATTTTTCTCTGTTATTTACTACAGCGAAAAGTTCGTGGAACTTTGTTTTAATTTTCTTATTGCGGCCATTAATTTCAAGCACGTACAATCTCTCAAAAATACAACAACAAAAAATCAAACGAACTTCTCTATGGGCAATTCTTTTTATCAAAAACAAATTTTGTCGGGTTGTATTTTATCGCAAACCGTGCCTCAAGCTTTGATTAATGTAGTCCTGTTTGTGCTTGAAAAACTTTGGTAATAAATATCTCGGGGATTCAACATATTCCACTTGTATTTGAGGGGGGTGGGGTGAAGGGCACTCTGTCTAAAAAAATAAGACAAAATGACAGACGAGAGAAGATTGATGGAGATATCGGGTCAAGAACGGATCGTTTATGTATTTAAAATACCAATTGTTAATGGGTTATTACGACACGAACGCTGTAATTCATTTGTTTGGTTCGTTCGAGCAAATGAGTTATTAAGTTCATTTGTTTCGTTTTTACTTAAAGGTGAGCGTTACAGGCGGCTTGCAGTTATTGGGAAAAAAATGCAAGTAATGTCCTCGAGAGGGAATAATTTTAATAATTAAACCGCTTTCACATCTCAAATCTTCTGATAGTTAATCATAGGTTAGGCCAGTGTTATTCAACTTTTTTGAAATTTAAAAAAATATATGAAAATTTGAACAACCATAGGGACTATTATTGGTTTAACTTTAAAAAGACCAAGACACAATGGTCGAAACGTCAACTACTTCTAAATATAGAAGACGCGGTTCCAAACCCGGAAACCAAGATTGTATTAAAAGTAACAGTGTTACAACCAACCCCAATCAATGTTTTCACTTGCTAATGTTCGCTATTGGCACATAATTCGTGGTTTTGTTCATAGATGGGAACATACAAATCTTGTCAGTTTAATTTTCCTATTTGGTGTATCTTTTTGTTTTACATTTTTGAATATTAATAATGTTCACTTATCATTTTGTATTGCACTAAGATTTTTTTTTTTCAATTTGCTAATGTGTATTTTGAAATAAAATATTATTTTTGTTGATGAATACTAATATATTTACCCACTACTTATGAGCAGTGTAAATTATTTTGCCGTTATAACTTACCCCGATCATTGTTGCTTTTAGCCCCAACGTTGAGGTTGGAAGTAACAGCTTTCTCACTACAGAAAAAAAATCTCACATATGCTTTACGAAACATATAATATCTTGCAAGGAAGACAAATGTCCATCTATCATTAAATCAATTTGGATGTAACAAACTTCAAACTTGTGAGAAACTCTATGAGAAATGAAATAAAAACAATAAAATTTTACTTTCACCCCTGGTCTCACATACATTATTTTTTTAATACAAAAAAAAAACATCAGCCAGAGTACCCAACATTTTAGAAATTATTTTTGGACCATCACTTATGATCTCCCGGAACATTTATTGATTACCTAATGTTTTTAAAACCGTAATGAACAAATAAATAAAGATATTAAAGCCTAATTAATCGCGTAAAAGTAATGATACTTAAGTGTAATTAAGCATTGTGTAAAACAAGGTTAAACACCGTGATGATTGCCTTCCTGTTAGCCTTGTTAAGACTTTATGTAGCCATAAATAGCCATAAATATGATATAAAATGTCTATATAAGGTTACATTTTTTCATTCGTCATATGCAGTATAAAAAAGCAATTCCGAAAATAAAAACTTTTAGGAGACTTTAATTCATTAACACGTTTTGAGGTCGTCTGAACACATCTGCCCTTTTCTTCACCTAAAACTTAACCTTGTGGTACTTCTAAAGTCTCGAGTATTTGGTCTGATTCTACTTTGTTAAATTTAGTTTTTTTGATAGCAAAGAAACAACCTTTTCTTGATTTATTGATGTCATACTGTTCCAGTATTTTAATCCTACTATTATTTAGTTCAATTACTTACTTACATTTCTTTACAGCTCTTGTAGTTCCATGTTAGAATGTTTGTGATAATTTGGGTAATTGTGTTGTTGCATTTTCATGGAGTTAAAATTGACCTCCGTATCGCACATTGCAATCAACAAAAGCTTTTGTTTAACAAGATAGGAAACCTGTTTGAAACTAGCACTTGCACATCTCAAAATAAAAAGATAACGGAATTTTCTAGTTTCCAACCCGGTTAGGAACTGTTTTCTGCAGTTCGACGTCCATCCTGTTTGTTTTTAACTCGCTCGTTGACAACTTTATAACTAAATATTGAACTAAATCGACACAGATTCCTCTGGGTCTCCCATTCTTTGTCGTTATTACGCTGTAGGACGTGGGGATTTAGCCGAATAAACCCGGTAAATAAGTGAGTGTGTGTACTTGCAGGAAGTCACCCCAAGTTTCTAAATTAAGGATGAGTTTGAAGGAGTTCTAAATAGTTTACGACTTTGGTAATGTGACTTAGACGTGTTGTACGTGATTTTAAACAACTTGGCTAATGATATACAATATGATGTGTGCGAAATAGATACAGTGTAAAGGGATGCTGTGATAGGGCGTGCTTAACAGTAATTCCTCCTAATTCTGTTTGTCGGGGGATATTTGTGTAAAACCAAAAAAGGCAATTTTGCCTTAAATGTTAAATGTGACCGTATCACGATGCTCAATTTTAGACCAATAAGCCCCGGACGAGCTTCCTTCCTTAATTTCCCTTACAGCAACAAACTTACCGCAGTATAATGAATCACATAATCATATAGGCCGTTCTTAATGAATTACGTATTGTCTGAGGCTCTTCTTCGACACTTTAATAATGTCGTTATATTTAGGGTTCGAGGGATAAAACTTAGTTTCTGAAGCGTTGGGTCCGTCCAAGTTTAGCTGAATGGCGCCAGAGTTTGTTGATAAACTTTATTAGTTCAGTAGTGTAGCTTTCACGGAGATATTAATATTTGATGTGATTATTATTTCTCCATATCTTATTAATGAGAGGGTGAGATGTGCTAAGGTGCGTATATTGGATCCGTTACGGTGTTGAGCGAGTGTTACAAAATCGGGAATGTACATGATATTGTATAAATTATACGAAATACGAAGTAGAGCTAGTGTTCTTTAACTCTTCGTCAGGCTCAATGTATGAGGATGGGCTGGAAAGTTCGCAGGATGACGGATAGATGGAACTGTTTCGAACAGTTTTATTAGGCGCGCTGACAAGTTCACTTCTTCAGAGCGTCACCTGTCAAAATTGGCCAAAATTGGTGCGGATGCAAATTTCTTGTGAGTGTTTGGAGCGTTTCCGAAAGAATAAAGTGGATTTTTTGCGCCGATTAATCACCACAGATGAAACTTGGGTCCATCATTACACGCCGTAAACAAAACAACAATCTAAACAGTGGCGGCACAATGGTTCTCCCCCCCCCCTCAAAGAAGGCAATGGCTGTTCGATCTGCAGGGAAGGTGATGGCTTCCATTTTTTTTTTGGATGCAAACGGTATTCTTCTAATTGATAACCTCCCAAAAAGCCAAACCATCACAGGCGAATACTACGCTAGTCTTTTGGGGAAATTAAAGCAAAACATTAATGAAAGGAGTCCTGGTTTAGCTGAAAAGAAAATCAGTTTTCGCCAAGACAATGCAAGGCCCCACACGAGTGTTATTGCAATGACAAAAATTAAACAATTAGGCTTCGATTTGCTGTAACACCCGCCTTTTTCGCCAGACGTAGCACCGTCAGACTACCACCTTCTTAGTCGCCAAGTCGACTACGTTAGTTTTTTTTTGTCACCACTCTCGTTTTACAAAATTTAGAGCCAAGTACTTTCCGAAGAACGGTCGCCAAAGTTCAAAATGACAGTGTTGGTAACCTTTTAACACGATAAAACTATTCGATCCAGATTATTCAGATCATACATATTTCGTATGTATTAATATGTGCATCAGCACAGTTCGCCTTCAAATAAAATTAAGTTTGGCTTGATTATTTTCTTTTTGCTTTTGGTAAATTATAGATATGTATTGTCTGATAGGAAGAAATCTCCAGCTTTGTATCCAAAACAAACTGCTCCTATTCAAACAGGCGCTCAAGCCTGTTTGGACATATGACCTACAATTATGGGGCTGTACCAAAAAAAGCAACTACAGCTGTCTTCGAAAATTCCAAAACCGTGTATTAAGGAGCATAGTAAATGCTCCTTGGTATGTTCGGAACAGCGATTTACACCGGGAACTCCGGGTCGAATCTGTCCAGGAAGAAATTAAAAAAGCTGCCAAAAGACATGAGGAGAGGCTCCACAGACATTCCAACATTGAAGTGCTCCAACTTCTCGATAATCAAAAACTAGTGCTTAGGCCCAAAAGGATTAAACCGTTTGAACTTGTGTAGACTGAAAGTGTACAAAAGCAGAGTACAGTGCTATGTAGTCACAGTAGTGTAGCGATTAGATTGTAATCGTGACTAGGATTGACCATTGGCGACATCCACACTCAAAAAAAAACGTAGCAAATTAGGTTAAAGTTAAAATGATTGTTAATCTATGGGATTAGGTACATTGCAAATTTTAAATTAAGAAAAAAATACTTTTGGTGATAAATGTGTGATACAAAATGTTTGTGATAAATTTTAAAGTACATAATTACATTTTTGTTGTTGTTTCATAGCAATCATTGGGCCCCCGCTAAATTGTAAACGGCAATATATTCGGTATCCAAGGCGAATTACTACAAAGTGTGGAACTAATTTTTTTTTAAATATTTAGTGTAGTTTCTACAAACCATAGAGCATCAACGTCAGATGTTATGTTTTTAAACTGTTAAAACGTTAAAACTGACGTGATTATTACGCGCCCTTTTGTTGCCCAATCGAGTGTTTATTATTTATTGATGATCCAATCAACAAATTAGATAGATTACTTTGTGTTACTCGACATTGCAAGTATAAACAATAAAGTTGTTTATACATATTTATATGGAGAAAAGTGAAGCTCACTTATTTCAAGTGAGATATTTTACAGATGCGGGGAAGTCCCTTCAGAATAGACGGTAAATTCGCATTTGTGTTGAACGAATTAAAATGAAATAGTGATAAAACCGGTTAAAACCGGTTATGGAATATATTTATTTCGTATTCGTTCTTGAACGAAAATAATAATTTCGTTTTCGTTTTTCGTTGTTATAAAAACTTCGGTTAATTTCCTTTAACGTTTTCGTTGAGTTCTCAGTCCCTGCTTTTGACCAGTACTTTGTAGGTTTTACCTTTCGTACTTTCAGTTATTTTATTATTAAAGTATTTAAAATTCTTTGCCTTACAATATTTTTAACAAAAAGCTAAAAATTGGAAATGTACACGTAGCAAAATGATACCGCAAGGAATAATTTATGTAATGACCAAGGGTTTAGCTTGTACGCAATGAATTTCTAATACAGAATTCGAATATCTTGTTTTTGTGTTGAAAGATAAGAAGCGAAATTTCAAAGCACGTCCCGCGATCGCTTTCATACAGGAATTTTTGAGGGGCAAAAAAGTTCGTGCGATATAATTTCGAGAGCTCTCTAAAAGCTGTACAAAAATGCTTGAATTTTATAATGGAATGGTTTTTTTGTGGTTGATCATGTTGAATATGCAATCGTTTCTTTAATTTGTGGTAGATTTGCGATAACGTTTCGCTATAAAACTAATTTAAAACGCATCAGATAAGTGTAATGGGTAATTTAAAAACTGGCAGATTCATTTTTAACTTCGAACATGTTACAGTAACATTTTGTTCGTGAAATTAGGTATCATAAACCATGACATATTTTAAATTAGATTTAGAATAGCTGTTTTTCTAGGATAATTCTGTGAAGCTATGAAATATGTTAATTTCATCTCGATTTGACTTAAAATGTATTCATATTTTAAGCCTGTATAGTCCTAGATATCACCTCACATATGTTTAAGATTTTTCGATTGCTTTCATTTCTTGAGAACAGGAAAATTTGCCTCTTATTTTTCGAGAAATCGCTAGAATTCTCATGTAATATACAGGGTGTGTATAAATTGGCGGAAGCGCTACACGTGACGATGTTCTTCGTAAAATTCCAAGTCGAAAATACAAAAATGTTGTACCATGCTTCCTATGGCCTCAGGAACCATTAAAAAAAATGGCAACATTGACTACATTGATTTGCGTTTGGACACGTTTTAATCAGCAATTTTTACTTAGGTATTTACAATTTTTGTTCGAACTGAAAGCCTTCAGTTCGAAAACATAGCTGCAAACTTTTGGGTATCGTAAAACATAAACTAGAAATAATTACGAGAAAAACAGAGATGGCAGCTAATGACAATGTTGCCATATGTATTATTTTCATTCGAATCAGTGATTTACATATTTTCAACACCAATTTTTGAAAGAAAGAACACAATATCTAGGAAAAAATACTATTCGAAATTTATTTTTATTCCATATTGCAGCTTTTTCATTTGCAAGTATTAAATAATAACGCTTATTAAAGGACTAAATGTCAAAACTTTGAGGACCTCTTGCAGACATAGCAAGCATGGTACAACATTTTCGTATAAAGATTTTCGACTTAAAATTTTACGAAGAACATCGTCACGTGTAGCGCTTCCACCAATTTTTACACACCCTGTATAAATATTTGCCCGATTAAAATCAGTTTAAAAGGTTATACAGGGCGTCCACATAGTGCGCATAGAAAGATCTTTGATGAAAAATCGCGATATCTCGGAAAATATCAATTTTACTAATAGAACGTGCAAAAGATTCTTTTTAAATTACAACAACCCTAATATGCTATTTTAAAAAGATAACCGTCATACCATATAATATAACCGAGCTTGCGTATATTAAAGTGTATAAAATTTTCCAGCACTGGCCTTGAATTTCATACGCCTTTTTATATTATATCCACTGCCACATCCAGATTTTATTTTTTGGTCGACTTATCCCTAAATTTATTTATTTTTAAAATACAAAACACACAAAACTCTCTTTATTTTCTTCCAATAATACAAATTTATATGATACTGAAAATCAATACCCTTTAAAACCGAGAGAGGCCTCTCCCCGAATCCGCCAGCGATGATTCCATTATTTTTTACAACAAAGCATATACACTTTGTAGCCAATATCTTCAATAAAGTGTGGGATATCCATTCTACACTTCATGTTTACCGCAGTTTCCCTTTGAGCCGAACATTTATTTATCAAAAGCGAGTTTGTGCCTGTATCTGAGGGGAATATTGAGTTGAGTAGTTATAACTTATCAGGATATACCTTCTGTGTATACTGTTTACGTTGTGAGTTCTTTTATCTTTGGTTAAAGGAGTAATACGAAACGCTGCTAACTGTGAACCGATCTGACAAGCTTAGTTTTTATAATAATTATAAACATATCAAACACTTTTATTATAAGTGAGTACTGTTTCTTATCGAGCAAAAAGTATAGTTTGTTTTTCCTATTTCTCGCAAAAACTATAGCTTTTTTTTTTAAAAGATTTCTTTTTTATAGAACAGTTGCTTTTAATCATAGATCATTTGACCCATTCAACCAACTTGGTATCTCTTAATCTTTACGAGATCCCCATGCTGTTCACGATAACTGGGACACCCTGTATATAAAGGGATACATTAAAAAAAATTGTTTTTAGGTCCTAAACATTTGATTTATGCAAAAATTAGCAAAGGTATAGCTTGTGGGACACCCTGTATATTCTGTATATTAGAGTTTTCGTAAGGACTGGAAAAGAAGAAGAATACATGAGTATTGGAAGTTTAATTGGCATTATCTGTGAAAAATTTAACTATAAAAAAACTGATTATTATATTTCTTCTTTTTCGTAGTTCTAAGTTCATCCATCTACCGTTAGGTAGGATAATGCTGGAATTATTTATGTCGGTTTAAAACAACTGTATTAGTTTTGAGGACTCAAAAAAATACATGTAGTATTGTGTAATGTAGTATATTAACATATAATACATAAACATAAATCTATACAACAAATATAAAGCAACAAATAGAAAGATACTTATATGAATTGCGCTTCATTACTTATTAATTTAAATAAAAATGAGCTTTAACAATTACAGAAATTACAAATTCGCGCCATGCGCACTATTTTAAAGTGTTCAATTCATTCCCCTATCAAGGTTATGTTAAATACACTTCAATTTATGAGTATTAATCAGAGAATAATATTTAGAACACTAGAGCTAGTTTTAAAAATTAAATTACAAAAAACACCAAAATATCTGTATGAAAATGTAAAATTAGTCCATGAGATCCACAGTTATAAAACTAGAAATAGGCTTGATTTCGTTATAGAGATATGTACTAAAAGTCAAACTGCTCGTTCGTTGTTTTATCAAGGTTTTAAAATATTTAATAATATGCCGCATCAAGTCAAAATATGTAATAATTATAAGAAGGGTATTAAATTAATTAAGGAGTACGTATTAGAACACTATTAAACTATTGTTTTAGATATTTAGAATTTAGAAGAATTTTAGATTTTTATTTTATTTCATTCTATTTTAATTTTATTATATTTACCTATGTAAATTATGTTACAATGCAATAGCAATTATTGCTAAATAAAGCTAACTTAACTTAACTTAACTTAATAATACGTAAGTTTGGTTATTCGCGCATTCTTCTTTTCATTTTCCTCAAGATTAGATAATACATTTTTGGATTGCGTCAGTATATTAGGGCATTTTTACTATATTAATACCTTATTGATTTCAAAATTTTATACAAAGTTGAAAGCCCACCTTTAAATTCTAAACAGTGTTTGCGTCATTGAATAAATTTCGTAAAGTAAAATATTTATTTTTTGAATTATATTGCCAAATAAGTTGTTGCAACTCTTTTCTAGATGTACGGTCCGAAAAGTATAAAAAATTACCGCGTTTGTCTTAACACTTTCTAAATTCTGCATTAACCGTATGTAATTTTATTAATCTGTTCTTTTCTGTTTCAGGTAAGGACCCAATGTGTTACTAATACGAAGCCGATTTTGCGGTAAGTGACGATGACAAACTTCATTCAGTTTGACCCCTTTTCTGCTCGACACGCCTCGCCGCGAATTCAATTTAAGTAGTTATCAGATGTTGTCGGAATTTCGAAAATATTTTTATTCTCCCGTGACATTACGTGATATACGTTTGTCATTTCTGTGTGAACTTTCGAACGTCGATAGTGGGAAATTGAGGAAGTCAAAGCGGAAACAGTTTTTTGGTTTTAATCCCGGTAGCGGAACGGTTTTTTTTCCTCTAACTTATAGCTAAAATGTATTTATTCGATTTATTTTGACGTCGTTAACTAAGTACGGTGCTTATTGGATGTTAATTTAATCTTAGATTTAATTCGGTTAAGTTTGTCGTTTGCTTGACTCGCTTTTCCATTCATCTTCTTGATAGAGTTGCTGCAAACTTTTTGAACTTATTTATTGAATTAGGTAGTAAATGATTTCAAGAGAAAGCTTTTTGCAATTATAATGCTGTAAGATAGGGCCACTGTAAAGTCTTAACTGAAACCAAGAAATGAATGTTTCAGTGTAGTTTTGTTTAAAAAACTACCATTTAAATTAATTAAGAATTACCTACCCATCTCTTTCTGAGGATTTTTGTCTGAATTCTAGACTCTGGTTTCTCCATTAGCTAACTAATTTAGCATTTCAACAGCGACAAATAGCTGATTTTTAATTGAACTTACTTGTGTTAACAAAACTAGGCACCAATTTATCGCTTTTTTTTAATAGCTTGCATAATTTTTGGCGTTCTGACTGATTTTGGGGAGCTGATTTTAGATATTTTCTCGAAAAAACCTACCACGTAAAATTATTTTCCTACAGTAACTTGTTTTCGTTTTCTTGTTCACTGTCTGTCAAAAATTTAAGACCATCTCAGTTTTTCTAGAAACACAGAAAATATTGTTCAAATATAAAATAATTTTTACTTAATAACATAAATGCATATACAGGGTGGTTCACATAGAAGGGCCACTATGGGAATCTCGTAAACGGTAAGAGCTACAAAGAAGTTAAAATCAGACAAATTGTTCCCCTTTCTGCGACCTATTCAGGAATGCTTCAATGTTATAAAAAAGGTCCATGGCACGCTAGATAATAAACAAAAATCAAAATAGGATTTTTTTAAAATTGTTAATAACTCGATTATACTTGATGGTACAAAAATATTTTTGGGGAAAAAGTTGTAGATTTTTTTATGCACTGTAAAATGAAAACATTTGTTTTAATATTATTTAAATTCTTAGATAAATTACAAATTTGATTTTTTTTTAATGGAAATCATAATTGGCTATGACTTCATAAAAAAGCATTTTTCTTCCTATTTTCAATGATGGTTTAATATATTTATTTTGATATTTGGGCTCAATAATATAGAAAATAAACAAAAATCAAAATGTTTTTTTTTTAAATCGTTAAAAACTCGATTATACTTGATGGTACAAAAATATTTTTGGGGAAAAAGTTGTAGATTTTTTTATGCACTGTAAAATGAAAACATTTGTTTTAATATTATTTAAATTCTTAGATAAATTACAAATTTGTTTTTTTTTTAATGGAAATCATAATTGGCTATGACTTCATAAAAAAGCATTTTTCTTCCTATTTTCAATGATGGTTTAATATATTTATTTTGATATTTGGGCTCAATAATATAGAAAATAAACAAAAATCAAAATGTTTTTTTTTTAAATCGTTAAAAACTCGATTATACTTGATGGTACAAAAATATTTTCGGGGAAAAAGTTGTAGATTTTTTACGCACTGTAAAATGAAAACATTCATTTGTTTTAATATTTTTTAAATTCCTGGATAAATTACAAACTTGAATTTTTTTAATGGAAACCATAGTTTGCTATGATCTCCTCTTTTCAATAATATAAGATTTAATATATTTATTTTGATATTTAGGCTTAAAACAAATAAAATTCATTAAAAACTCCCTACAAAGCTAAATAATGCCATGAAATAAAAGACAATTTAGTTCTGTCATCTAACGCAATTTTAACTAATGTAAAAGTAAAACGTTAAATCAAAAATTAACCAAAATTTATTGATTTTTAAAAGGCAGCTTATTGTCTAATGATTATGGTACAGCTTTTTTTTATTTACTGGACTATCTAAATCAAAATACTTATACAATAAAAACAGTACAAAAGTCGACTATTAAGTATTACAAAATGACTTTTATAACCAATTTATTTTGCGCATTTGTTTAACGAATAATAAAAATAACATGAAATTTGTAATTTTTTAAATCGAATATTTAAGTAAAACAAAATATTTAAAGATTATAAAAGATTACTATAAGATTATAACAGAAGTATTATTAAAAGAGCCAGATCCTGTTTACAAAAAAATGGAGGTAATTTTTCCCCAAAAATATTTTTGTACCATCAAGTATAACCGAGTTATTAACTATTAATAAAAATACTTATTTTAATTTTTGTTTTTAAAAACATTAAAGCATCATTGAATGGGTCTCCGAAAATGGAAATTTGTCTAATTTAAACTTCTTTGGAGCTTTTACCTTTAACGAGATTCCAATAGTGGCCCTTCTATGTGGACCACCCTGTATATTATTGAAAGTTAGAAATCAATCGCAATAAAATTAAAATTATATCAAATAAAGCAAGAATATTAAAAATAGCCGTTTTACTGACTTTGCCCCAAAACAGCCCTATTTGCATTTGTTGAAATGTTTTATCTAATCATGGGACATGTGGGCAACAAATTGTTTTAATGTTTCTGGTAAAATACTCTTCCATTTTTCTGAAAACGTAGTCCAAAGCTATTTTTCGGACCTTTTCATCGAGCCCTTCCCTTGCAAGCTCCATAGGACTCGATTTTGGATATTACGTAGGCCAAATCATGTTATTCAGAAGACCTTCTGCCTCTTTTTTAATTTTAAATAGTCCCTGCACAATCTTGATTTGTGTTTGGTCATTATCCTGTTGCATGGTGGGCCCATCACCTATTGGTTGTAGCCCAGATGAGACAGAGTTGACTTCTAAAGTTCTTTTATACTGATCTTTTTTAGTATTCCTTTAATGCACAATAATTTTCCAACCCCATAGCCAGAAAAACAGCGCCCAAGATTATGAGGGAACCACCCCCGTGCTCTATCGTTGACACCACACAGTCAGGCAACTTTTTTTGCCCTTACTGCGACGAACAAAGATTCTCCTTGATCCAAATATTCTGAATTTGGAGTCATCAGACCAAATTAATTTATAAAATATGCTGTTGTCCAATCTCGGTGATTTAACGCCAACTGTAACATTTTCTTCTTATTTTGTGGACAAAGAAGTGTTTTTATCACAGCAATGCGCCCAAACAAATTAGCTATCCCTGTTGGTCCTTTTACTAAAGATCCGGAGACAGGTTCTGACCGATTTTTCTCGAGTTGTGCGCGGATTTACGGTGCTATAATGAACTACCTGACTGTGGTGCCAATGGCGAATCACAAGGGTAGTTTCCTAATAATCTTGGGCTTTTTTTTGGCTATGGATTTAGAAAATTAGTACGCAGGAATACTAAAAAAAAAAAAAAACAGTATAAAAGAACTTTGGAAGTCAACTTTGTATCATCTGAGCTACGACCAATTGGTGATGGGCTTACCATCCAACATAATAATGATGTTAAACACAAATCAAGGTAGTGCAGAGGCTATTTAAAATTTAAAAAAACAGAACGTCTCTTGAATAACATGATTTGGCCAACACAATATCCAAATTCGAGTTCTGTGGAGCTTGTAAGAGAAGAGCTCGATGGAAAGGTCAGAGAAAAATGTTGTTCGTCAAAAAAAGAGCTAAAGTAGAAAGATAGAATTTCTTTGTCTGAACACAGAACACATAAAAAACCCCTTTCGAATCAAGAAATTTGTTCGTTTTAAGGATATTAGGATAAATAAGTGGTATGTGGTGGAAACTTTTGAAGGCTATATTTAAATTCAGCTTAGAAAATACTATAAGCAGCACATACTTTCATCCATTTTACTGAAGTACTGTTGGCTAGTGTAATCAAATTACTTAAGTTATTCAAGAATTTATTAAGTTATCATGAATTTGCGAACTTGAACTGTAAACATAAATCAGTTTATCAAAGTCATTCAGTACGAACTGGGTCGGTACATCATGAAATTCTGTACCATTGTTGTTTCAAAGGCAAACACATCGTTTAGTTATGGAAGATCTAGTTCTAGTTGGTTCGTAGTTGGGAATTAGCGCAGCGCTGCATCTGAAATATCAATACGTAATTCGTTTTCGTCGTTGCACTACTGTTGGCTGCGTTTCTTGTTTAGTTAGTTTATCGACCATTAATTAACGAAACGCAGCGAAGTGTCGATGCTCTTTGAAACTTGCAGCCAGTTCCGGGCACGAGTACAAATTAAATTTAATTTGGCAGAAGAGCTTTCTCGTGTCCCTGGAAATTGTAAGCTTGTTGCGATGAGAGACTTGAAATCAGGTGCCCAGTAATTTAGATGATACAAGAGATAGTTTGGAGTTGGAGGAGCGGAACGGAAAAGCAAAAGAACAAACATTTTAAGTCATGTTCAAAATTGAGTAATTTTGACAATACTATACAGGGTTCTCGTTTTTCGAGGGCCACTATGGGGATCTCGTAAACGGTAAGAGTTACGACTTCGGTTAAATTAGGGCAAAGTTGTATATTCAGGTGCTTAATAATTTGAAGCAAACAGAACTTATCTAGCTCTTTTAGTTTTTGAGATATGGGGAAACAAGTAAAAAAGTGGATTTTTGTTTTTTGCCCGTAACTTTTTCATTTGATGTCGAATTTCATTTCTGTTAAAACTTTTTCATGGCCACTTTTTGCAGGGAATCAGAATCCCCAATTATATTTTCCGTGCGACGTTTCGTTTTTTTAAAACTATCATCAGGTCATTTTTCTTCTTATGGACGCTATATCTGATTTTAACGCCAATTTGTAGAGCATTTTTTTCTGAATTCGACATTGTATAATTTCTGTAAACTGTGTATTTAATCCTTATTTGGCATACAATTATTTGTAACAAAAAATAACGAGTTATGCCTTTTATCTGCGTTAATGACTTCTAATAAGCAAAAAGCGTAAACAGATTTCTGGACGTTTTTTGTAAACTATGAACACTTATATTATTTGATTACGACAATTTTGTTACAAATAATTGTATGGCAAATAAGGATTAAATACACATTTTAGAGAAATTTATTACTGAACCAAAGAAAATATTCTAAAAATATTTGCTAATAAGTGAACAATGTTAATGCATTCCTAACATATTTATTAATACTTATTTTTTTAATTAAATCCCTTTAATAGTAATTTCATGCGGTTTACTTACGTGCTTTCAAGGAAAAAGGGACAAAGACAATTATTTACCATGCCGATTAGGATTTGTTTTAAATAAAATATTTGTTTTTGCCATTTTTAACAACAATTGTTTGAAAAATGTGCCAAGTGTTATACATTGTCGAATTCAGAAAAAATGCTCTACAAATTGGCGTTAAAATCAGATGTAGCGTCCATAAGAAAAAATTGACCTGATGCTGGTTTAAAAAAAAAACGAAACGTCGCACGAAAAATATAATTGGGTATTTTGATTCCTTGCAAAAAGTGGCCATGAAAAAAATATTACAGAAATGAAATCCAACATCAAATGAAAAAGTTACGGGTAAAAAACAAAAATCCAATTTTTTACTTTTTCCCCTACATCTCAAACACTAAAAAAGCTAGATAAGTTCTGTTTGCGTCAAATTATTAAGCACCTGAATATACAACTTTGCCCTAATTTAACCGAAGTCGTAACTCTTACCGTTTACGAGATCCCCATAGTGGCCCTCGAAAAACGAGAACCCTGTATATTAGTAATTAATTTTGTAATGTTATAACCGGGAATGGTGTAGGAAAATTTTCCACCCCCCGTCTGTTCCTCGCTGGCGTTTCGCTTGCCTCCACTTAAGCGCACTGGGGTTTACCATTCGATCGAAAATATTGCCGCAGTGAGTAGAAGTGTCGAAGAAGGCCCAAATACCTCAATTTTTGGAGGAAGGGCTGTTTCGGTAAATGAAGTGCGCTAAAGAGACATTTTGACCAACTTTTTGTGCAATGGATAGAAACATCAAATGGAAAAACATAAAAAAGATAGCACACGTCAGAAAAACATGGAAATAAGTCAGCACAACGCAACTCAACAGTCCAGGGGGTCAATTTTTGAACCTTCGCTAAAATAAGATCGTGCTTATATTTGCGAAAACTAACCGCACCGAAATTTTGAACCTTCGCAAATTATCGCAGGCGCTATAAATTACACGTTCAACAGCGAGCGCATTCTGTGCGTCTCAGTGCATGTATTTGTATTGTGTACTACTTGATTGCAAAAATATTAACTGAAAATGGATGATACTATAAATCTATTTGTTCTTGAAAACTTAGAAATGGCTGAGCAGGTACGACCAGTCAAAAATATACGAAATCCACATGATCCGTTTCTTGCCTTAAATGAAAGGCAGTTTATAAAAATGTTTCGGTTGTCAAAAGATTTATGTAAATACCTAATAGGTTGTTTGCAGCCATATACAGGGTGTTTCATAATTGAATGCTGATCCTTAAGGGTTTTATTCCTTGGATGATTTTAAGAAAAAAAGTTCATATCAATGTAGGTCCGCAACCGCCGTATTTTTGAGATACAGGGTGTTTATTGAATTTTAGTAGGTAGGTATCTACTAACTAGGTATAAAAACACATTTTTTTCAGAAAAAAAATTGTTCTGTTTCTACCAATGGCGTCCGTACTAACATGTCCTTAAATATATTTACTTGATTATTAAAAATTAAAACTAAAGTGAAATGTACTCTTTTACTCTTCAAGAGGCCATTTTTACTAAGAGATAAAGCAAAAATATAAAAATAACATTTACTTTGAAAAAAAAAACAGTGGCGTTTCATTTTTTTCATTAAAAATATTCAAGGACATGTTAGTACGGACGCCATTGGTAGAAAAAGAACAATTTTTTTTTCTGAAAAAAATGTGTTTTTATGCCTAGTTAGTAGGTACCTACTAAAATTCAAAAAAATATCTAAAGTTGCATCAAAAATATTACGAAAAAACCGATATTTTTTTCAACTTTGAACAACCTGTATCTCAAAAATACGGCGGTTGCGGACCTACATTGATATGAACTTTTTTTCTTAAAATCATCCAAGGAATAATACCCTTAAGGATCAGCATTCAATTATGAAACACCCTATATAAAGCAAAAAATCAGAAAATCTGATTTAGATATTGAAACAAAGGTTAGTAAGTCATATTAAGTATATTAACTTGATCTTGACATTATTTCCTATTTTATGTTTGAATTTTCATTGCGCATGCACAAAATCGGTGGTACTTTTTTAAATAGCCGAGAGGTGGCGCGACAATTTCAAATCATATGATCGCTATTTAAATTCCAACGTGGTTTTAACCCCTTATGTTTTGTTTTTTTTATGTAAATAATTTAAAATACTTGCTTTTTACATCTGCTATTTGAACTTGTTACATATTGTAGAATATAGTTTTTAAGTTAGTTCATAAGTAGAGTACGTTAGGGCAACCGCGATCGTGTCTGTGTGAGTTGACATTAAGACGTTGCCAAACGTGATTGTCGCTTGCTTGCGAATGGTTTAAATATCATAACGAAGGCTTGTCAAGAATTCCAAAATACGCAACCCTTCGCTATTGCAGCGTTCGTTAATTAACTCCTGCGATATGTAACGAATGAAGTGAAAAATCGATCTCCTGCACCTAACAGTAGAAGGATTCATGATTAAATAATAAATGAGTAGTGAAGAAGTTTATTGTTTTATTTAAAACTTCAAAAGACTTTTATGCTACCGTGCACTGTATTTTTTTATTAACTTTTTTTTAGCATAGGTAGTTTTTCATATACTTCAAATTACCTTTTATTAACGTTTTGATATTACCTCAAAAATTATGATTTTCCTCGAAACCAAATAAAATATAAAAACGTGGCATATAAATATAATGACTGCTGCTATAAATAGTATCTTTTAAGTAATTAAATTGTGAATATTTCGGTCGTTATGAAACATGAATAAACTTACGTTTTGATGTTTATTACTAATGGTTTTTTGTTAACTCTGCTTATTTGTTTATTACCAATATTATTTGAAGAACATTATCAACAGTACACACAAATTGTGTTGAAAAAATGTATGCAAAAGTCTATTTTTCAAATTAAAAACACGTTGTATTTGTTATGATGCTTTATTGTTAGACATTAAGCTTGTTATGTTTTGTAGAAGTTGACCAAGATCTTTAAGAGCTTAAAAACTTATTTTTTATGGTTACAAGAAAAAGATTATCGGATAATAAACGTTTAATGTAGTTGAAATAGTTATTTTAGGATTTTCGTTGTTTTACATATCTGTATTTTTAGCAACAATAATTTTGTTTGTCACGCATTTCTATCGCGTTTTGTTTTATGGTACTCCATAATTTATTACGGTTGATAAAACGCTAAGCCAAATAAAAAAACCTGATCTTTACGTTACAAAATAATCGATAGATTGGAGGAGACACTTTACTTTAAGCGCACGTGTTTAAGACAGATTATTTTAAGTTAAATCGGCTGATCCGTTGTAGGCAATTTTCGATATTAATTCTAGTTTGCAATGCACATTCATGGAGTGTCCCTTTCATATTTATTTACATTCATATATCGCTATTCTGTCGACCCAAAATACTAACGAACCACTCTCGGCTTCAATTATAATTTAGTGAGTTCGCAGAACCTAGTTAATTACGATTATAAAAATAGTTTCACAAACACATTCACAAATTCGCATTGCTGCTGGGGTCGGTCTACATCCCAACATTTGCCGAGTTAATAAAGGTCTATATCTATTTGAATATTAACAAGGGTTTAACCCGCAATCGCTGGGACACAACTAAAGTAAGGTTATTATACAACAGTTTATTGCTATTGGCACTTAACCTCTAGCGTTTGTAAGTTTAAAATTTTCGATTACAGTAGAATTTGCGGTTAAATTACAATCCATCGTTTCATAATAATAGTTATACCCTTATACCTACAGTTATAAAAGGTCTAGGGTTGGTTCTCTGCCTGCAATTCATTGCATTACTTAGATATATTAAGGTTACTGGAAAGTGTGCTTTACAGCTCGTGTTATGCAGCATACTTTTTCTACGATCACATAATAACTACGATTTTAACTTTTGGAGTTTTATCGATATTTTCAAGCGATGCAATCATCGAAATGCAGAGATAAAACTTTAATGAATTCATTTCAATTCCGTTGTCGCTCGCAAATCTTGCCCGTAAAAGCGGACAAATAAAAACAGAATCAACTCGTGCTACGCTTTTAGTACCCGACATAACATTGCCCCAATCTGTTTGTCAGTGAATTGTCACTTTATTTTCTATCATTAAGTTCAATCCACTGTAAACATGTCATTTTCCAGAGTGAGAAGGCTTGGGATTCTCCCGAGCGTCGGCAGACTTATCCGCGTCCGTAAAATCACGCAGGCTGAGCTGGAACAAAAACTAATCGCTCGGGATTTCATTTGTTTCCTCGTTTAAACGTGGGCTGAAAATCGAACGTGTTCTATAAATCGATCGAATACGCGCGATTAATAATGCATGGCGGATGATGAAATGCGTCATAGCTCGAGATGTAAGTGTTTAATTAAGTTTCTGGTGTAATTGTGACTGTAGTTTTGTTTCACTTCCACTGAGTTTGCCGTTATCTGGTGTCTGGTTTTGTCTGTAATGAAGTGGGGGAGCTGGAGTGGATGTACTAGGACCCCTGGGAAGGATCATGACAACCTGTTGAAGTGTTACGGCATTTCTTCATGCTCATTTAGTTTTCTCGGTGAAAGTTGGGTGAATAAAGAGCTAGCTAACGATAAGAAAATAGATTCGTTAACACCTCGGTAAACTCAGAAAATGTTAAAGCATTGTTGCAGTACAGGGTGGCACAAAAATTCTATGTGATTATACGCGTAACTCGTTTATTATCGAAGTTAGAACCGTGATTTAAGAATCGAAAATGCAGTTTTTTTTAGACAAATTCGAAATTGCTTACTAAGATTTGGTACCATTTGCCGTTTTTGAGTTATTGGAGAAAAATTGTTTTTTTGGAATTTAAAAAATGCTTCATGCGAAATAAAAATTGTCATTCTGTATAGCTGTGATATTTTGAGCATGAAGAGGAAACTTTCATCAAAATATATCGGGTCTTAAAAGTTTTTAATAACTTTTTCCAAACAAAACTGAGTGAAATGAAACTCGAGCATCGAATTGTGATAAAATTTTTCACGAAAGTGGGTAGTGGGGCAAAAAATTATTAATCAAAGATTGACTGACGTATATGGAAATAAAGCCCCATCTTGTTCCATATGAAGTTTTGGTGTAAGCAGTTTTTCTGGTGTAGGGACTATACAGGATGGTCCAAAATCAGGTTGACCAGTTGAGGAAGTAACTGAGGACATGGTTACAAAAAAACTGAAGATTTGGTGCTATCAGTGAATAAAGTAGTATTTTATTACCAGGGAAGTTGGGGGTATACGTAGAGTTGCCAACTTTATAAAATCCCAAAAAAGCACATTCCTCACCAGAGCCCCCCGTGCCAAGAAATTTTCGTACCTGAAACAAAATTGGCTCCCCTATTCTCAAAACGGGGAGAGAAAAAAAAAAAACGAAAACACCTCTTTCAGCTCTTCGCCTGAGACAAATTTTATTTCAAACTATGATTGCCTGAATCATATATTTCATACATACCTATGTATATTGTTTTTGTACATAATGTGTACAGGGTGGTCCAAATTCGATGGGATTACATGGGTATCTCGCTTAGTATTAAAGATAGAGAGAAAAACTCAGAACCGCTCTCAAAAATATTCTATCCGGTTTTTGAGCTATTAGCGGAAACTAACCTAACCTAACATTGCATTTTTTTTTGGGCAAAAATTCAAGTCCGCGAAAGTGAAAATTTTAAAGACATTCTAGTTTAAAAACGGATAAGGAAAGTTTTAAAGGCTCCTTAAAATTAAAAAAAAAAGCTACAAGTGTACAGCTTGCTTTTTTTTATTGGCCCCAAGAAGTGTACTTGAATTGATTAAAAAAAAAGTCATGTTATAGCCGTCCAAAGTATGTATTTAAAAAAACCAAAAACGTAGGTATAAATACAGGAAAACATGTTTGTAGCATAGCATTTGTTTTTCCTGTATAGCTCACGTCTTAAAAAACAAAACAAACGTATGGCTTCGCATACGAATAAAGATGTGAGCGAGTCCCTGATTTACTGCAACTCAAAAACAAGGCACGTAAATAGCATAAATATTAAAACGAAAGCTCTCCGAAGATTGGCACAGTCCCATTAGACCAATATTTATAAATATCGCACAATCAATAAACCTCTTCGCCCGCAAATAAACAACGAACAACTTATCGGACGAGATTCAAAGTAATTCTGCGAATGAACTCGGCGGAGCCTGAGAGGGGACATTACTGTAAAATTAATTTCAACACGAACGAACTACCCAAACCGCGTCTGACCTTTCGGACCATATACCACAGCTTTTAAAAGCACATTCTGTTATTTCGGAGCTTAACAAACCTTTTATGATTTTATATCGTCATAATTATTTGTGTTTATTGGGCAAATGCGAAAGTTTTGCCCTCTGTGTACAGTAATTCAGTTTCAAATTTAATTAATTATGCTTTAACTTGATAAAGCTTCTATTATTTTTTTTTAAATAACGGCACACTAGATACGAGGGCGCATTTTTATGTGATTTATCTAGCAATGAAAATGAACATTGTCATTCTGTTAGATTGGTGTGACATTTTAAACCTGTAGAGAAAAGTTTCATCAAGATATATTGAGTCTAAAGAGTTAAAGCTGTATTACACTACACAATTTCTTGTACAATTTCTTGTACAATTTGCTGTCAAAAAAATTTATACTAAATTGTACAGCTGTTGCCAAGTTACAATGTCGTAAATTGACATACGCGAAGTGTCAGTTTACGACCTAAGACGTGTTGTAACTTGGCAACAGCTGTACAATCTAGTATAAAATTTTTTGACAGCAAATTGTACAAGAAATTGTGTAGTGTAATACAGCCATTATCCACAATTTTTTCTAAACAAAAATTGGTGGATTTATACTGAAGAATCGAAAAGTAATCAAATTTGCCACAAAAGAGGGTGTAATGGGCCAAAAGTTATCCATCAAAAAATTACCAACGTGTATGGAATGAAACTCCCATCTTTATTATTATTTCCACGGAGGTGGGTCCCTTTCGGGAGCCTGCACTACGACCTATTGGTCTATTTTACCCTCTGGTGATAGCCCCTTAAAGAAGTCTTGTGTTTTTGAAAAACTCCAGGTTTTTCTTTAAGGGTATTTTTCTTAACTCTTCTTGGTTGGCTTTTTCCATCCCTAGAAGTCCTCGCCGATAGGGTGTGAATGCTTCACACTGGCATAGTACGTGAAGAGTTTCCTCTTCTTCACCACAACCTCTGCATGTACCGGTCTTTGAGAGCCCCATTATGTGGAAGTGTTTGTTTAGCCCACAGTGTCCTGTGATGAGTCCTGTAGCTGTTCTGATGTCTACTCTGCTCATCCAGATTAGCATTTCTTCTGTCTTTTCTTTAGAGATCTTTGATGGTAGTGCCTTTTTCGATATATTCTATATGCAGAACTCTTTCCTCGTCCCAAAAAAATAGTTACCACTAGTTTTTTGGCCGAAGACTGTTCTGGTTTTTTTGGGGGAGGCGAATCTTTGCGAACCCACTGCATAGTATCTTGTTTGATAAGAGGATTCCGGTGATACATCCCCGTTAACGATTCGTAGAGGTTGTAGTTAGCTGTGACACCATTGGAAAGATAATTAACAAATTTCAAATGTACACAAAAAAGTGTCCTAACATTATCCAAAAATATTTTAAGTATGATTCCAAATAAGCAAGTTAAAAGCAAAAAATCGAAAACGTAATTTTTTTGTTTTTTATCAATTGCGGCAAAACTGTAGTAATTTTTTTTAAAGATTTTTTTTCATAGAATAGTTGACTCATTTAACCAACTCTGTATCTCTTACCGTTTACGAGATACCCATGCCGTTCATGATAACTGGGACACCCTGTATAAAGTCTATTGCAAAACTTTTGAATTTTTGCCAAGAAAACATGCAAGGCTATACCCAACCCTTTCGCTGCGGCACGTGTTTGAAAAGTTGGTGCCTTGAGTGCGGCGTTTTTCGAGTCTTATGAAGCTTGTGGGTTACGCTAGCGTATTTTTCTGCCTCCCGCAAGCGAAAAATAAAAGCGTCTTAATCCGGTTGCCGCAGCGAAAGGGTTAAAATATTTTTTTAAATTTCAAAAATCTGAAAAAAACCGTTTTAGGCCGTTTTCAAACGAACCAAAGGTGGAAATGCATTGCTAGGGGTGTCTTAAACATTTTTGGAAAATATCAAGACAATCGCAAAACTTGTATTTTTGTCAAATCAAAATATGCAAGGCCATACCCTTGGAATATTTTTTAAAACTTTGTTAAGCTGTGAAAAATTGTTTAAGGCCGTTTTTAAACAAACCAAAGGTAGAAATCAAAAGTCCCCTTCCAGACATTCTACTTAACCTCAGTTATGTATGACTTTAGCTATAGTTAAAAAAAAAAAACAATTTTTTTCTCGTAAAAGTGCAAATATAATAGAACATTCTGTACATTTTGTATTATTTTCTTGCTAAATTAAATTTTCTATCAAATTTGTGCAAGCTTCTTGTGCCAAATTCAACCATTTTTGAGTAACATGTAAAAACATTCTCCACAAATGTCACATTTTTGAGTCTCATACAAGGCAAATGTCCTATAGTTTCGTTGCTAATACAGATACGAAAAAGTGCAAATATTATAGAAGCCCCTCTATATTTTGTATTGTTTCGTCGCTAAATCAATTTTCTATCAAACATCTTCAAGGTTTTTGTTTCTAAAATCAACCGTTTTTGAAAAACACAAAAACATTCTCCACAAATGTCACATTTTTGAGTCTCATACAAGGCAAATGTCCCATAGTTTCGTTTCTAGTACTGATACAAAAAAAAATGTTTCATACAAAACTTGTTCACGATCGTTAGCTGCATTATCTAAAACTATTGCCAACTATAGCCATCATTGAAATTTTATTTAAAATTATCATGGTCTCATTTAATAATTCGGCAGAAAAGTAGAATACAAATTCAAGCGATTGTGATTATAAAGATAAGGATGCACATGAAGGCATTCCTATTTCCTTAAACGTTTGATATTCGAAATTAACATTTACTGGAAGCGTTCAATCGCCAGTGTACGTAAAATATATTTCGATCCATCTCATTTTCCAGAATCACTGTAATTCCTACGTGGAGTGCCCTGTTCCGTATTGTGTAGGTGGGAAATAAATTGAGTGGCACACTGAACCTTGACTATGTAATTTCCTCACAAAAGGTTGCCAAATAACGGGTTCGGAATATAAAAGGGACCCTTCGCCTCTCAATCGCGCAAATATTTTGTTTCCTCGCTTTCGTTTGCATATACTAATGTTTGTAGTTTGCGGTTTGCTAACAACGTGCGTCGGTTTGCGTTCTCGTGGATGTCGTAAAAGCGTTCCGCTCTGCACCGTGGCGCTTTGTGTTATTTTCCAGGTAATGATGCATAAGATCTGTTAGGGTTGCATTAAATGAGGCTTTTAATATGCCCTGTCGCCTTCAGCGTGGCGGCGTGATACTCGTACCGCATAACTCGATCATACATTACATTCTACACTACACTACATTTCATTAGCAAACTACGAGACGTGGGTGAGCTTAAAGAACCGAAACAGGCTGTCTTTTTAATTAATCTTATTTTAGAAATATACTTTTTCTTCAAGCGTCTTATAATGTCTATATTATTCTACTGAACGCCTCATGTAAAAATACGTCATTATTTTACTAGTACAATAATATCTCATTATATCACTAGTACTATAATGGTCGCTAAGCAACCGTAAAATGCGCTACGCTCATTGGTTGAATTTAGTAAAAGTGGGCGTGATTTTGTTCATTACATGTTTGACAGGAGAATGAGAATCTGACAGATGAAATAGGTAAAACTTTATGTATTTGCTTGATTTTCGCTATTTCTTTGACGCTTGAAGAAAAAATTTAATATGTACCTCGACAGGAAAGTTCCTTTTTATCACTCGTGTGGTTATTTGCCTCGACTTCGTCTCGGCAAATAATATCCACACTCGTGATAAAAAGTCGAACTTTACTGCCTTGGTACATAAATAAATATTAGTACGCGTTTTAAAATTGTATAATTTATGATTTTTGCATTAAGAATTTAGGAGCGAAAATGGTTAATATAAATTAACAAAGTTACATGCTGGTACGCGGAAACGCAACGCTCTCTATAGTTGGCAATAATTTCAGATTATGCAACTAATGATCGCGAACAAGTTTTGTATGAAACATTTTTTTGTACCTGTACTAGAAATGAAGTTTTGGAAATATTTGTCTGGTATGGGACTCAAAAATGTGACATTTGTGGAGAATGTTTTTAGGTATCACTCAAAGACCGTTGATTTTAGGTCCCAAAACCTTTTATGTTTCATAGAAAATTTGATTTAGTAACGTAACAATACCTAATATACACGGGGTTCTATAGTATTTGCACTTTTTTGTGGAAAAATCGAAATTTTGTTTAACGAAAGCAAATGTCATATAGGAAACTGGAGGAGCACTTTATGTTTTCTGAAGCACTCCAAGCAATGCATTTTTACCTTTAGTTTGTTTAAAAGAGCCTAAAACAATTTTTCACAGCACTACAAAGGCTTTGCATATTTATTTGGGAAAAATTCAAAAGTTTTGCAATCATCTTTATATTTTCTGACGACGTTAAAGATTTTCTAAGCAAGGCCGGCCCTAGTAAAAGTGGGGCCCGATGCAAGGACAAGCTGTGAGGCCGCCTCCCCACAAAAAATACAATTAAAAAAAAATTACATTTTCAACAAACAAGCTAAAATAATAATATAACAAAACATAACATTTGACAAATTAATTGTCTATGAACGAAGGAAAGCAAAACAACCCATACTTTTATAAACGAAATAGAAACTCAATTAAAATTAATCTTTCTAGATATTGCTTCCCCATAATCTTTTAATAGGTTGTCGAAGTCAATCTCTCTCATGACTTCACTTTCAATTGACATAATTCATTGTTCAGAAATAGTGGATCCTAAATACGTTTTAATTAATTTTAATTTTGAAAAACTTCTTTCGCCCGCAGATACTGTTACCGGTATAGTAAGGAAGATCCTTAGTGCAATAAATAAATTTGGAAACGAGGTTGGACGATTATTACAAGCCAAATATTTAAGTATATTTAAAGGATTGCAACAACTTTGTGGAATAGTTACTTTTAAAGCTTATATTTCTTCCGCCAACGCGAATCCATTCAAGTCCACCGATTCGTCGTATTTTAAAGCAATTTGTAAATCAGCAGCACATTTTAATGTAGTCTCTTTGGATTGATTGTGAAATGTCCATAAAAAACTAAATAAATCTATGGTCTCTTTTAATTGTTTAAATCGAGGTTGAAGAGACTGCAGTGTTTTATCTAAAACTTGATTAAAACAGTTTTGTATGCTTCCTTTGCATCAACAACAGGGTCGTCTGAGGACTCGTATGCAAATTGCCTTTTGCGTTTCCGTAAACGTTTCAACTGGAATTGTGGAACAACATCTAAATCTTTTGCAAGATCATTTGCACCGATTAATACATCTGTAAAACGTTTTTCTCGGTACACTCTAGTCATTTGCATAATTTTTCAAAAGCGAGTTTTACCGAAGACAGATCTGAGTTTTGACTATGTAATTCTTTGCTTACTAAGTTCATTTGGAAAACCAAATCAAGCCAGAAAACTAAAGATACCAAGAACTTGTAATCTTTCATTTGAGTAGCCAAAGATTCTGCTTCACTTTTCGCGTTTCCGTAAACGTTTCAACTGGAATTATTTCACGAAAGCTTTTGTTAATTGATTTGATGATAATATTTGATAAATAATCTATTATATTACCGTGGTATACTTTGTTTAATAAGTTTAGTATTTCACTATTAAACAATAACTTTTATTGTTTTTTCTTCTGTGCTATCAATAAGCATTGTATTTATATTTTTTATTTTTTGAGCGCGGGGCCCCTTTAAGCGGGGGGCTCTAGGCGAGGAAATCGGTGGAATGTGCCTAAGACCGGCCCTGAGTATAGTTTGCGGAATAGCAATGGTGAGAAAGTATCTTTGAACAGCCTTTAGAAAACCTCCTCTCACATCTTAAAGCCCTCGAAAGTGTAAAAACACCGATCAATCGCCGTGTTCGTTCGAAAACAACGGGGTTAAACACCCGTTCGGACGTCTTTTGTTTCTTCTCACGATAAAACACTAAGGTGTCGGTGTCCAGTGTCAGACATTTAACGTGAATTCCGGTACGAGCTGAAAGAATGGAGTGCAGAATCGAGTTAAAACGCCCCGGCGGGGGGTGGCGTTTCGAGTGTCTAGTCAACGTCGGATCAAGTCACCCTGTGTTCGCTCTCGTTTGTTTCCCGCCGGACAAGGTCTATTGTTGGGCGCGTGTTTGTGACGCCCCGTTAATGCATCTTATCCCTGGATCTTGGAGATAGTACAGAAGGTCGGCTTACTGTGGGCCGAGAGGACTTGAGAGATCTCTGGTTATGAAATTTGATATCTTGACTCGGTCGTTGCTTGAGTAGATGTGAAAGATTAGTCAAAACGGTATTCAACTTTATTTGATCTTTTGTGTAGCTTAATGACTCACATAAAGTGTTAAATATAAAAATTAGTTAAAACTTGTAGTTTTCTATAAGTTATAATTAAGGCCAAACAGATAGGAAAATTCACCGATTTATTACCGATTATCGAATAATCAGCCTCTTCTTATCTGCAAAAGAGGTACCGACGCCTGGGCGTCTCTTACCAAAATTGTTAAAAAAAGCTTCCAACAACGTTAGAAAAACATTCCCTGTGAATTTTAAATCAAAGGTAGTAATAATATTCTAGTTATTTTATCTTATATGGGGCGAAGTCTTACTGTGCTAAGATTATAACACATATGCGGTTTATTATGCAAAAAGGTACCGACGCCTGGGCGTCTCTTACTAAGATTGTTAAAAAAAGCTTCAACATCGTTAGAAAAACATTCCCTGTAAATTTCAAATCCATGGCAGTAATAATATTCTAGTTATTTTATCTTATATGGGGCGAAGTCTTACTGTGCTAAGATTATAACACATATGCGGTTTATTATGCAAAAAAGGTACCGACGCCTGGGCGTCTCTTACTAAAATTGTTAAAAAGAGCTTCAACGTTAGAAAAATATTTCCTGTGAATTTTAAATTAAAGGTAGTAATAATATTCTAGTTATTTTATCTTATATGAGTCGAAGTCTTACTGTGCTAAGATTATAACACACATATGCGTTTTAATCTTTTAACATGCAAAAAAGGTACCGACGCCTGGGCGTCTCTTACTAAAGTTGTTAAAAAGAGCTTCAACAACTTTAGAAAAACATTTCCTGTGAATTTCAAATCCATGGCAGTAATAATGTTCTAGCTATTTTATCTTATATGGGGCGAAGTCTTACTGTGCTAAGATTATAACACAGATATGCGGTTTATTATGCAAAAAAAGGTACCGACGCCTGGTTGTCCCTTGCCAAAATTGTTAAAACAAGCTTCAACATTTTGAACCAAAGGCAGTAATAATATTCTAGTTATTTTGCCTTATATGGGGCGAACTCTTACTGTGCCATGATTATAATACACATATGCGGTTTATTATGCAAAAGAGGCACCGACGCTTGGGCGTCTTTTGCTAAAATTGACAAAAACGGCTTCGACTATGTTAGCTAAAGATGCCCAGGTTATTTTATAACCACGACTTTAATAATTTCCTAGTTAATATAACTTATATGGGGTGTTGACTCACGGTATTAATGTTATCATCCCCATATGCGGTGTATATTGTAAAAGAGGTACCGACGCTTGGGCGTCTTTTGCTAAAATTGTTAAAAAGGTTTTCGACTATGTTAGCTAAAGATGCCTAGGTTATTTTATAACCACGACTTTAATAATTTCCTAGTTATTATAACTTATATGGGGTGTTGACTCACGGTATTAATGTTATCATCCCCATATGCGGTATATATTGTAAAAGAGGTACCGACGCTTGGGCGTCTTTTGCTAAAATTGTTAAAAAGGTTTTCGACTATGTTAGCTAAACATACCCAGGTAATTTTAGAACCATGACTTTATTACTTTTCCAGTTATGTATCTTATATGGGATGTTGTATTACGGTATTAATGTTATAATGCATATATGTGGTATATTATGCAAAAGAGGTACCGACGCCTTGGCGTCTCTTACTAAAATCGTAAAAAAAGGCTCCCACTACGTTAGAAAAACATTCCGTGGTAATTTTACCTATGACTATAATAATTTTCTTGTTATCTAATCGTATCCGGGGGGGGGGGGGGGTTATCATTTACGGTATTATGAATGTCAGTCATATATCCCATTTATAATGCAAAAATTAACTTTGTGTATAAAAAATCACTGTTAAATATGCTTTAAATAAAGTCGAATGTTACTGATGAGCAGACGAGAGTGTAGAAATTATTCTAGTACCTATTTCTACAAAAGATGTGAATAAAGATAGCTCTGCTTTTTAATTTAGCTTCTTTGTATTAATGAATGGTTCACTGAAATAATTTAATTGATGTTAATTATTATTTTATCACGACTCTGACTTGCGCAACGCTTCTCTCGATTCTCTAAATAATGTGTTTATTAACGAGTTTTACCTTCGGTCATACCATCTTGGTTTGCTGACCTGAAAGGTGTTCCTAGGGAATCAGAAGTGGCCCTTCGTTATTTTGACATTTCTTTTGAACCGAACTGGACGTCCTCCGAGATTTGTGGCACTGTGAAAACTTGCTACTAATAAAATATATTGTTATGTGTCTTTTTTGTCCGGTTTCTAATGCAATCACCTCGTCGTCTCTACTTCTAAAAACGATAACTCTTAAAGTTGGAGTCGTTAGGTTTGCGGTTTCGTTCAAAGGGCCCTTTTAGGACCGAAGCCGTTTTATTTGGTTAGATTTATTTTAAAACAAATACGGTTTCACGGGTATTCTTCGTGTATGTGCGGGTAAAGATTATTATTGTTGGGGTTTTTAAAATATAATATCTTTGCAAAAAAGCGCAGCGGTTTGATTTGCTTAAATTACTGTTTTAAAGTAAATCGGAGAAAAAAAATTGTTTTTTTCACGTTTATCAGCGAAAAAGTTTAACATATTTTAGTTCATTTTCTGTTTGTGTTTAAAGTCTGTTACATACAATACTAATTTTTCGTTTAAGAAAATTGCATACGGTTTTATATTACTGTGTCAATCAGAAATTTAAAATTTTAAACTTAAAAATTTTCTATTGCAATTATTGTATCTGACCGCATGTCATCTGTGGGTTTGGTTAACTGAAATAAAAACCAAAGTTCGTTATAGATTCTTTTGTTTAGTAATATTATTAATGGTACTGCAGCCTAAGTAAGTAGGGGAAGATGGTATACATATACTGGGACATGGTATATAGTGGGACAACAGAGATTTTGGCCATCTGTTACCCCGTACTTGAAGTTTGTTTACATCAAAATAGCGGTTAAGCAGTCCCATTATATCCTGTCTACAGTATGTGTCGTAAACAATGTCATAGTGACTTGCACATGTGAGGCATGTTTGGTAACTGCGCATTGTTTTTTTGTGGTTATTCAGTTTATGTGCTAAGACTTTTTTATTTATTTAACAACAATTAGAAAATTTGGCGTAGGTGTACCTTACAGTATATTAAATGTATGTACAATGTTAAAACTTAAAATAATCATACAAGTTTTTCATTAAATCGTTGCTTTTAAAAATTGATCACATGGTGCATTGTGGGACAATGATGATAATCAGGTAAATTTTCTGAAAAAGACTTCCGACTTAAGATTTTCTTTCTCTAAAAACAGAGATAAAGACTGTGTTGAAAAAGAAAATATTCTGTGTAGGTTAAGCGCACCGACTACGTTTGGGGGCACTGAAAAAACAAAGAAACATTTTCAATTTTAGTTTGATTTTTCAAAGTACAATGTCTAAATGCCCATGAAAAGTTAAAGTTTTTAAAATAAAAAATTAAAATTAAGCTTTTTTTTAATTACTTATGCTTTATTTCATATATATTTTTTGCTGTCCCACAATGCACCACGGGGTGGTTTATGTGGGGACAAGTGGTGTATAGTGGGACAGTCCCTCTATTTGTGTACCTTTATTTTTTTTAAATATTTTTTTGTATATGCAATGATAAACTAAAGCAATATGAATATCTCATATCAATTTGAGGTATGCAAATTAAGCCGTTCAAAAGTTACGCAAAATTTAAAAAAAGTGTCCCAGTATGTACCACCTTCCCCTATATTTTATTTTAAACTTTAAACGAATGTGGTTTTGCTATTCCCAAATATTGAATATTGGATATTTGAATATTTATTTTCGCTGCTTTTTCAATGTAAATAATATTCCTGCTATTATGTACAGAAAACAATTTATTTTAAAATTCACTAAGATAAATGTATCCATTCAAAAATAGCATTCAAACTTAAAACCCACAACATGAAACAACCCAATTCAGTTTTGTATAAATTATCCTACAACTAGGGGGGCAAGAAACGTCGCCGGGCGTGGGGAGGGCAGAAATTTTAGATGGGCCCCAAGTAAATTTATTTGATTTACTCCGGTTGCGTTTTTTTCTTCAATGGAGCACTATTTTCTAAGGAATGTTTTTTGTTGCAAAAGGTTAGTTTAAAATAAGCGCTCATTTTGGCTAAGCGTTTGTTTATAACCGGGCGTCATAAAGATAGGTCAACCCCCTCCCATTCCTATAAGATTTAAGGTTTTTTTTATGTAAAATTATGCTGTCATCAAACAATATATGGAATTATGTGAGTATAGTAACTTAAATTATAGACAATAGGTACTTACTCTTAGTTTTACTTTTTTTTTTTTTTTGAAAAAGCGTGGACTCGAAGGCCCTAGTTCCAGCCTTAGTTTGGCGCCCCAGGTGGGTGTCCGGTCAGCCAGCTCCTTAATCCGGCACCACATAACTAAGAAAGACAGTTTTAAGCATTTTTTTTCACAAAAAAAATCTTTTAGCTTACAGTAGTACTTCTTCAATTTCTTCTTATTTTTATTTAAGAAAAACAAACAACATACACAAAACATACTTTATTAATAATAATTTAGTCATAAGAAATCATTAACTTAACTACATAAAATGTAAATATAAACAAATAATCATAGTTATATTAAAAAAACGAATATTTTTGAAAACGGTTCTGAGTTTGTCTCAAAAACTGCACATTTTTTGTAATTTAACCGTTTCTCTATCTTTAATATTAAGCGAGATACCCATGTAATCCCATGGAATTTGGACCACCCTGTACAGCATGGGGATCTCGTAAATGGTAAGCGATACAGAGTTGGTTAAATGGTACAACAATTTTTTTTTTCATAAAACAGCCTCTTACAGTGTCCAACACTGGTATGTTTACCCTATTGGGTAAAATTTTTAAGAAAGCGAAAATGCTAAAAAATTAGATTTACGTACAGGGTGACACAAAAATAATCATCTATGTGCCTTTCAAACGGAGGTTCCATGTTTTTTTTTTAAATGCCAGGCGCCTCCTGCTTCAACAAGAATTTATTTTGCGATGTCCATGATAATGCGCCAACGTTTTACTTCAAGACCGGTCCTCGTATGCTATACTTAAAATGAAATAAAACTCATGTGCTGGCTTTTAATGCAAATTTCGAAATATTTCGCTAAAGATGTCGCCAGCTATCGGGTTAACAGTCAATTAAGTATATTTTCACAAATTTTTGGGTGGGATTGGCGCTTAAATACTTATCAAGCAAAAAATAAGGCCTAGTCGGTAAGCGGAAGAAAATTTTGGCTACAGTATTTTGAACCGAAGCAAAACAATTTTAAATTTTGTTTAAACAAAGTTACTATTCTCTTCGACACTATTATTTTAGTGTAATTAATTATCTTCGCTACTTTTTTACAATTAATATCGTTTATTTTAATACGAAACAAAATGCAAAATGTTTCAAAAATCTTGAATTAAAACTTTTTTCCATTTTATTCCGAACTTTGTGTTTCCTACTTGGACTTTGGACCGTATGGTTTGTTCGGAATTTGGCCAAAAATTTACGAAATCGATACTTAATGACACTTCATCCGATAGCTAGCGACATCTGGGACAAAATCTGTGGCGATTTGCACTAATTTAAATTAAAACTGATGTAGATTACATACAGGTTGCGAACATTAAGTAAAACCACCTTATTTCGATACAGCGATTGCCTAATGCCTAATTAAATATCACTTATCTTTTCTTAATCGAAAAATCTCCGTTACAAATATTAAAAACAGTTATAGGTTTTCGTATCTTGATCAGAGCTATTTTAATAATGTTGAATACACTTATTAAATTAATAATTTATGATTTATGAATGTATAACATAACTTATTTATAAATTACACTACCATTGACGAAGAGACTGGAGTCTCTAAACTGGACGAAGTATTTCAACAAGAGACAATGAAATATAAGTGATTCATAATTAAACTTATTTAACTTAGTAGTTTTCTATTCATTTGTAATTATGTATAAGCCTTAGGATGACAATATTTCAGTTTATGTAAACCCGTTGACATTGACATGGGCTGAGGGAGATTTAGGAAATACACCTTAATTTTTGGTCGTAGTTTTCCGGGGTTTTAATTCGTAATAAAAAGAAAATTCCTCAGTAGCGATGGTATACATAAAAAGCAAAAAACAAGCAAATTACAACATTTTGTTATATGGATATACCGGGTGATTCAGTTTGACTGTCGTACCCCTCTAACTTTTTAATTATTGAAAATAACCCCAACAAACCTTATATTTTTGGAAACGGCGACAAATCCCCTATTAAATGATGTGCATTTGTTTATCTCTACGATGGCGTATGTCAAATCCGCGATAGGCAACTGTTTTTTTTTTTTTTTTTTTTGATTATATAGTAAACATTTTGTTGTTGATTCGGATCGTATTTCATGTTTTCATTGATGTATCCGACTCACGGTTATATTTTGATACAATTTTTTGTATGGGTAGGTACTGTTTTTTCCGGTTAAGTTAATTTTTCGTACACCGTATTTTTTGGGATTGTTTCGTAAAAAAGTTGCGTCTCTTGACATTTTTTTGCGTCGCGCTTGTAGAAATTAGCCCCTAATGTCGACGAAATTATATCAAATAAACCGTTCGTTCGCGCGCGTCTTGCTCCGCTAATGTCGTCCAGGGAAACGTCTTTTTAATAAAGACAGAACGCCGTGTTCAAGCAATTGGCGCAACATCTGCGATGATTTACGAGCGGGCAATGAAATAAAAATAACTGCGCCTTTAAAACCACGTTTCAATCTATTCTTTTGCTTATCAACCGCGAAACGATCGCGCCGAAGTTATATAGCCATTTTATTATTTCACTCGTATAAATCAGGCCGGCGTCGAAAAATTTCAGGGGGGAAAATCGAACGATATTGAAGACACGGAGCCGGAAGGAAATGGCTTTTTTGGTTTTCGACCCCTTCGCGCCACGTCGGTACGAGGTGGCTGACCACGGACGGCTTCATCCCCTTAACGCAATGTAATTCGTTTTATCTTGGACCAGTGTTTCTCAAACTTATATCCGTGTGCCCCTTCTTAAATTTTCATTATAAACAAGCGCCCCTACATTAATACATCAGAACCACACTTTGAGAAACACTGTCTTGGACTAAAAGTCTTCTACGCGTATCGCGGTTGCTATTCTGTGTCGTAGCTACAAATCAATCTAGCGACTGTACAGGTAATCTTTCGATTAATCTAGTTATCTGTAGGAAATGTCGTCGTTCTTTGGTCCCTTTTTGCTTTTTCTTGTCTGTCTTGATTGAAATAGGGTTCGTAGATTGTTTCTGCCAGTTTTTTCGACTTGAGTATTGATTGCATGTTATCTATCGTGCGTTTTGCACTTATCTTATTCCTTGGTGTGTACAATTACTGACTTTTTTTAAGTCGTGGTTTGTACAGGGTGGTCCAAATCATTAAAAAAATATTGCAAAACTATTCTTTGATGTATATACGAGTAATAATTTTGCCGTTTAATAAAGACAAATTACGAATTAATGAAATTACATATGAAATTGAATTTTGGCTGAATATTTGATCTGTTCGAAGCAGGGCTTCTTTAAGCTTTATACCAGGCCTCTGCGGCCCGAAGGCCGCATGCCGCTCCTCTGAAATGTTCATGCTGCCCGCGGCCCAGAAGTTATACAGGGTGTCCCAATTATACACCGCCAAAAAGTAGGTGCATATTCCTGAGTGAAAATGATGACCATTTGTCAAACATTTTGTTATCCGAAAATGCTTCCTTTCAAAGTTAGAGACCTCCAAAGTTGCAAGAAAAAAATATCAAAAAATCGATTACGTCCTAGCCGTTTAAGCTAGAGCTATCAAACTTGGCCGAAATGTTTGGGTGTTTCCCATTGACTTTGTGGGATAATTAGAAAGAAAACACGTAATTGGAAGTATGATTTATAGTCAGGTCATCCGCTTACCATCTTCAGAATTTTTTTCCCTGGAATAAAATTAAAAATGTCATTTGTCCATAAGAAAGTACGACTTAAGAGGAAAAAATTCGTCCCTCTTTGTTTTTTGCTGTAAACGTAGCCGTTTTCGAGAAAATTAGCGCTAAAGATGCATCGACAAACTCTGTGTATACACCTCAAATATTTTTTTTACTAAACTTAGTTGGCTAATGTCATGCTTGAAAAAAATACTGAAGATGGTAAGCGGATGACCTGACTATAAATCATACTTCCAATTACGTGTTTTCTTTCTAATTATCCCACAAAGTCAATGGAAAACACCTAAACATTTCGGCCAAGTTTGATAGCTCTAGCTTAAACGGCTAGGACGTATTCGTTTTGTTTATTTTTTTTTCTTGCCACTTTGGAGGTTTCTAACTTTGAAAGGAAGCATTTTCGGATAACAAAATATGTGACAAATGGTCATCATTTTCACTCAGGAATATGCACCTACTTTTTGGCGGTGTATAATTAGGACACCCTGTATATTGCAAGCATTGCTGTTTTTAAAGAGTTTAACATTAAGTAACAATAATAGCAAGTTATGAAATTTTTAATATTTCATCTAAATATCTGAAACCATTCTCTGGTTGTAGTTTAATAAAATAACGTATTAACATGGCTGTGAACTTTACTTGCCCTGAAAAAGCTTTTTTCTAATATTATTTTATTGAGATTTACTGTGGCAAAGATAAATTGATGAAATGGCAGAAATCGTAATATTAACTCCTAAATATGCTGCTTATAACTTTATATCTTATTCTTTTTGTCTTGATGAATCGACGGAAGTATCTTATACTGCTCAACTTGTAAATTTTTTTTCCGTGGAGTAGATATAAAGTTAAATGTTCCTGAAGAATTATTAGATTTGGTAAGGATGAAAGGAACTACAACAGCTGAGAATCTCTATTTTGTATTAAAAACTGATTTAGAAATAAAAAATGAGGAAATCGCTTCGAATTAACTACGCTTCTGAATAAGAAATTTAAAACCGATTATTTAGGGACTTCCTTGTATGTCACTGCGTTCCTCATTTTAAAAATGTATGCGCGAAAAAATCAGTTTAAAATTTTTTCCGGACCCTTCACACTCAGAAGAATCTCCATATCCACTGGACAGTGGTGCGGCCAGTTATGATTTTATAACATTTGCAGTTGGCCCTTTGGCTTGAAAGGTTGCACAGGCCTGGTTTATGCAGTTTATATAGCCATAAGTCATTGTAAAAGAAAATGTCAAATCGTTTCTGGTCAACAAAAATATAACAACTTCATTAGAAATGTTTTACAGTGGCCAACTTACTTTTTGCAACCCCCACATTCAATTATGCGCCCCCATCTTGAAAAAGTCATGCCCTAGACATGTTTTAGCACACTTTGTTTATGTGACAAGAGGAAATTAAACTTAACAACGAAAAACTATCTCCGATATGAACGCCCATAAATGCCAATTACAAACTGACAGCCTTAATTCGTTTACGAGAATATATATTCAGTGATATGCGACTGTAGTTGTAGTGTAGCAATAAATATCGGAGGTAACTTGTCATTTTTATTGGTTTATATCGTGTTCACCAGATTTATTGCATATCCAATAGGTGTGCGTTATGTACGATGGTAATATGCAAATTCCTGCCAATATTGGGTGCCACAGTTCCAGCCCGATACCCTCTAGTATGATTTGAAACTTGTAACGTTTGACAAACCGAACGTTTACAAACAGCACACATTCGATATGTTTCGTTGTGATATGAAAAAATTTTGGGCGTTGTTTAAAACACAAGATGTTTAAAATAATTTCCGAATTTTAAGATGTTTGTCTTGAAAGAACAAACTATATGGTAACAGAAAATACTGATCAAGACACGAAATGAAGGATAAGAAGTCGATGAACACAAATATGTAGGTGTAACCTTAATTTTGAGATGAAATCAGTGCCAAAGACATTTTAAATAAACTATGAAAAAGAAGAACAATAATTTGACATTGAAAATTAGCGTGGAGTTAAATTATTTCCTTAAATACCAAAACCCATACATTTAAATCTGTTGTACGAAGCTGTGTTATATACAGAGGCGAGGTTTGGACCGTGTATAAATTTTTGGAACAGAGAACAACAGCAATAGAAATGAACCTTTGGAGAAGGTCCTGCCACTCAAGATTATAGATAAAGTAAGAAATGATATCGTACGAGAAAGGTTAAATGCAAAAAAGAACTTGACTAATTGAATCGAAGAACAACTATTGATTTTGTATTCTAAACAAAATGTCTGTACATAGAAATTCATATCAAACAGACATGGATTCCATCTAAAATAAGGGGAAAGCTAAAAAGGAGATGAATACGTGGGGTGAAAAGAGCCACAGAAAAAGGAGCTTAAGATATTATAAGTTATCTAAGGAAGTTTTATTTTGAAACAATTTTTTTCAGCACCTGGATCAGTGGTGCCCAACCATTAACTGGGCTCGAGCCAATTTGGAATGTAAAAATTTTAGGCTAGCCACATATAATATATTTTGATTTTAATATTTTAATATTAAACGTTTTAATGCACAAAAAATAAAAATTTGTAATATGTTAAAGAAAATGAGGCACATCAAAAGTTGTCGCGAGCCACATCAAAAAGTGTCGCGAGCAACACGTTGCTCGCGAGCTACGGGTTGGGCACCACTGCCCTAGATTATACAGGGTGAGTCACGACGGACGCCACATTTAGAAACTTTAAAAAGTCTATTGTCAATCAAATTTCCAAGCGAATTTATTCAGACTTTTTAAAGCTTCTAAATGTTGAAAATTTTTGAAAGTACTCTTTACATGAAAATTCGATTTTCACGAAAACGGTTAACTTAAGACCCATATGACCTTATACATTTTTTGAAGTAAATTTAACGAGGAATCCAAAAATGCAAAAACATACAGGGTGTTTCGTAAGAAAAAGTATAACTTTGATAGGCCACTCTTTTTTGGAGCACCCCGTATGTTTAAAAATATTTTTAAAATGTAGCCCTTATTGACTTACATAATCTAATCGCTACAGAAGTTTGAAAATAAATACCGTATACCCTGTATACAATCTGTCCGGGATGTACAATAACTAAATCTTATCCTACCAGTAACATGTAAACAATCGTCCAATGTCTCATATATATACTATCGTTAATTCTAATGTATTTGAAACTGTTCTATTCTAATTAACTAATTAAACCTGGTTGGTAAATCTGATGGTTTAAATCTCGTGAATCTGAGTGTCGTTCGTTCAGTAAGTGACCTTTTAGCTAGGTTTGTTGGGTGCCCTCTCAGTCTTTCGGTTTAACACTATAGTTTTTATTTTTTTTTCACACTGGGGATTTTCAGATCTGTTTGAATTATTTCATTTGCCACGAACCGCGGTGCGTCTACCATCATGCGCAGCACTTCAGATTGAAATCGCTCCAGGTTTTCGTAGCAGAATTATTTGTACAACTTTCTATTGCACAGAAAACATTCCAGTCTTAATACAGTGTTAAATATATTTATTTTTATTACCTTTGCTGGAAGTTCCTTAAATATTCGACCGTTTATCAGGTCCCATCCTGGGACTTTTTTGGTATTAAGACCATTGTCTATTATCTACTCTTTTATCTTGAACTTCTTGACTGGTAATTCTATTTGGTAAGTGGCTTTAATGTAACGGTGTTTCTCTGATTGTTCTTCATTTAGGTATTTTGCCAGGAAAAGGTTCGAAAACTTTAAATGTTTATCGAAAACTTCAGCTGTATTCTGATTGCTTCTTGTCCATTTTTCGTTTTTAGTTTTTATTGGTGAATAGTGTCACTGTGGCTGTTTAATCTTCTTAAGTGGCTCTCGGTAGTGAGTAGTCTGTTATTTTAGTTCTCCAAAGTTCCTGCAGGTATTCGGCTATTGCCTTGTTTTTTCTTCTATTAATTTCTTTAATTTTTTTATGGCTTTGTTTAGCTTGGCCTTGTCGTGTGGTGCTCTTGCTTCTTGCCATTTCGTTCCAAGTTCCAAGTCTTCTCTTTTTCATGATTTTGGTTTTTACATTTCTTGAGCAATAAGTGTTTTTCATCTAGTATTTTTTTGGGGTGGCCTCCCATGCTGCTTCTAGTATGTTACGGTTTAGTTCATCAGTAGATAGTGGAGTTTTGTAACTAATTCGTTCGGATAATATTGTTCTTAATAGTCCCCAACTAGTATTTTTATGGTGTAATGTAGGGGGTTTGTCTTTTCTTAAGAGCTGGACGCTTCAGGTAATTATTAAAACAAGAAATAAGCCTAAATATGTTTTTTTTTCTTGCTCAACCGATTTCGTTAGTCTTAAAGAGATTAAAAACACCATCGGCAAGACAAATTAGTTGGGACAACCTGTACACATTGACTGTTTAAAAATAACAATCTCTGCTGTCTCAAATTACTTGCTTTTCTTGCACTTTTTGTATGTGGACGTCGCATTTGTATTTAAGTACCTACCTCTCAGTTGTGCCCATAAATTATTTGCAATTTATTTATAGAGTTTATGCTGCGAATCTCTTAAGTTCGTCGTTTGTTTCACAACAGATAAAATTCCATGAATAGAGACAACGAATTGCTTACTAAAGAATATATATTATGCAAAATTCTCCTTCTAAATATCGATAATGATGTACAAATAAGTTATTAAAATGGATAGAGAATAAGCTATTTTACGTTAATTTTCGGATTACGTAAACCAAACTACCTTAATATCCGATTTTGGTCATCGGAGTTTCTCGACATAAATTAATAACGTCTTATGTAAATTTCCCCTTTAATCTTGAACTTGTAACTCAGTCCGTTTCCGATTCCCGAGTCCCTTATTTGTACTTTACTGCTAAGATAATATCGAACCTATTCCAAACCCAATTTATTTCTTCATAACACTTGGAACTTTTGCAATAAAATTTTGAGGCCGGTTAAGACAAAATCTTAGGATAATTCTTAAAAGATTACACGAAACTTTATCGTTTGTACTTTCGAAGGGTAATTAAAAATATGCGACTCGTTCGAGTTATGTTAATTATTGCTGGGGGATGGAGTTATCGTAATTAATTAAGTTTTTGTCATTAAGTCGCGCTCTTTTATTTTCTTTTGCGGAATTCGAGCAGGTTGGGGAAATTATATTAAAATTTCCACAAAAGGATTAAGGAACGGAAAGGTAAACTTGTTAGGAAGTTGGAGTTATTTTTCTGGGTTCGTTTTCGTATATTTTAACTTTGAAAGTGCTTAAATATAATTGCAACATTTTCTTAGACGAAGATAATTTTTACAAAAAAACGCTTTACAAAAAAATTATATGAATTTTTTTAAAGATGCCACAATAATTTTTAAAATGTTTCCGAATAAATTAGTCTCTAGTGATTAAGATTTCTCGATAGTTTTTATTTCTCGAGAAAAGAAAAATTTACCTTATATCTCGAGAAATTCCAAGATTTCTCATATTATACACTGTGTTCAAGATAAGAATGCCTAGCATGGGGATCTCGCTTATTATAAGAGATACAGGTTTGTTTAAATTGGATGAATTATTCCAAATTTATGATTTTGGGAACCAAACACATTATGTATAAAACAAATATTTATAATGCTAATCTGGATATAAAAATTAGCAACACTAATTTAGAAAGAGTAACCGAAATTAAATACCTTAGTGCTACATCAGATGAAAATTTAACTTTTAAGTTGCACACAAAATACATGAACAAAATTTCCAAAAAGATTTTTCTGTGACCAAACACATTAAGTATGTACACTTGAGTTTTACTGTATAAAACAATAATAGCTCCTCATTTTGAGTTTTGCGCTTCATTTCTTATTAATTTAAATAAAAATGAGCTTCAACTATTACAGAAATTACAAAATCGCGCCATGCGCACTATTTTAAAGTGTTCAATTCATTCCCCTATCAAGGTTATGTTAAATACACTTCAATTTATGAGTATTAATCAAAGAATAATATTTAGAACATTGTAGCTAGTTTTAAAAATTAAATTACAAAAAACACCAAAATATCTATATGAAAATGTAAAATTAGTCCATGAGATCCACACTTATAAAACTAGAAATAGGCTTGATTTCGTTATAGAGAAATGTACTAAAAGTCAAACTGCTCGTTCGTTCTTTTATCAATGTTTTAAAATATTTAATAATATGCCGCATCAAGTCAAAATAAATGTAATAATTGTAAGAAGGGTATTAAATTAATTAAGGAGTATGTATTAGAACGCTATTAAACTATTATTTTAGATATTTAGAATTTAGAAGAATTTTAGAATTTTATTTTATTTAATTATATTTTTATTTTTATTATATTTACTATTACCTATGTAAATTATGTTACAATGTAATAGCAATTGCTAAATAAAGCTAACTTACTTACTTACTTACTTAGTATGAGAGGAGCCACAATCAATTCTTAAAAGAACAAAATTCCTCGTGCTTCAGATGTTAAAACAAAAAATTTGAAAATGTCCAATTTTGTTTTTCTCTCATAACTTTTTTGTCCTAATCATTAGAACAATTTTTTTTTGTGGTACTTTTTTATGTACAATGTACCCATTAAATCAATACTAAAAAAAAGGGGGTGTACCACATTTCATTTACACCCGGTATATTAAAAACATCATTTAAGATACCACAATGAAATTTTGTATCTAAGCCTTATCGTATTTTTCGGATTCGATGGAAATATTAAGGTTGCAATGCGACTTCCGGTTCAACCGGAAACGGACTCGAACTTTGAAACTTAAGCGTTACTTAACATTTCTATGAATAATTATGGTCACTTGGCTAAATATGTCATATCTGAATCATAAATATAAAAAACAACTTAAGTCAAATGACTTACTCTTATGTTATTTTGGAAAAGAATTATTTAATTTAATAATAATAATAGAGTAAAGTGCCCTAATATGGAACAGTTATCTATTATGGAATACATCAGTTTTATGACAATGAATAAGCGATATCTGTTGAAAAGTATATGTACCTATTTGTACATTGATCACACATTCCCAAATGTAAAATAGTTAAAAAATATTCACTAGATTTCATAACAGATTCAAATATATTTTTGACGTGCTATTGAGTTTTTAGTTTTTAGGCTAAATTTTTCAGTGCAAAATATTATATGCTGGGGTAAATGATATAAAATATTTTATTGCATGTTTATTTAGCATAAGCCTTTACATTTCAATTAAATAGACCAAAATTTTGATTGGGGCCATTTCATGTTTTACATATACCGATTTTTGAAATGTTACATTGATAGCTAATATGGAATACATAGAGGTGCCTTATAATGAATATGATTGTGGTCACTAAGTACAGCAATATGGGTTCAGTGTCAAAAGTGTCAGAAATGTGCAAAATACAAAAAAAAAAAAACAATTCTATTGTCCTACCTGTAAAAAATAAATAAATTACCAACATTTAGTTCGAATGACACTTGAATTATAATTTAATTTACATAAATAACAGAGTTTTGGTTTGGTTTAAGTAATAATGCAAATCAGAAAGAAATAAAGGATTAATCTATAAGCAGTTGTTTATTTTAATGTACATTTCCTATATAATTCTATATTCCATATTAAGAACCCCTAGTATTCCATATTAGGTTCCCCGGGAGCTTAATATGGAATAGTAGTAACATTTTAAAAAATAGCTATATACGAAATATTTACCGTAATATCGTACCAGAATTCGAGTAAGGTGTTGCGTATTCATTACAAATTCCTTACAATTTTTTTTTGGAAAATTTTGTTGAATAAATGTGAATATTATTGCCGAATACAAAAAAGTATTCTATATTAGGGCACTTTACTCTGATAAAAGTTGTTGAAAAGTAAAGGAAACAATGATAATTTAGCTTTGCAATTGTCTAAATCCTACCCTGGACTACTTCGGTTGCTAGAGTACAATAAAATCTGCAGTTTCCGTTCCTTTAGCGGTATTGTTATAGCTACCCTCACAATATAATCGCTAAATAAAGCATTAACTTTTCAGGAACTAGTTTTCCCCGGCGAAAAACAGTGAAAGCCATTAGGGCCGGCGCAGGAAATAACAAAATAACACGTGTGAATGAAGTTAATGAGTCTTTTGATCATTAACGTTTGGATTCAAGTATCTTTCTAGTGCTATAGGACATAAATATATAGGAATGAGCGAAAATATAAACTAACCAACAAAAATACACCCGTGTCGATCGGTTACACTTGGACAAACTTTTGGTGTCAATTTTGTCTCAAATTTTGCGTTAATTCAACAGTTTGTCGCTTTTTGCCGTTTACACTATATTGTGGTGGGTTAATTTCTACAAAAATAACACCAAACATTAGACAAATTGTAAAGGACAAAGAACGCAGACGAATTCTATCGATATTAGTGGCATAACGTCACTAATTTAAAGACTATGTTATCGAATAACTTAAGCAATTTCTCCAGGTTTTTTTTTGATTTTATTGATTATTGTAAACTTTGAATGCAAAACACGGGAATATTACTGGCCAATTTTTCGCAATAATCGTTATAATTTAAAACCCGATGTATGCAAAGCGCTAGTTGTTTCAACCAGGGATGGAATAACGTTTTAAATCGTCACGTTATTGTATAACGTTATTTATTATTTGTTTTCGTTACATAACGTTATAAATAACGTTAAAAAAATGAATTGTTATGTTATATAACGTTATATAACGTTACATAAATTATGATATACAGGGTGTTTCTTAAATAATGCGAAAAAATTCGGAAGGTGATTCCTTATTGAAAATAAAGTGGGGTCTTTTATATAACAATTTTTTCTTAAACGTCTCGTTTCGGAGTTACACCCCCCTAAAGGGGAGCGGTAAAATTAGGTTTTTATTTTATTTCTCAAATTTCGATAAATGTAGGAGAATGATATTTGGTAGATGTTTTATACTTATTAAAAGGTTTCCCATAGTATTATTTTCAATCATCTTCCACCTTCATAGGGGGCTGATAAGTGCGACCCCTGTTGATTTTTAAATCAGAACTTTTTGGTGAGTTGAAATTTTGCAAATTTTTTTTTTTTTGTTACTTTGATTTATTTAGAACCTTTTTTTATTCTTTAGTTTTTCTCGTAAATCTTACAGTGAGTAAAAAATTAAATGAGTGAATATGATGTTTATGTTCATATTCAGTAGAATTGACGGGCGTTTTAGCGTTGTCGCCGCGTAAGCGTCAAAATGAATTATAGCTGTATTACACTATACAATTTCTTGTTCAAAAAATGTTATACTAGATTGTACAGCTGTTGCCTAGTTACAACACGTCTTATGTCGTAAACTGACACTTCGCGTATGTCAATTGAACAAGAAATTGTACAAGAAATTGTGTAATGTAATACAGCCTTTTACACCCGTCACTTCTATCCAATATCGTTTTATATTGGAATATTTGGTGGTTCATGTTTACCTATTTAATTTTTTACTCAAAAACTGTAGGTTTAACGAGAACAGTTAAACAATTAAAAAAAACTTCTAAATAAATCAAGTTTTTAAAGAAAATTTAAAATTGTTAGATTTCAACCCACCAAAAAGTTCTGATAAAAAAAAACAACAGGGGTCGCACTTTTCAGCCCCCTGTGAAGGTGGGAGATGATTAAAAATATTACTATGGGAAACCTTTTTATAAGTATAAATCTCCCACATTTATCCAAATTTGGGAAATAAAATAAAAATCCAATTTTACCGATCGCCTTTAGAGGGATGTAACTCCGAAAGGAGACCCTAAGAAAAAAAATATGAGAGACCCCTCTTAATTTTCGATTAAGTATCACCTCCCGAATTTTTTCACATTATTTAAGAAACATGCTGTATAAAAATAATTTTTAATTGTAACACTGAAATTATTTTTGGGATCTGTAAATGTAAATTTAAAAAATAGTTCCTACAAAATTACGTTGAGGTTGAGATATTTTATTTTCATTTTAATTTCTAAAATCCAAATAAAATATTATATCTTCAGAAAATAAAAAGATGGCTATATAAAAATTTAACTTAGAGAGAATAACGATACAAAATAACTTTTAACGAAACGTTATCGGTTATTATAACGTTATATAACGTTATAAAAATATCGTTACGTTATTGTATCAAAAATTATAGTTGAATCGTTATTATAACGTTATCGGGTATCGTTACGTTACGTTTTCCATCCCTGGTTTCAACTCAATATCGAATTAAACGCAAAAACAAACATCCACAAAACGGCCCTAAAAGCACAACAATGTACGACAAAAATTAGTATCACCGATAAAAGCTTCACAAGCCCATCAAACAACAATTTGCATTTAGAGCCAGATAACGGATTTAATAAAATGCATGATACACAACACCATTACAAAAAAATATAAATTTAAAACTCCCACAGCGACGTAAATCACAAAAAACTGGCAATAAATTTAACTGCGTCCAAATATTTACACAAAACAAAAACTAATCTATAAGCACAGCCCACTTTACCACCAGTAATAGTATCTAATAATTGAATTAATTAAATCCCAGTGACTTTAACTGAATTTTTTTACATCTAATTTAAACGGGAAGTTTTTTAATGTAAAAACAAATTGACAATTCTAAATTAGCGTTTAAAAGTTAATGAAGAACCAACCAATGGCTGGTCCATATTTTAAATCAATAAAAACAAGGCAAAACTGCACTGCAAAGATAAGTTTGTTTGGGAATATTATGTATTCTCGAGATTATGCAAATATTGGGTTGAAATATTTGAGAGATGTTTATGCTTCTCAGTTAAAAGGCAATTATAAATCTATATTAAAAGTGCATTTTAATTAGACACGATAACGGATAAAAATAAACGACTTCGAAGCTTTTTAAGTTAAAGCAGTAATATTCTGCCGTAAGTCTGCTTACAACATAAATCTCTTTTATGCATTTTTCGTTTTATTTCAACTCAATATTCGGTAATAAATAAACCATTTAGTCTTTACGCAGGGTTTTAGCAGTTGGTATTTTAGTATTGTTCTTAGAAAAAATCACATATCTCTTTAAATAAAGTTTTGTGTCTTTTTTTTCGGTCTACCTCTTTTGTTTTTTCCCTGTGATCTGGCTTCATAGGCTTTTCTGGTTAACATTTCTTTTTTCATGCTATAAATGTGACCCAACCATCCCAGCTGTCTTCCTTGTATTTTTGTTTCACCTGATTTTATCTTTAATTGTTCTGTGTATGTATCATTTCTGATCTTTTTTGGTTTTTCCTTGGATTTTTTTTAGAAACCTCATTTGTGCTGCATTCACTCGGCTACTATTTTTATTTGTGAGTGTCCATGTTTCACTTCCTTATAAAAGTGCCGGAGTTACAACTTTTTTTTACCACTTCCGTTTTTGTTCGTTTTGGAAATTCTCTATTTCCAAAAAATGTTGTTCTTAAACTGTTAAATACTCTTCTCACATTTCCTGTCCTTTCGCTTATTTGCTTGTCCATTCCTCTGTTTTTCTCCATGATCACTCCTAAACATTTAAAGCTTCCTACCTGTTCCAACCTAAGGCCATTTAAAGTTATGTTATGCCCTTTGTTCTCTGTTGCAATGGTCATGGTTTTAGTTTTTTCTGTATTCATTTTCATAAATGAATTGAAGAGATGACGACCATACCATACGACGATCCACCAAATATTAAAATTGGCACTTTGCCTTTCATTGAAGGTTTGACACCCCGACTTATTAAAATTTTACATAAAGAAAACTTGTTAATTGCAAGGAAAACTGTTATCAGTGTTGGAAACTTATTTTCCAGACTGAAGGATGAGATCCCTAAATTATTAAAGTCAAATGTAGTTTACAGCATACCTTGTAACAATTGTGAAAAAATTTATATAGGACAGACGTGTCAGTTATTGAAATCAAGATTAACTCAACATAAAAGTGATAGTAAAGTGAAACCCAAGTCGTGTGCCTTAGCAGCTCATTTAAACAACAATAAACATACAATTGATGAAAATAACATAGCAATCTTAAATAGAGTAAATAACCTCAATAAAAGACTTTTTCTTGAGATGTACCAAATTAGTAAAGAGCCTAACGCTATAAATAATAAAACTGACATCAGTAATTTAAGTTTAATCTATTCCTATTTACTTGATTCAAATAACTGACTAAGGTCCAATGATCAATTTGTGCTTTTCATTATTAATATTTGCTCTCATTGTGTTTACCCTTTTTCCATTGTAATTATATTGTTCAAAAAGATTTCTGATATATTTAATGCTAATTTTTAGGATAGGTCTTGTTATTTAAATTATTTCTAAGGATTTTGGTTCTCAAATCAAATTTTATAATTTTTATTTCATGTAGTATATTCACGACTAACGTGCACGTAGACACTATGAGTAGTTGCTGTATCATATGTTCATATTATACATCCATCTTGTATTATTTTTTAAGTTCCGCATTGACTGTCTAACTTTATAAGTGTAATGTCGTGTGACATCACTTAACTTTTATATTTTTATATTTTTCGTACTTCAAATGTAATCATCAACTTTATATAAAACCTTTAAAAGGTCATAGTTTACAAATAATGTTATGTTCTAAAATTAGTTAGTCATTCAAATTTTAACGTGTGAAATTGTGATGTGTTTTTTAATTTTAATATTTCGATACTGAATGTTCGACGATATAAGTTGACTGGTTGTAGCAACTTTAAAAAATTTAAACGAATTTTAATAGGATACGAAAAAATTTTAATGATATATTCAACATTTTAATAATATACTTAAATTTTAATAATATACTGTCAAATTTTTAACCCTTTTGTGAATACAATTTAAATTTAAATGAATTTCTACTCTGGGATCCAAGTAGTTCGACTTCAAATTAATATTCTCACTTTGAGTAAGTACAACATAGAAACATTGTTTTGTTTTTATTCATGTCTTAGTATTAAACACATGTCTTGTTTCTTTCTGTAGTAACCCTGATGAAGGATTAAATAATAAATCCGAAATATTGGTGATCAACAAAGAGTTTTCTTTATGCCCCACTGAAGCTTTCAGTAAGACCACTAAACCCGTTAAATTCATTTTCATATATAATTTTTTCCAATTCCTGGTGTTTCTAGATTATGTTGCAGATTTTTTTCTGTTTCCGCGACTAAGATCATGTCGTCTGCGAAAATTAGCTCAGTTATGTTTATTTTTTCCATTTACCAGTTGCCTAGGTGACACGGTCTCATTTTTTGTTTTACTTCTTTAATAATTCCATCTATAACTACTGGGAATAATAATGGACTGAGCACGCATCCTGGTTTTAAGCCCTCTTTTGTTTCAAACTCTTCCGATTATTCATTTTGGGTTCTTAGAATATTCCCGTTTTTCGTACTTAGCTTTTATTATGCAGATTGTTTATATTTCTATTCCCTTCTTTCTTAGGCCCCTTTATGTGTGTTTCCTTTTGATTTTATCCAATGATTTTTCCAAGTCTATAAAACATAAATGTGTTTCCTTGTTTTTTGTTAAGTTTTTTTCGATTGTTTGTCTTAGCATAAATACTGGGTCTTGTGTACTTCTTCCTCTTCTGAAATCGTATTGGAATTCTTCTAGTGAGCTTAATTTTTTTTTTAAATCTCCCTTCCATTACTCTTGCCAGTATTTTCCATGGTATACTCATTAATGTTATTCCTCTATATTTACAACAATTCCTTTTGTTCCCTTTCTTGTACAGAGGTATACGATGAAATGCAGATGTAGACATTATAGAGTCAATAGAACTTTAAAAAACTACTATTATAACTCGTTCACTTTGTGAACGTACTGTGTATCTGTGTGTCTTTTATAAAACTTTCCGGGCTGTCTTGTTGGACTTTCGAGGCATTTAACTTTTAAATGACTTATTCCCGTCGCTAAATCGCACCAAGTCGACCGAGTGTACGACGCAATCAGTGGCTTACTCCATTAAATCCCAGATATATCGAACAGGGGTGGATGAGACAAAAGATTTGTAATTTCCTTCGGAACAATTAGTTGTAATAAACTTCCGCAATCTCGTCGCGAACGCACCGCGCCCATTTATTTACTCTTTCATTTGTTTTTTACCGTCCCTTCTAATTGTTGTGTGCCGCCATGCATTAAACGTCATCGCTCGGCTTTCGTACAAACAAATGACTGATTGCGCGCAATATATTCAAGTCGGGCTCGTACAAATATTGCATCTCGGATATTCTCAAGACGGTTTGCGGCCTTATTGCAGCCTGTATAAGTCGATGGGTCCGTCTTTTTTTTCCTCGTCGTTCATCACTTTTTCCGTTTCCGATTCGCATTTGTTTTAAGTAGGAACGGTTGATGAAATGGCGTGCCTATGTATAGATTCGCAGTATGTTAAGTAAATAGGGCATTTGAGACTGTCAGAAGGCAATTTGGTTTGTAAATACGGGCTTTTGGGTATAATTTATGTGGAGAAAGGAAATTTAGTGGGCCCTAAATATTCTTAACGTTTCTCTAAGAACTTTGAGCTCGCAATTGAAAAACGATTGGAAAATGTAATCGACTTTGGTGTTGAGAGTGAACTGTTGGGAAAAAGTCTATACAAAAAGAAAAATTGTACACCATTGGAACTGTAAAGGCCTCTACTAATTACCCAACTTGTCGGAACCGACCGTCGGGAACTCCGTGTCCTTCCGACCAGTCCAACCAACACAGCATAAACGTCATAACTTTTTTGATTATTTTGGCTCTGATGCCATTTTGTGCATAACAAATTTATTAATAGCGTTAAAACTTTCCGGTTTAATAGTCCTTATCTAGAGGAATGTGGTGGGGCAGTTGGCTTGTTGGATCGTCTGGCCACCCGACCGTTCCAACTGTCCAACTGTCGGGTTGGTTGGGTAACAGACTACACATTAAACGATTTATCGGAATGGTCGGTCAAATTGGTAGGTGAGGCCTTTAAATTTGTTCTCAGATTTCATGATATCATTTAAAAGCTCTTGGTTTGTCCTATCATGTGATATGTGACTTGACTTTTTTTTGGGAAAAACTTTTTTATCATTTGTCTATCTAAAGGTCTACAAAATAATTCGTTGCCTTTTTTTAAAGCAAAAATCTAAGTAAAATACTAAAAAAATAATCGACTTTATTGTCGATGACCACTAATCAGATAGTTTTCGAATCCCATCACGACAAAAATTAGGCGGCTTTGAATTAAAAGTGTTATCAAGGATAATTCGGATCTTTTCTAACTTCTTGTTTTTATCTCTTAATTGTTCCAAAATTACCGCCGTCTACCTTCATAGCCTACTCGAAAGTATTACGTTGCCCTAATTTTTTTTCTGACTCCCAGAACATTACAATCTGTCTCAAATGGAGCGTTGCTCTAATGATTTACAATAAAATTGCGATAACTCGAAAAATGTTTAATGTTTTTGAGAGACAATCAGATTTTCTACAAGATTATGTAAAAACAGGGTGTTGTATTTAGAAAAATTGAATTAACCATGTTTCACAAGTTTCACCAAGCAAAAAACACCCTCTATTATATTTTAAAAAAGCAGTGTTAAAATAATCTCTCAATCTAATTTTTAAACGAAATTCCACTGCCTTTTTAAAGAATTAGATTAAAAATATTTTCTTCAAATTTTTTAAAAATTTGCCAAGTCTTATAGTATACCTTTAGAATTTCAAAACCTATCGATTAAGACTTTCAAAGTTTTTAAAAATTTGCCATGTGTATACCCTTGGAATTTTTTCTCCCAAAGTTTCAACAACATTGCCATTTGCTTTAATTTTTGTAGACATGTTAATTACAAACTTGGCAACGCCTAACGCCTATCAAAACGTTCAGAAAAAAAAAATGCTTTTTATAACTCTTCAAAGTTTTTAAAAAAATTCCAAGAGCATACCTTTGGAATTTTTCCTCCCATAGTTTGGAAAATTCTGCAATTGGCTTCATTTTTTTACAGAAATGTTATTTACAAACTTAGCAATATACAACGTTTGTCAAAATCTTCAGATATCGATTAAAAATATTTTTTTTATAGATCTTAAATTTTTTTAAAAATTTGCAAGAGACTACACCTTGAGTTTTTTCTCCCAACATTTCAAAAATTCTTCAATTGGCTTCATTTTTTACTGAAATGTTATTTACAAACTTAGCAATACACAAAGTTTGTCGAAATGTTCAGATATCGATTAAAAGTATTTTTTTTTAAATCTTACAATGTTTTAAAAATTTGCAAGAGAGTACAACCTGATTTTTTTTCTCCGAATATTTCAAAAACTTTGCTATTGGCTTTATGTTTTACAGAAATGTTATTTACAAACTCAGCAATGCATATCAACAATCGAAACGTTCAGAAATCGATTAAAAATATCTTTTGTAGATCTTAATTTTTTTTAAACATTTCCAAAAGTGTATGTACCCTAGGAAATTTTTCGTTCAACATTTTAAAAATTTTGCAATGGTTTTCATTTTTTGTAGAAATGTTATTTACAAACTTGGCAATGCATATCGACAATCAAAACGTTCAAAAACCGATTAAAAACTTTTTTTTTTTGGCTCTTTAAAGTTTTTAACAATTTGCCAAGTGCATCCCTTTGAAAGTTTTTTCTCCCAAAGTTTCGGAAATTTTGCAGTTGGCTTTATTGTTTGTAGAAATTTTTGTTACGAACTTGGCAAGGCATAACGACCAACAAAACGTTAAGAAATTGATCAAATGTTTTTTATAGCTTTTCAAAATTTGCCATATCTTTGGCATTTGTTCTTTTAAATTTCAAATTTGCAATTGGCTTCAAATGCAAACCCAAAATATTACGAAACAAAGATCAGCGGATCTATACCAATTTTATAATAAATTATTAATGTACAAAACTATGCCTCACAGAATACATTCGAAGGCTTACAATTTTGTAGCAACGTTTTTTGCGTACACACTTATATCATCGTTGAAGGTTGACCTTTGTATACAGAGCTAATAAATCTGTTGACCGCGTGTTTTCGTTCCTCCGTTTTTTTCAATACGCTCAAATTTCTAAATTATTTCTACTCTACATTATTTCAAATTCTATCAACAAAAAGCTTCACCGATACATACTAATCGACTATTACAAAAACCTTGTATGGCTCGACTGATATCGCACTTGTTAAACTAAGATAAAATCGGCATTTCCTTGTTCATCGTCACTTTTTTACCGATTTGCAAAACGCATTTAGTTGGCGCGCGCGTTCATTCGCGTCTCTTGGTGTTAATATAAAATTTTCAAAAGTTGGTGTTGTAAAGAGAGTCGTTTTCATGTGGACGTCGTTTTTTTTACAGTGGTGGACTGCCAGGTGACCCCATGGGGGTCGTGGACAACTTGCGACGCCGACTGTGGACCTGGAATGATGTCAAGGACTCGATCGGTTAAAGTGAAACCCCAAAACGGGGGTCGGCACTGCCCCAGCCTGCAGCAGAGACGGGGATGCCACGTGTCCGATTGTCATCACCACCAGGATGCTGCGATTAAAGGTCAGTATCTGAATTCTTTTTATTTTATTGCGATAAATAGATCGGGAGACTAATAAAACTAAATTTTTGTTCATATAGGTTATTAGAATTTAGTATGAATTTTATATTTTTATTTGTTTATTGGTAACATATCGACTTTTTCTAGTTCTGAAACTTTTGTAAAGCTTCACCGGTCACCCCACTCCCACTTCCCCTCCCGTGTATTTTCTTATGAAGAGGGGCGCATTATTGTAAGTAGCCCACGGGCGCCAAATACCTTAGGACGGCCCTGCATTTGGGTCGATTTAAAAATGCTGACAGTCTTTTAAATTGCCCCCCTTTCTATGAATTTAAACGTATGTGAATTTATTAAACAAATAATTTTTTGAGAATGCACCAAACCAATGTTTTTGTTGTTGGACCATAAATCGACTTAAAACATTTTCATAATTGAGCCGTTAATTTTGAAAGTAACATAAGTCACTATTATGTTATTTTGAGTCATTAAATGTTTTGAATTTTAGTGTGCATACAAATATTTCACTTATATTTGTTATTTCGGTTACTTACTTGTACGTATATTTTTCTGAGGATACATAATTTCGCACAGATGTTAACGAATCGACATTTTTCATTACTGGAAAATGACTTAAGCCATTTTCAAAATTGATAGTTTATCACTTAAGTTGACTTTGTCCCATGTGTTTTATAAAAAAAAGAAATTTATGCAGGGCCCTGTATTGGTTTAAAAAGATCTACGTTGTAAAATTATTTTCAGTTATACAGGGTGTCCCATTTTTGCGTCATAACAAAAACAAAGATTTTTTTTAATGGAACACCCTGTATCTTTCCGATGTCATTTTTTTAAACATCTACATTAATATCTATTCACTTTTTGATTTTGTGTCAGTGTTGCCAATTAATATTTTTTTTCGAAAAATCTCACATAAGCAGGCTTAACTTTAAAAAATCGTAGTGACCTCGTTTTTCAAAGTTACAAAATAAGTTTTAGCAATAATGTTAGTCCGGTTAGGGTGTAACATTTTAAAAATTAAATTTAAATTTAGTGATACAGGGTGTTCACAAAAAGTGCCAAACTTTCCAAACTTCAAAGTGACGTAACTCATTTTTTTCAAATGTAACCACTCTTATTTTATTTCTCTGTTCGATAGATTTTTTCTCCCCTTCAATTTTTATAGGGGTTGTCCTATGTCTAAACCACGTAGTTGTTGAGATATTCAATACTTTTCACAAAAGTAACCGTTTAATTTCATTTTAATGCACCGAAGCAGGCTGCGCTGATGCAAAACAAATGCCAATATGTAAGCGTGTTAACTTGACATTTGAATATATTCAGAATTTAAGCGTATATTAATTATGTAATAAAATTAATTGTTTTTATTTAAAAACTGTGAAAAGTGCAAATTGAAAATAGGTACATAAAAGAGAAACGACTACAATAAATGTTCGAAATGTCTTCTATTTTCATTCTATTGACGAAAATAGTCATGATTTTGAAAGAAATTGCAAGTAAAATGTTTAAAAATAAAAATACCATACATTTTTGGAATCGTAAACAGCAAAAATTGACTTATGCAACTTTTATTTAATGATTTAAACAACATTTTTCAACCTTTATTTTTAATTTTAAAACAATTTTCAAAAAATTAAAATCGCGTATAGCCTTGGTGCGACGCGTACGTTAAAGGCCCATCTAAAGTCTCACAATATGGAAACTGGCGTACTCTTTCTTTTATGCTTTGCCTGTAGGTATTATCATTATCATTTGGAAACAAATACGCCGTCATCAGTTTCACGAGATTCCTTTACAGCCACTTTGAAGCTTTACCTTCATTCGACATTTTCTTTGATTTTTTACAAACAAAAACGGAAGCTTAACCGCATGACAGATAAGTGTAATTTCGGCCCTCAACCGTTGAGATCTGAAGTGTATAATGGCCGTGTCAGCCGAAAGGGGAGAACAGAATTAACGGACAAAGACTAAAAATGAAAGACAAGATTATTGCTTCTTTTAAGGAGCTGTTATATTAATTGAGCATTTGCATCTCGCAACCCCACTAATGAATTAAACAATGTGCCACTTCAATCGCGCTGAAAGCCTTTATTCGGATCGAAGTGTACCTTGCAATTTGAAAGTTATTACCAGGGCGCGGCCGTAAATTTGTTATAATCGTCCGCTGAATTATGGCGTGGCGTTTGCGTTCCGCAAGCAGGTGGTTGAAGATTTGAAATCTTCGCTTATTTATTATCGCTACCCACCGTTTAGTGTTCAAGTGTCGGGGAAAATTGTAGTCGTACGATGGAATCGTTCAAAACAATGGCGCAACAAATTCTTGACGTTCTTTGCGCAATAAGTAGTAATTTAAAACTTCAAGGTAAATAAAAAGTAGCATTTTAGAAGAACTGACACTATTCCAGACTGTATTGATATATATAAGGTGTGTAAAAATTGGCGGAAGGGCTACACGGAGCGATGTTCTTCGTAAAATTCTAAGTCGAAAATCTTAATACGAAAATGTTGTACCATGCTACCTATGGCCTCAGGAACCATTTGAAGAAAAAAAAAATTGGCAACATTGCATACATTGATTTGCGTTTGGACATTTTTTTATCAGCAATTTTTACTTAGGTATTTACATTTTTTGTTCGAACTGAAAGCCTTCAGTTCGTAAACATAGCTGCAAACTTTTGGGTATCGTAAAACACAAACTAGAAATAATTACGAGAAAAACAGAGATGACAGCTAATGGCAATGTTGCCATGTGTATTATTTTCATTCAAATCAGTGATTTACATATTTTCAACACCAGTTTTTGAAAGGAAGAACACAATATCTAGGAAAAAATACTATTCGAAATCTATTTTTATTCCAAATTGCAGCTTTTTCATTTGCAAGTATTAAATAATAACGCTTATTAAAGGACTAAATGTCAAAACTTTAAGGACGTCTTGCAGACACAGCAAGCATGGTACAACATTTTCGTATTAAGATTTTCGACTTAGAATTTTACGAAGAACATCGCTCCGTGTAGCACTTCCGCCAATTTTTACACACCAAATTTAAGACTTTTCTTCAAAAATTGCTGATATTTTCTTAAAAATAACAAATACATAATCGTAAAAATTAACTCCTAGAATTTTTGAAAGCATTCAAGTGCACTAGCTTTGCACTATTTTGGATTGAAATTCGAACATCAACAAAAAGCTTCCACGAAAACTAATTATCGCAAAACTCTAATACAAAATTAACTACTCAAACGCGCAAACAATGATTTTGTTCAACAACGACACTAGACAACACGAAAAACAGCGAATGGAAACTATACGCCAATCAACCGAGTTGAAATCTGTATCAGTTATACAAATAATTACTTTACAAGAGCGTGTTTGAATACAGAGGGCTTTGGCCATCAGTAAATAGAGTAAATGCGTCTATATCCCATCGCACACGTGCACACACGGGCCACTGCAATGGAATTTCATTTTGCTGCAGCCGTTGAATGTCGTCGCTGATATCCGCATCAAAAACAACCAAATCGAATCCTTGAAATGGTGCATTGGGATGTGCGAAAATTGGCAGTGTGACGTAAATATCGGTCGAAATGCAGACGTTGAAAAGATCCCAGTGGTACAGGCAGATAAATACAATATGCACTCGAAGAAGCTTTACTAAATCCTTTGAAGAGTACGAAAACCGATTCTTATTCTAAATTTTCTACTTTTGCTTTTATAAATTTACTTTTTGTATTGGAAGCAGTAACGTCAACATAGTGTAATGGATTTTCAAAGTAAAGTAAAATCGATTCAAAAATGTTAAATTTGTAACATCGTTCATTAAATTGATCAGCTAACTTCATCATCAATTTTTAACTTATAATTTTGAATGTAATAAAATTGTTCAGCCGGAAATATTTTTAACATATTGAGAAAACAGCCATAGAATTTATTTGAGTGTGATATACAAAGAGGTAATTTACCCTAGTAGTTCTACGTCAAACACTGCCTGCATTCATAGTAACTTGAGTTATAACCAGGGCTGTGGAGTCGGAGTCGGAGTCGGAGTTTAGAAGGAATTTCTGGTCAGTGGAGTCGAAGTCGGAGTCGGAAAAAATGTACCGACTCCGGGTACAACAAAAAATTGCGAGATGGTCCTTTGCCGCAAAATTTAAGCTCAAATTTTAAATAATTTTTTTATATTTCTTTTCTTCTTCTTATATTACACATCATAAAATGTTTTGGTATTTAATTTTGTCGGAGTCGGAGTCGAACTACTAAAATTATCAGGAGTCGGATTCGGAGTCTGAGTCGACTCCGCAGCCCTGGTTATAACGCACGGTAAGCAAAACGCACACTTGTCTAGAAATGTCAAAGTAGGCTTACGTCAAAATTGACAAGACAACGTAATTACATATGTCTATTAGCCAAAAAGCCGTTAAAATCGTATGTATCATGTGATCGTAAAAAAAGTATGCTACATAACACGAGTTGTAAAGAATATGCTTCCTACAACTCTTGTTATGTAATATACTATTATTAAATACTTGTATTAATAGAACTAACTATATCTGTTTTCCCCTTGCAGTTCAATATTTAACGGATATCAAAAAAGTTTAAAAACCGTTTGTTTGCTTCTGTCGGTCGTGGGCGTTTTACGCGGGCGCATATAAAACGAATTTTTTAAGTTGGTATTCAGTATTGAAAATTGGTTGAATTGTTGCTGAAATTTAGTATTCAGTATTTGAATACTTTTTTTTTGGTCGGTATTCATACCCAGCTCTGCTAGAACAAAAAACAACTGATCCTCAGTTTTCGCGTAAAATGAATTTCAGCGATGAGGCTCATTTCGCGTTAAATGGAAGCGCGAATAAACAAAATTGTCGCATTTGGGGGGAAGAAAATCCTATTCACGAACTTTCTGCACAAAAATGTACGGTTTGGTGTGGTTTGTGGTCTGGAGTGTCTGGAGGAATCATCGGCCCATTTTTCTTTGAAGATGATCGTGGCAATGCCGTTACGGTGTCTGCAGAGCGTTGTAACGCGATGATTACAGATTTTTGTGGCTTCAACTTCATGGAATCGACATATCTGATGCTCATTTTCAACAAGATGGTGCTACTTGCCATACAACACGAGCGATAATAGCGTTTTTATGTGTAAAATCCCCTGGACATGTAATTTCACGAATGGCCACAAAGATCTTGCGACTTGACACCTTTGGACTTTTTTCTTTGGGGCTATTTGAAAGGCAAACCGGAGAACATTTCTAACTAAAAAGATTTTATCCGGGCCGCCATTAAGAGAGACTAAAGTCCCAATGATTGAAAATGTCATACAAAATTATGGTTCTAATCGATACTTTTTAACGTAGTCATGGAGGACATGCAAATGTAGTCGATGGTACTTTCATTTGATGTTAAATTATCAGATATATTCCACGTATTTGTGTTTATATTAAAATCCTAAAGCTCCTTTTGGAAAACCCCGTGTAATATTTGCAGCCCATGTGCTTCGGCAAGTTTATTTCCACGCTAGTATATTCTAAACCAATCCATTATTTAAGCGAATATAATGAAAATATTGTTTGTAGCGTCCCCAGCACTAGCTATTCGCGATTCTCAGGGATCGGATACAATTTGCATGTGGTACATGACGGCACAATAACCGGCCAATTAGTGTTCAGCGCCGGGGATCGTTAGTTTTATATAACTGACACTCCATTATTTACCGAGCGTTATTAATCATACGGCTTAATCGGCTGAAATTCGATTTCCAAACCGAACTAATACCGAAATATCGTTAACAACATCGCGTCAGGTGGCGGTGAATTGTATCGCGATGACGGGGTTAAACAAAATTGCTATTACCGGTTCGTTATTCGAGAATATACACGCACGTCAATGTGTGTTGCTGGCGATGTTGAAATTGTTATCTTGGGATGTGAAAAGCGGGTTTGAAGGGCTAGCAAAAGCTTTATGTTCAAAACTACTGCAACTAACGTAGCTGTCTGCTTTGTTACCTTCGCTAAAAGGAAGCGTTACCTTAGTCCGACACAGCGAATTTCCTGAACAATTATGAGCTACAAACCAAGATACGTTTGTATGTAATTAAACAGGTTTAAAATGGACTACACCGTGTTACATTTTTGAATTGAAAGGTCGCTCTTCGATAAATCGGCTGGGCTGAATACGAATCTAGTATCTAAACGCGTCCATCAGAGCAGGTTCTTGGAAGAAAAATGGCATTGACTACACAAAAATCGAGTTTTGAGCAATTTCTTCAATTTATGACAGATGAACCTGGCGTGATAGACAGAGGAGATTTTATAGCTTTAATCTTTACTGGATCCCAAACAAAAATTGACGTACTCTTTCATAGAAGCAACCCTTAGAGATGGTTAAACGCTGTTATCAGTGTGTTAAACAAAAAAATCCAAATTATAGCCTACTCCAGTGTTTTTCAAGCTTTTTAATGTCGCGACACACTTTTAACAACGCTAATATTTCGCGTCACAATATATACAGGGTGTTTGAAATTCGAGTTTAAGCATGGGGATCTCGCTTATTATAATTGCTACAGGGATGGAGAACCTGCGGACGCACGCAGCCTTTTTAGATGTTCGATGCGGCCTTTTCGAATATTTTCCAGCATACGATTGTGCTACAAATCAGCACTAGCTTTAACTTGTGGATTTTATGCGCGAAAAATGTTTCTCCTTCAGCAAAAGTTTGCGGCCTTATGAAAAATCTATGAACTGCGGCCTTCCAAAGTCGAAAGGTTTCCCACCACTGAGCTAGAGTAGAGTAAAGTGCCCTAATATGGAATACTTTTTTGTATTTGGCAATAATATTCACATTTATTCAACAAAATTTTGCAAAACAAATTATAAGGAATTTGTAATGAATACGCAACACATTACTCGAATTCTGATACGATATTACGGTAGATATTTCTTATATAGCTATTTTTTTTAAATGTTACTACTATTCCATATTAAGCTCCCGGGGAACCTAATATGGAATACTAGGGGTTCTATAGAATTATATAGGAAATATACATTAAAATAAACAACTGCTCATAGATTAATCTTTTATTTCTTTCTGATTTGCATTATTACTTAAACCAAACCAAAACTCTGTTATTTATGTAAATTAAATTATAATTCAAGTGTAATTCGAACTAAATGTTGATAATTTATTTATTTTTTACAGGTAGGACAATAGAATTGTTTTTTTTGGGTATTTTGCACATTTTTCGTCTACCCATTTCTGACACTTATGACACTGAACCCATATTGCTGTACTTAATGTCCATAATCATATTCATTATAAGGCACCTCTATGTATTCCATATTAGGCATCAATGTGACATTTCAAAAATTGGTATATGTAAAACATGAAATGGCCCCAACCAAAATTTTGGTCTATTTAATTGAAATGTAAAAGCTCATGCTAAATAAACCTGCAATAAAATATTTTATATCATTTACCCTAGCTTATAATATTTTGCACTGAAAGATTTAGCCTAAAAACTCAGTAGCACGTCAAAAATATATTTGAATCTGTTATGTAATCTAGTGAATATTTTTTAACTATTTTACATTTGGAAATGTGTGATCAATGTACAAATAGGTATACTTTTCAACAGATATCGCTTATTCATTGCCATAAAACTGATGTATTCCATAATAGGTAACTGTTCCATATTAGGGCACTTTACTCTATAGATTTAAATTTGTAAAAGTTGCTAAATTCGGTGCTCAATAATAATCCAAAGAGAAATAGGAAATATCTCACAGTATTCGAGAAAATTAGAAATAACCGGAATGTACTATAAGTCCTTTGGATTACAAAATATTTCAAATGTTTATTTAAGCCGAATCAGATGGGTCGTTGTAGTTTTTGTCGTTACTATGACAAACAATCAACAACTTGTTATCGTAATGAATTCGAATTAAAGAACCTCAATGCTGAAGAAAAACGCGATACGCTGCGAATTTTTAATTGATTGAATAGAAATTCTACTGTTTAGTTAAAAAATATCTGGAATCCGTGCTATTGTTCTTCTAGGAATTTCCGTAAGGTTCATTCATTTGAAGTTATTACAATGACAAGTAATAAATGAGTGATTGGCATCCGATTCGTCTTAAAAACTTGCATAGGCCATATTTTTACACCTTTGATATATTTGATACTCCAAACGTGTTTTAGACGATTTTTAAATATCTTATTTTCCGGTTTTTCCCAATTCTTAGATACCGTTTGAGATATTTCTAATGTCCCTTCAGATTATTTTTGAGCACAGAATTTAGCAACTTTGCCAAATTTAAACCTATACTCTAGCTATTATAATAATCGAGATCCCCATGTTTAAACTCGAATCTCAAACACAGCATCCTTGCAAAATATGTTTATTTATTTATTTATTTATGATTTTATTTTTCGCGACACACCTGGTTAAAAAACACTGGCCTACACCTTAACAAGATTCTAGTTTAACTTATGTTATAGGTAAGCTGAAGGAATACAAAGGATAACAGAAAAAAACAGTTCGCCCAAATCGCAGAAGTCATCCTTAGGAGGAAATTAAAATTTTGCAAACGCCCTATGACTTCTTTGATTGTAATGTTTCACATTAATTTTGCTTTGAATACATCGCAGCTTTTTGATAAATTAGGCATTAACTGATATGTGAGTGTTAAAATTTTTGCCGATAATTCAAATTATAGAAAAAGGGCACCTAATGAAATTTATTTTGTTGGAGTACGTATAGTCTATATTAAACTCCAGGACTTGAGAAAGACTTCTCCTGAATATTTTGATCACAACTAAGAGGTTCTTTAAAGAAGAATTCTGGTGCCTAAAGATATTTAAAATGGGTACCTGCATTATTTTTTGTATATTAAAATTTAGGCGGTTCCCGGACTAGGGATCAAAACAATCCTTTAGCAAGACCTATTAGAAACTATAAATATATTCTACTAAGATCTTTCTTAACAGTAGAAATCAACAAATCAAAATTTTCCTTTATTTTGGCATTTAAAGGACTACGAAATTTTCGCAAAAGTTACCATTAATTTTTGCTCAATATGCCAGAAAATTAGGTTTCCAGACGAAGAGAAAATGCACTCTTCAATAAAGTAATGGGGTTCTCATCAGTTTTATTTAAAAATTGTAAGTTTCATTCGCGTCTAAGATATTAAATTTTGCAAAAAATTTCCCAGACTTAAAAAAAAAAAATGTGTCCCTAACCCGAAGAACACGATCGTAATTTATATTATTGACTAAGAGACGAGAGTCTTAAAAAATTGTTATGGAATTTCACAAACGATCCTTTGGAAAGATGAAAAGTGATTTTTATTGAAGCTTATCTAATTAAACAATATACCACTGCTTTATTCCTTTATTTTTAGCAACCACTCAAAAATATTTTTAAGCTTCAATTATCAACGAAGTAACCACACAATTCCATAAAATTTAAACTATTCTGTATTTAATGTACAAAACTTTTTAACACCTTCGTTTCAAGAAGTTTTTTAAAGAAAGTTACAATCAAACTGTTCTTCCTTCAAACAAAACTGTTCTCCTCTAACAAAATGCAACGAACAGCAGCCTTAACTTGATTTAAAATTTGTAAAATAATAAAAAAAAACCAGGTGGGAAAGTTCAGAACTTGGCGAACAAGCAGCAGCAGCTTATCGCATCCCGCCTCGCTCCATACATTTTAGTGTAAAATAATCTAATCTTCGGTCTTTAGGAACCCTTCCCCAACTATAAAATTAAATTTGCATTTCCCTTAAGCCTGATAGGTCCGTCGCAAGCAAACGAAAAACTACTTACGAGGTACCGCATTATTATTACGACGTAAATATCGCCCTTAGGGCTTCGGATTTTAAAGTCTAGAGTTGCACAAGGCGCCGAGATGGGTCACACGAAAATAAGACCGTAAATTTGTTTTAAAATTATTTTTGTATGAAAAAATGTTAGCCTAATGCATGGAATATCCGGCCCCGTGCTGCGAAATTTAATATAGGGAACACGCGTACGCAATAAGGTTTTTATAAACTAATTTTAAAAGGAACGTTTCATCTAAGATATGTTAATTTTGCACGGAACGTTTTTGGGAAGTTATGGGGACTTAAATAAGTACATATTTTAAGAGTTTCAAGCAGAAATAATTAACAAATAATGCTTGAAAATTGCCACAAATGGCTTGACTAATTAACAGTATCCAGAACGAAAACCAATGATTGGACTTATACAGTGGAAGCCAAAACCTCGGTACAATATATGTACAGGGTGGTGCAAAGAAATGAACGGTTTTAAGGCACTACTCAATTTGTTTTTAAACTTTGAAGAACCCAAAAAATAGTTTTAGGCCGTTTTTAAACAAAATAAAGGTAGGAAACATTGCTGCGGGCGCCTTGAACAACTCAAGCAAATAAAAAGACCATTGCAAAAACTTACTAATTTTTATTGACAAAAAATGCGGGGTTATACACGCGCAACATTTTTCAAAATTTTGAAGAGATATAAAAATTGTTTTAGGCCCTTTTTACACAAACTAACGGTGGAAATGCGTTGATTAGGGCAGCGGTTTCCTAACTTTATGATGCTACGCCCCCCTCAAAAAAAAATATAATTTTGGGGCCCCCTTTATTCCATAAAATAATACAGCGACATGAAAAATGGTAAAAAATGTATCAAAACAAAAAAAAAACGTTAGTGACAGAAGAATAACAAGTTTTACTATACATGTAATTTCTGTAAAACTTTTCGCGCCTCCTTTTGCACTAGTCCGCGCCTCCCCAGGGAGGCGCGCCTCCCAGTTTGGTAATTGCTGGCTTAGGGTGTCTTACATTTTCAGAAAATATAAAGACCATTGCAAAGGGTCTAGGAACATTCTTCGCCCACAATTCTTCGCCCACAATTAATTCTTTGCCCACAATTCTTCTCCCACAATTCTTCGCCCACAATTCTTCGCCTCCACAATTCTTCGCCTCCACAATTCTTCGCCTACACAATTCTTCGCCGCCACAATTCTTCTTCGCTGTCACCATTTTTCGTCGCATTCAAGCATATCACAAATTTTGTTTGTAAATGTGATTGTTTTTATTTATAACGCAATTTTTACAGATAATTTGACATTAGCCTAAATTGTTTCTTGTATATTAATGCTTCGTCTTTTAATATTATGTTTAAAAATTGCTACATAAATAGAGTATGTTGGGATTGTTTATGTAATTATAGGATAAATAAAAATTAAATTAACCTAACCTAACCTAATGTAAAAAAATATGTAAAAATTACGTTATAAATAAAAACAATCACTTTACAAACAAAATTTGTGATATGCTTGTATGCGGTGAAAAATTGTGGCGGCGAAGAAGAATTGTGGCGGCGAAGAATTGTGTAGGCGAAGAATTGTGTAGGCGAAGAATTGTGGGCGAAGAATTGTGGGCGAAGAATTGTGGAGGCGAAGAATTGTGTAGGCGAAGAATTGTGGAGGCGAAGAATTGCGGGCGAAGAATTGTGGGCGAAGAATTGTGGAGGCGAAAAATTGTGTAGGCGAGGAATTGAGGGCGAAGAATGTTCCGGACACGCATTGCAAACCTTAAGATGACCTCTCTGGCAATATTTCTATGGCATTGATTTTTTGATTGGTGTATAACTTGTATTGTTATTATTTTGCTCTTCTTTTGCATCTACTGTTTTGTACGTTTTAAGTTAATTAATTCCGACATTATAATTCGTGGTTCCAAAATTTTTATGCGGTTTTAACTTGTGGTAGTTGGACGACCACTACTTCAAATTATCAATATCTGCTACACTGACCAGTACATGCAACGTTTCTATTCAAAAAAATCTCTAGTGCTGTTAACATCCCCTTACGGCATATGTGAACACATATGTAACACATTCATTCCGCTTGCTTGATACATTTGTATGAAGCAACTACGTTTTGGGGGAACGTTAGAGCTGAATTGCCAACCAAAATTAGTACTTATGCGTCCGTATGAGGGCTCGTTTGTATGCCGTATGCACTTGTAGATTTATTTAATTATAACGCCAACCCCGTCGAAGCATGAAGCGAATCAGCCCAAAGTTACGTGGATGCAGCCGCGTTTTAGCCACTTAGAGGGGCCTCCAGGTTACTGCTGTTCGCGAATAATCTATAACGACCAAGTTCCGAGACTTTTAGGGTTAAATAAAACGTTTTTTTTTAAGGCATTACAACTCGTAAAATAAACGTAAACCGCCGGAAACTTTTGATTTATAGCGTATTGATTAAATTATAAAATTCGTTATATAGAATTTTATCACGCTAATGTTGAAACACGATATTCGAAGTCGTAAAGACTGCAGGGGGCGCCATTGTTGATAAAGATCATTTCAACAGATTTTTATTGTGTACTTCGTTTGGTGTAACGGCCTCGTTCATTGGATCTTACATTAAATTTTTATCTAAAGAATTTTGTACACGGATTTAGACGTTATAAAAGCATTGTAACACTTTTCCACTAGTTTTTTCGCTAATTATTTCTATACATTTAAACACCGGGCGATTCAGTGAGTAGAGGAAACCCCAATAAACTTTACATTTTTGTTTGTCTCAGGAAATTCTTAATAAAATGACGTTACAATGTTTATTCTACATTGAATTAAATTAGTACAGCGATATTCAACTTTTTTTTTTCTTCTAAATTATTAGTATACTTCTTTATTTATTATAATATATGTACATGGTGTCTGTTTGCAAACTCGAACACAGCAATTTAATATTGTTTTGAACGAACTACGTTGAATAAGTCATACTATAATTTTTTTTAAATGTTAATTGGTTTTTCCAGGGTCATATATAAACGTTGTTAATTAATATCGCGTTGCACAAAATCATCGACATTTTTTAAGTTGTCCTGCTGTATAATTAACTAGTCTGTGGTAAAGATTTCTGAAAAGCGGAGATAATATGGGATCATCAGTTCTTTGATCTAAACGTTGTCGCAAAAATTTAATTAATATTGAGTTCGTCCTTAATAAACAAAACGGTAGAGCTCGCCGATACAAAACAAAGACATTTTAAGGTTTGTTAATGATTAAAATTTGCTTTATAGATTAGGACACGCGGTTATTAAAAATTTAATAATTCTTGTGGCTGTATTCGATGCTGGCTGGCTTCTGGAGACAGCTGTTGCCATTTTTATATTAAATTTGGATCTTCCGTTCTCGTCCCTTATTTACGTTTTTTAGTTAAAAAAAAAAACAGTTGAAGAATTTGTCTCCTCAATGTTTCTTTTTTAAATTAACGTAAGTAGATCTCTTTTACAGTAAATGGTCCTAATTTGAACACGAATAAATTGAGGAAAGTCGTCTAATATGGGGTAGTTTTTGTAATTAATGGGTTGGAAAAAAATGTAGCAATTTGATTTGTAGTCAAAATATTTAGAATAATATATTTAATGATATTTCAAGAAGTTAATTTCAATAGCAGATTATATGTATGACAGAAGGTTTATCAAAAAATAAAAAAATAGAGAGGTGCTAATATAGGATGGACAAGTTCTAATGTGGTAGCAAAAGAAAAAAGTCGAAAAATCAGTAAAATAGATACTTTATTTCATTTGAACATTATAAACATTAAAATTTCAACCAATTTTGCTGGATATTTTATTTACGAGCTAATATAGGGTAGGTACCCCAAATAAAGCATTTTGTCTGGTTTGGTGAAAGTTGCTCGAAAACAATTGCTCGAAAAATAGTTGTTCCTCGAAAAGAAAATTGCTCGAAATAATGGAAATATATTAAATAAGTACAAAATAATTAAATGTACTAGAAAAGTTGTTTACATTTGTTTACACTTAGAAAAATGTATTTAAATTTATTTACAAATAGACGTACACTTACTCAATTTGTTGTTATAAACATTTATAAAAATGTAATATTTTTACATTTTTTCGAGCAATTTTCCTTTCAAAGAATTGTTATTCGAGCAATTTTCCTTCCGAGAAATTTTCCATTCGACGAACAATTTTTCGAGCTATTGTTTTCGAGCTATTTTCCGCACCCCATTTTGTCTATACCCCACATTAAGACAATATGATAGAATTTTAACTAATTAATTGAGTCTTTGTAAATAAAAAATTACACGAGAAATTAATAAGTCTTATGCTTAAATTGGACCATATTTGGTCCAAAAATTAACTTGATAACTTACTGTTAGAACATTCAATAACAATTTCTGTGGAATCGCCAGAAATATTCAACAGTGCGGGAATAATTGATGGTTATGTTTCTCGATAGTGAAGTTATCTATCAAATTCAAACTACGTCAAAAACTTCATAACGCATGTTCATTGTTTAATATTAGACCACAGATAAAGATTTAAAGCAAGCGCAGAAATATTAGGCGACTTTTCTCTACAGGATATGAATGAAATACTGCATCATTTTATCCTTCATCTTCTTCTCCTTCATGCTTTAAACAAAGTCCATTGAGACACTAAGATTATGCTCTTTCCAACTTTCTTTGTTTTTTTTTTAAATGTCTAGAATTATGTACAAAATTATCGGCTGAGTATGCATCGCGTTATAAAACTTTTAGTCTAAAGTTGTCCCGTTACTAATTTGTTTCGTTTTCGCTCGCCATTCATAACCCACTAGATTATAGCAGTTACTCCGGAGTTTGTCGGATATCCCTCATGATTATTTAACGAATTCGCTGTTTTTTTTCTGCGGCAAATGCACTTCGCTAATGGAGGTTAAAACTAACTTGAGTGCTCTGTATTTAGTATTCATGGAACCGAAACGCATCTGGGGACATAATTTGATGTCAATGTATTTTAGGGTAAACTATTAACACGACGGAGTTAAACAGCGCGTAAATGCCATTTACATTCTATACGAATGTCATTTGCCTTCCGTGTTTATTAATTTGTACCTTGCGAATTTGGAATAATCACTGACTTCCTCTCAATACGCTGTGGAATTATAATTTCAGACGCAAGAGGTGTGTTGGGTACAAATAGAAACTCGTGTATGCATACTACTACGTTGGCAGCATTTTAAGTTATTTATAACGTGGCCAAAAGATGTATTTTTCAGTGACTTTTAAATTTAAAAAATATACGAAACACGCCATCAAGAGTTGATATTCTACTAGCACGTTAGCCCGTCCTAGGACGGGTATATTGCATATCTTAAATTTAAACTATTACTTTTTATAATTCCGTGAGCTGCAAGTTAGACACTGTTATGTTACCGGTGAGTAAAAATTTACGGTTCATTAGACACAACTCAGTCGGTCAAATGAACCCGTAGTAGTTTACTGCGTTGCAGATATTTTGTAGCTATATTCATGCGTTACAGAGGCAGCCTGGACTTTTACATGTATGATTGGTACCATTTCCTTTCCTGTAAGTTAAATGGGCGAGCAGGAATCAATGAAAACGTTCTATCTAATATTTTTGTTAGCTCCTGTTCCACTATTTTTTCGTATAATTTTAGTGCTGTGCTCGGAAGCATTATGCCTCTGTAATTATTGCAATCTTCATTGTCCCCCTTCTTAAATATAGACAGGATCATCCCCATTTCCCAGCCTTTCGGTATTATTTCTTTTGGTCATGCCTTGTTCATGACTGCTAGGAGTGGAAGTGTTCCTTTGGGTCCCATATTTTTCATCATTTCGCTTGTTATTCTGTCATGTCCTGGCGTTTTCCCGTTTTTTATTTCTTTTAAAACGTTGTTGTAGTTCCTCTAATGTTATGCCGTCTTCTTGTTCTTGTGTTAATTATCTGCTTTGTTCTTTCATTTTGTGGTGTTATTTCTTTATTGTTCGTATTTACTAATTCTTTAAATCATACGAGATTTAATTTTGATCGCAATATGCGAATTCCCGAAATTCATTTAAAATTCCAGATTTAAAATCATGTTACCATAAAATCTAAACTTGACTTCTTCGCTGAATCAACCGACATGCCAAAATAAACGGTATAACAAATTGCCCTTGTCTAAACTAAACGCCAACGAAGACCGCCATTTTTTCAACCCACTTTCCAACGCCATCCTTATTTATAATTTAGACCGAAACCCAGACACATTTAGATACATCCCCAACTAGTAAACGTCGAAGTAGATACCCTACAAACATTTTGTGCCATAACCTTCACGATAAACCGAAATTGAGCCGCAAACACAAGTGTGTGAGAAGGCGCTCTAAGCACTTACCAGCGTGAGGACTCGAAATTATACAAAACAGATTTACCGCGGCTTAGCGGCCATATTTCGCGACAACATTTGAATGTATCGGGTTAATCCGCGGTAAATAACGTGTGCATTGTTTTATAAAGATAGAATCTTATAATTCGGAGCAACGTTCAACTCGTGACTATGTTAGATCGGCGCTGGATTAGCAGTTTCGTATTTCTGGATCATTTTGTCAGACATATTCTAGTAGCAGATGTTGCTAGTTTGTTGTGTAAATTTTACTCCTAAAACCTTGCTCGTATTTACACAGCAGTTCAAATAACAACATATTACAAGCCGGAGGATTTACTAAACTTTAGTTTTCCAAAATGTAAAATAAACTATCTTTTAGCATTTTAAGCTCAAAAGAAATAAAAAAATTAAAGAAAGAAGCCTACTTCAAGTAGTTGATTATTCTTTGTTCCAAGATATTTAAGGGTGTGCATTTAAGCCGATTTAAAAAATAACGATAAAGTCTACAAAGTAGGTATGTTCACGTTTCTATAAATCTAAATATACTGGGTGTCCACTTGTAAGCTCGAACACAAGCAATTAAACTAACTGACTCAAAAACGGAACTAGGAGATGCGCTTTTTAATTTGACACATAACTTGTCAATTTTTTTTATCAATTGTTTAGCGTCCAAGATGACTAGAAAAAAAAAAAAACGAAAATTCTTTTGCTCCTACCTAATACATTCCTTATTGTTTTTCTCATTCGAAATAGGTAAGGATGGATGTAGTTCTTTTCAATAAAGTCTGTTTTATACTATACTATTTTTTCGTTTAAGAAAATCGTATACGATCTTTAATACAAAAATTTCGCTCAAGAATTTAGCATGGAAAATATGAACCATTTACATTGTACTATTTTTTGGTACGAAAACTCCAATATCTTTTGGTTACTTTTTAGTAACTTTTATCATATTTTGTTGGCACCTTGAGTAACCATGTCAAATGTTCAATTTGATCACAGAACAGAAAGCGAATCATTTTCAAAGTTAACGTATATTTAACGCTTGTTCCATTCTACATATTTATTCCTACAAAATAAATTTTGAGGGATTATAACGGTAATAAGTAGTATTTAACATCGTTTGATTGTTTCAGTTAACCTAACCCACAAATGACATGCGGTCAGATACAGTTACAGTAGAATACGCATGCGCCCATGCTAATTGGACGCATTTAGGGCAGGTAGTAATTTCGTACGAATTTTTCGTTCAAGATTTTTAATTTCTGATTGACACGGTACTAGAAAATCGTATACGATTTTCTTAAACGAAAAAATAGTATAGTATAAAACAGACTTAGGTAATAAGCAAGTTTTTTTTTTTTTAAGGAAAAATATGTACCTATAGTAGGCTGTGAAACAAAAATCTTTTAAAACTTAATTGGTACAAGATACGAAAGTTCTTTAATTTGTTGTTGAGATAAACATTATATTTTTGAGTCTTTGGGTTTCCATAGGCATTTTTTGGTATCGTGAACATTCTCGTATTGAAATATCTCCCAAACGTATTTCTGTTCTTAATAGAATTCGTATCCTGGGTTATTAAAGGCATTACACGTAATTGGGCACGTGTTGAGCATTGTTTAGTGTCCCTTTTGTCGACTAAGTAAGCGTTTCCGACCTACGTTAATAACTAATTAGAGCTTGGTATAGGTTAACCCCCGACTTGAATTATCGAGCCGAGAGTCGCGACTGGTTCTGAAAGTGTACGGTGTACGCCTTGTTGTTTATATTGCGATTTAGGCGAGTGGGGCCGTACCTTGCGGTACCGTACTTCTGCACATAGATAATGTACATTACGTCCATGCAATAGCGCCATTAGCATGTAGTTTGTTGTAATAATGTAATAACTTATATATCGTAGTATGCCTCGAGGTGTACTTCGTTCTTAGTAAGCGGCTGAGGACGTATTGATGTCGGGTAATGGGATTTTAGGTGTAAAATTAGATTATTTTTACTAGCGTTTGTGGTGTGAGTCTAGAACCCAAAATAAAACGAATTAGAGAGTTAAAATCCTGTGGTATATGGTTTCAGAGCAATTTTTAGCGTTAACCATACATTTAAGAAAGTTTTAATGAGCTGGAAAACATATTCTTAATGGGTTTCTGTCAGGGTTGGCCAAAATTTGATTTTTATTTAAAAAATCAAAAATCATTAATTTAAATTTAAAAAATGAAAAAAATCAGGAATTTTTGATTTTTTTAAAGAAACTATTTTAATTTTTTGCAATTAATTAATTCATTATTCACCCTGCATAATATCTTCTATACAGGGTAATTCAAAAAGTATTTACAAATAAAAAAGTTTTTTACTAAAAATTTGTCAGAAACTTTTATTCCTGATAAAAGTTGATTATAGACCTAATAGAATATTATACAACAAGAGATGAAAGTCCAGTTTTTTTTTCGTGAGGTGAGATTTGTTCACGAGCGAAAAAAACTAATTTCATCCCGAGTCGTAAATGCTATTTTTTCTGCGAAATTAAAATTATATTAAAGAACGAACGTTAATGTAAACGAACCAAATGACAATTATTATGTATAAAGTTTTAATTAATCATTTCATTTTCATAGCGACACCACCGCACTGACACTGACATAAATAAAGTTATAACTTGCAAACGAAATATATTTAATACTCATTTTTGTACCCTTCTTAGGCTTTTATATAAAATGCCACATTAAAGTTAAATTGTTTCATAAGAATATTAACTCAATTTTAGTTTATTATGAGTTTAAGTTAAAAAACATCGTCAATTTTACAATTTGATATTGCCTTTGGCATTTGGAGTTGTTATGCATTGAGTAGACCCTATTAAACATTACTGAAAACAATAAAGCCAAATGCACCAATTTCGAAATTCTTACAAAAACAATACACTTGGGAAATGTTTGAAAACTTTAATGAATTGTAAAAAATATTTGTAATAGGTTTCTGAACAACTTTATAGTTGTTATGTATTGAGTGGGCACTGTTAAACATTCTTATAAACAATAGAGCCAAATGCAAAATTTTCAAAATTTTTACAAAATCTTACTTAGGAAATTTTTGAAAACTTTGATGAGTTGTAAAAAATATTTGTAATCGGTTTCTGAACAACTGTATAGTTGTTCTGCATTAAGTAGATACTATTTAACATTTTTACTAATAGTTGAGCCAACAGCAAAATTTTTACCTAATAATTCCAAGGGCAAATTATTAAAAAAGCAACTATAATAGTTATTTATGTATCAAGGCCAAAAAGTGTAACTTTTTCGGCCGCGTCTGGTTTGCTGGCCGGGACGTAGTCGAGGCCAGCAAACAGGCAAGGCCGAAAAAGTACGTTTTGGCCGAGGTGCATATTACATTTTTTGTGCGATCGAATTAAAAACAATTTAAATTTTTAGTAATTTTCAAAATTATAGGTTAGAAACTACGTGACATTATGTCACTGACAGATGACGGCGTATGCTGTTAGCTTTAATGCAAATTTACGCTGTAGCGACCATTGAATAAAAAGATAAAGGAAGGAGCATTTTAGCGATCTTAAGGCGTCCAGGTTAGCCTCTCAATATGGCGGATGCATGTTTCCGCTTCTCAGTGGCGTATCTAACATTTTTAAATGTGTATTGAATAATGTAAATATTTGCTTTGTTTTAACTTGAGCCTGTTATTTATTTATTTATTTCTTGTTTTGTGGTTGAGGCAATTAAAAAAACGACAGCACACATCAATATTTGCATTGTTTATTATGAGAGTTAAAAAATATGCTGTACAAAAATGCGCGCCACTGATATGACATACCTTTTTGACCAACCACATCAAATTTTTAATACATGATTACACTACAAAATATTAATGTCTACTTATCTATGAAACGTAATCTTTTATTCTTCAACATTTTTGGACGTAGTAAGACTACAAGATCTGCAGCTAACCATTGTAGCACACAAAACTCTAAATTTCTTGACTGTTTGACCTGTCAAAATCGGCCGCCATCAGAGGCCTTTTATGTCGTCATTTCCGTCGCCGAGAAACGCTGCAGTATAATATTAAAAGCTCCTTCCTTTATCTTTTTATTCAATGGTAGCGACCGAAAAAGTTACTTTTCAGGCCGTTGCTAAGGGTAACGGCCTGAAAATTTACTTTTTAGGCCGTTGGTAAGGATAACGCCGGTAATGCAGTACTTTATGGCTGCTAACGCGTCCGTCAAATAGCTGTTTCTAGTACGATCGCACAAAAAAAATATTTTTAATCGGTTTGTTGACATTTTTACTCTATCTTTAATAATAAGCAAGTCGCGTCCTTCGATTTTGGACCACCCTGTACAAAGAACCTACAACGTACAATCTATTTTAAAACAAATATCCTTAGTAATAAATGCAAAACAGTTTTTTTTTTGGGTGAAAAATCTTGATGACGTTGGATCCCTGTAGGTCTAGCTTCTATCTAGATAGCAATACAATTTTCAGTGTGTAGCTACTTGGGGCTATACGAAAATTATATTAAGTTTATGTATAGTGCTAAAAGACAAGAACACGTGACGCTGCGGTACGGAGCTGCCTTTGCCCTGTTTGTATAAAATATTACCGAGAAATTAGCATCTTTAAAATATGCGGTATATCGTCGTAAACTTGATTTTTTATAACCGACATTGTAGTATGAGTTTAAGAAGACTTAATTTTTGAGTGTTCTTATACGAAGAAATCCTTAATTAGCTGTACTTTTGATAAATATGACTGTTCTGACGTGACACGAACACTACAAGAAAACGGACATGAATAAGGTAAAACAGGTAGCTATCAAAGCTCGAGATATTAAAAATGATAAAAACAGAGATGAGACAAAAAAATGGTTACTTGGAATACCAGAAGCATAAAAGAAAAAGAAGAAGAAGCGAACATGGGAAAAAGTCAGCACAACACAACTCAACAGTCCTACACCTAACAGTAGAAGGACTCATGACTAAATAGAAATAAAATAAATTTCTTCTATAGAACTTTAAGGCATTTTTACGGAAGTGGACCCCACAAAAAGTAATCCCCTAGCTGTTGAATCGGCGTCAAAATATTGCGTGTAATATTAATCTAAGTAGATTCTACTGCAGCGTTAACAAATGCTAATCAAAAGGCGTTAGTTAAGAACCTTTGTTGGTGTATGAAAAGCTTCCGATAAAGTGGTGACATGTAAATTGTTGCTTGTGTTGTAAAAATTTGACGTGATGAATTACACTGGGATGCATACAATTGTGATAGTCGGTCAAGAGGGCGCGGCGCACGGGTAGATGGCGGATTAAGTGTATAGTTCTGTATAAATCAGGGGATTAAGGAGGAATGTGTTGCGTCTCCTTGGTCGTATAATATATGCGTGGGTAAATATGTCCGTGAATCTTGTATGAAGCTGTCGATTCCGGCTAAGTCGAAGATGTACTGGTGCCGATAAATTCTCGGGACGAATTACAAGTAGCTTTGGTTGTCTGATATTTGGTGTGTTATAGAAAAGGAAGTGTGTTACACAATATGGACGTTGTAGAAAATAAAATGATATATTTTTTTTAATATTATAAAGGAGAGATGCAATCTTCAAAAAAGTAGAAAAGCTATAATTTCAAAAATAGTGGTAGAGTAAAGTGCCCTAATATGGAATACTTTTTTGTATTCGGCAATAATATTCACATTTATTCAACAAAATTTTGCAAAACAAATTATAAGGAATTTGTAATGAATACGCAACACATTACTCGAATTCTGGTACGATATTACGGTAGATATTTCTTATATAGCTATTTTTTTTTAAATGTTACTACTATTCCATATTAAGCTCCCGGGGAACCTAATATGGAATACTAGGGGTTCTTAATATGGAATTTAGAATTATATAGGAAATATACATTAAAATAAACAATTGCTCATAGATTAATCTTTTATTTCTTTCTGATTTGCATTATTACTTAAACCAAACCAAAACTCTGTTATTTATGTAAATTAAATTATAATTCAAGTGTAATTCGAACTAAATGTTGATTATTTATTTATTTTTTACAGGTAGGACAATAGAATTGTTTTTTTTTGAGTATTTTGCACATTTTTCGGGTGCCCATTTCTGACACTTTTGACACTGAACCCATATTGCTGTACTTACTGACCATAATCATATTCATTAAAAGGCACCTCTATGTATTCCATATTAGGCATCAATGTGACATTTCAAAAATCGGTGTATATAAAACATGAAATAAGCCCAATAAAAGTTTTGGTCTATTTAATTGAAATGTAAAGTCTCATGCTAAATAAACCTGCAATAAAATATTTTATATCATTTACCCTAGCATATAAAATTTTGCACTGAAAAATTTAGCCTAAAAACTCAGTAGCACGTCAAAAATATATTTGAAACTGTTATGTAATCTAGTGAATATTTTTTAACTATTTTACATTTGGGAATGTGTGATCAATGTACAAATAAGTACATATACTTTTCAACAGATATCGCTTATTCATTGTCATAAAACTGATGTATTTCATAATAGGGCACTTTACTCTACTTTACTGGACGAGTGAAGTAAAGACACTTTACGGGTATGTTACGTACAACATTTTTTCTGCGTCCGCCACTGACACCAAAATCATTATCGTCACCATCCATAATTAAACAATAACTTAACAAACTACTGGTGAAAACTCGCTTGGTGGTATAATGACGCTTGTTTGACAGCGCAAAACAACAAAACAACTCATCACAACCAGCTACTTTCAGGCCTAGGCCGGTAAAGACATCTTATTACCAAGGCAACCTGTTACTTTCTGGCCTAGGCTAGTAAAGATGTATTTTCCAGCCTAAAAATTGATCGGAAATAACTCATTTTCTGGGCGGATGCAGAAAAACAATTACTAAAAGAGTTTTTAAATGAAGTTAACTTTTCCAAATATTTTCAAAAAAATATTGGACAATTAAAACTTTTTTTCACAATATATTACAATGTTTTAAAGAGCTCTTTTAGGGTTTTGTGAAAGTATTACCTAAAACTATTCATCTGCAAAATTCTTGATATTTACTTTTGATTTAAATAATTGTATGAGAGTTATAATCCTTAAGATATTAATTTTGGACAGTTATTAGCTGTTTCGAAACATTGTTTGAAGGTTATAGCTTATGGGGAAAATTATAATTTCTCGATTTTTCTTTACGATAGGCTGTAAGGGGAAGTCGTAACACTTTTATTAGTAGAAATATTAGCTGCTTGTATAAGAAGACAATAAATTAGACACGTGGTAACGAAAAATATTAAATCAGTCTCTCTCAATACAGAAGATGGTTTAAGACAACCAAAAGCTAAAAAAATGTTTCACTTCAAGGTTGAACAATTTTCAGCAGGCATAAAGCCACTGCCAAGAAGTGAATTTAAAGCAATTTCTTTATTACCAAACTTATTATTTAGAACAAAATTATCATACTCATAAACGGCTTACTAAAATACTTGCACACTTAAACAAACAAATCTTTGAATATGTTTACAAACGGCTTTCGCGTTAATACTGGAAGTTTGTTTCCACCACTCAATTTATTTTGTTTGTTTAAACGTAAATGGGAGATATTTCAACAAGACCTTTCTCACACAAGCACGTTCCAAGTGTTTTACGATTATATTTAGAAAATAATTATAATGCTGAACATACGAAACGAATATTAGAGACTTTGTAGGTTTGTAAAACTCATATGGACGCATTTTTGATATTAGATTATTAGAAATGGGTAAAAAAAAAACTATCAGCAAAATGGCTAAATAAATACTTATCAGATTGGTTTAGAAAGATATAAAAAGATCAATTTTAGAACGAAATCCAAGCAACAAGCATAATTGTCCGCGCTTGAATAAGAAAAATACGAGAATATTTTTTCTTTGTAATTTATTTTTAACGTATATTTCTAATCTGTGGAGATCCTTTTGTAGTAGCAAACTACCTCTTGAATAAAATATTATTGCTCAACAGATAATACATCCTTTTAGGCCAGGGCAGATACTTATCAATGCTTCCTCGTATATACACAATACATAAAAGACAACATTTAAAATAATGAATTAAAAACTTTCGGAAAAGTTTAACCGAAACCGCTAAACTCCAATAATCCTATTAAAAGACCATTTAAACACAGTAGCTGAATAAAATACTGCCAAAAAGTCCATTAAAATAAGCAAACTGCAAATATGTGCACAAAGCAAATAGACTCTGGGTGCTATTTAAATGCTATAAAAATAAATTGAAATGAAATAATTTTAATTCAAGAATGTCATTTAAAAAATTGTGGACGCTATTATAATTAATCAAGTTGCTACATGTGCAATGCTATGAAATTATAATTTTTGCAATAAAAAGAAAATAAAATGAAATAAAAATAAATCATTCTGTCACTAATTATTGCACTATAAAAATAAAGAAATTTTGCCAATTGTATTTAATATTTGTCATTTGGATGTAAGATTTGCTACTGAATTTTAATATTTACCAGTCGGATTTAATATATGGCTAATTAGAATTAATATTTGCTACTTGGAATTAATATTTACCACTTGGATTTCATATTTGCCACTTGGATTTCATATTTGCTACTTAGATTTAATATTTGTCCATTTCGAATTAATTTCTAACCGCCACCGCCACCAAAAATTACTCAATTGTACAATTATCTTTCAGTTTTGCGAAAAAAGAAATTTGATCGTAGTAATATTTTTCTTGGAGAATTAGAAAAGATGTTGATTGAAAAATCTAATATACCTGATATTGAAAATGAAGCCTTTGTTGTAGCACGTGAAATTTCTTATGAAGAAGATAATTTCTATTTCCGGTTTTTTATATCTTCTAAAGCTCTTTTAAATAATGCAAAATACTTCAACCACATTCATGCTGACGCAACTTACAAGTTGATTTGGCAAGGATACCCCGTGCTAGTACCTACTAGGAACTACAGACAAAGATAGGCATTTTCACTGTTTTGGAATTTCTGTTTGTTCAGGAGAATAATCAGAGGAAGATTTTAGATTCACATTTCAAAGTCTTAAAAATTGCATTGAGCAGATATTTTCTTACAATTTCAATCCACATTGTGCTGGTTGCAGATGCTGCACCAAGCATACGAAATGCATTCAAAAATGTTTTTGACAAAAATACATTAATCGTTAGGTATGTGTTGGTTTCACATGGAGAAAAACATACACAAGAAGCTAGAAAAACTTATCAAAGATAAAAAAATTAAAAAGGAAATATTGAATGACATACAACAATTACAACTGAGCAAAACAAAAGATATTTTTATGAAGGCAACAGAATTATTCATCAAAAAATGGAATGAGACTGAATCAGATTTTGTTCAATATTTTACCAGGGAATGGATTAAAAACAATCGAAATTGGTTCGAAGGTATTTGTAGTGATGTTCCTAGTACTAACAATGCCTTAGAAAGTGTCAACAATGTAATTAAACAAGAAGCTACATTAAAGGTCTCTTCACACACATCAGTCACGGCGCGTCTCCGATCCGTCAGTTCCGTCAACCGTCAGTCATAAAAAATATCGTTTCATGCAATTTAAGTTGATTCATCTACACTCATCCGGCGCAGTCACGATTATCTTGTCAGTCCGTCAGTCGCCTGTCAGTTGCCTGACGCCTGACTGACGTGTGTGAATAGGCATCGTGGGTATAACTGAGACAAAACGGTGACGGATCTGAGACGCGCCGTGACTGATGTGTGTGAAGAGACCTTAAGAGAACGATTACCAATATCTCGTTTCTTAACTTTAACTCTTGGATACATTGAACAATGGTCTGAAAATTATAGTAATGGATTAAAAATATTTAAAACAGAACCTACTGTATAGGGTTTATACAAAAACCGACTTTTGAAAAACCGGTTTTCGAATAGGTACCAGTTTTTCCAAAAAACCGGTTAAAACCGGTTTTCGAATAGTTTTAAAACAACAATTAAAACGTAATAAAATAATTTATATTTCATAATTTTATAAAATATAAAACAAATTTCAAATAAAACCAAATAATAAGATAACAAATAAAAATAAAATTCTAAACTTCCAACAAACCATAAATAGCATTTTTTTAATTTGCTTTTTTCTTTAGAAAACATGATTTTTAAAACACAAAACATTTACGGAATTACGACTTAATCTGGTTCGTATTTGAGATACAAAATTACCAGATACAGAAAACACTGGTTCGCTGACTATTGAGCTGAGTCTTACTGTTTTTAAAGCTTCAAACAGTGTGCCCAAATTCTTTATTCTTTTATTAGTTGATTCAAATACTGCAAATTCTGCCTTTAATGAAAAAAACAATGTCTTGAAAGAAGAGATGGAGAAATCAATTCTTAGATTTATCGAGGAACCTTTAACAAAAACAGCAAATCCAAAAACCCTTAATAATATCTTCATCTTCATCGAAATTTGTTTCCAATTCTATAGCAGAATTTGGGTAAATTCTAGATAATATTTTTTCCGATAACTTGACTATATCCATCGGTTCTTGAAGCCAGCGGAAATACGTTTGATTTTTTTGTAACAATGTTTTTTGGATTTTGAAAATGAAGCAGAAGTGTACAGATTTTCATGTAGATATTTACTTTTTACGTGTTAAATCTAGGCTTAAAAACCGGTTTTTTAGTTAAAAAACCGTTTTTTCGAATACATAATTTTTTTCAAAAAAACCGGTTTTTCAAAACCGGTTTTTAAAAACCGACAAACCCTACTACTGTAACCCTAGATATTTGGACAAGTGCTTACAATTGGGCTAAGACTAAGAAAGATATTAAAAGTATATCGTCATCATCAAGTACTACAATTTATACATTTCCCTCAAGAAAAATTGAAGCGGTAAATGAAGATATAAAAGTTGATTGCTTTGAAACATTCGATGAATTTAAAATTAATTCTTTCTATAGCTATAACGTTACTTTCCCTAATGATGGCAATTTTTTGGCTGCACAGTGTGATTGTCCTCCTTATTTAAAAAAATTTATTTGCAAACATACTGTAGGAATAGCTGTTGAGCTGAAGAAAGCTTTTCCACCTCCCGAAGCGAAAAATGTTGATATCGAGTCAAAACGAAAACGTGGAAGACCTTCAAAAGCGAAGAAGGCATTGTTGATGCAATAATGAAGCAAATTTCGTATTATGCTTGCTCTTTTCATATTGTTTATTTTTGAAATAGCATTTATTTAATGTATTGATCAGACTGAATAAATTTTAGGTTATATTTTCTTCATATTCATGTTTTATTATCCAATTATCATATTTACCTCGTCCTTTACATTTTACTCGTATCTATAAACGTGACAAATATTAAATCCAAGTCGCAAATATTAAATCAAAATGGAAAACTTTAAAACCTAGTGACAAGTTTTAAATCCAAGTAGGAAATATTAAACTCAAGTGGCAAATATTAAACACAAGTAGTAAATATTAAATCCAAGTAACAAATATTAAATCCGAGTAGCAAATATTAAATCAAGTAGCAAATATTAAATCCGAGTGACACACATTAAATTCATTTAGCAAATATTAATCTAAGTAGCAAATATTAAATCCTAGTGGCAAATATGAAATCCAAGTTGAATTTATATTATTTGTTATAGCGTGGTGCAAGTGACAAATAAAAAAAAATTATAGCAAATAATTTGTGCTCATAGACTCTCAGCAATTTTATCAATAGCACGGAACTGCCCTTTAATGCAATTCAGACCGACAACAAAATTGGATTTTAATTGACAGCCCTTTGACTGAATTACTGACCGCTAACCAGTAATTGAAATACGCGTTTGCGTTCATTACCGGCGGCGAAAATTTAAATTTTCATTGTCCGTTCCATTAGATTAGATTAGGACGCTTACGCGATCGTGGAATTTTAAATAATAATCCGTGGATCGGTGTGTGTACTTTTCGAACGGCTGTGATATGCGAATGGTTTTGTGACCTGGGGCTTAGCTTTTATTCCATGAACTATACATTATCCTGAAGCGATAAGCCGTCATTGTTTTTATGAATGGAATGACGTATCAGTTCGGAATAAAATTGACCCAGGAGTTTATAAAAAAAATGAATGTGTAATTTTTGCGCGCGTTGACAAAAGAACAGTTTCAAAATCGATGGCTTTAACAGTATTATTGAGTAGCTTTATTAAAAGTCTTTCTGTGTTAATCAGGGATGGAAAACGTAACGTAACGATACCCGATAACGTTATAATAACGATTCAACTATAATTTTTTATACAATAACGTAACGATATTTTTATAACGTTATAATAACTGATAACGTTTCGTTAAAAGTTATTTTGTATCGTTATTCTCTATAAATTAAATTTCTATATGGCGATCTTTTTATTTTCAGAAGATATAATATTTTGTTTGTATTTTAGAAATTAAAATTAAAATAAAATATCTCAACCTCAACGTAATTTTGTAGGTACTATTTTTTAAATTTACAGACCCCAAAAATAATTTCAGAGTTACAAATAAAAATTATTTTTATACAGCATGTTTTTTAAATAATGCGAAAAAAATCGGGAGGTGATACTTAATCGAAAATTAACAGGGGTCTCTCATATATTTTTTTCTTTAGGGTCTCCTTTCGGAGTTACACCCCCCTAAAGGGGATCGGTAAAATTGGGTTTGTATTTTGTTTCCCAAATTTGGATTAATGTGGGAGATTTATACTTATAAAAAGGTTTCCCATAGTAATATTTTTAATCATCTCCCACCTTCACAGGGGGCTGAAAAGTGCGACCCCTGTTGGTTTTTTTATTAGGACTTTTTGGTGGGTTGAAATCTAGCAATTTTAAATTTTCTTTCAAAACTTGATTTATTTAGAAGTTTTTTTTATTCTTTAACTGTTCTCGTTCAACTCACCAAAAAGTTCTGAATAAAAAACCAACAGGGGTCGCACTTATCAGCCCTCTATGAAGGTGGAAGATGATTGAAAGTAATACTATGGGAAACCTTTTAATAAGTATAAAACATCAACCAAATATCATTCTTCTATATTTATCTAAATTTGAGAAATAAAATAAAAACTTAATTTTATCGCTCCACTTTAGGGGGGTGTAACTCCGAAAGGAGACGTCTAAGAAAAAATTGTTATATAAAATACCCCACTTTATTTTCAATAAGGAATCACCTTCCGAATTTTTTCGCATTATTTAAGAAACACCCTGTATATCATAATTTATGTAACGTTATATAACGTTATATAACATAACAATTCATTTTTTTAACGTTATTTATAACGTTATGTAACGAAAACAAATAATAAATAACGTTATACAATAACGTAACGATTTAAAACGTTATTCCATCCCTGGTGTTAATACAAGCTCATTAAAATTTGGGTTCCAATTCCAACATTAAAATTTCGCTTATTAATAGAGATAGAACCTAGGTTTGAATCTGGCAGAGTTGCTAAATTTTATGCTTATAAATAATATGTAGACAGATTTTAAATGTCTGAAAGCGTTTCCATGAAAATAGTCAAATTCTGAAAAATTAGCTTTGATGTTTAAAACTTTTAATAATGAAAGCTTCTGAGAAGTGCTTTATAGCAACTTTTATTCTTCATTACTTCGTCTTATTAACTTTTCATTAAGTCGATTAAGTTAAGTTTTTTTGCCATCAAAGTTTTAAGAAAATTTTAAAATTTTGTATTTTATAAAAAATAAACGTAAAACCAAAACTTTTCCGAATATTTTTTTTAACGGTTTTAGACATCTGAAATCTGTTTTGATATAAGCCGTTTATTTTGAATGTGGCATAGGTCCCTTTTATGTTATTTTGAGATGTTTTGATTTTAATGTACATCAAAAATTATTGCTACTATAGAGAAATTTCACTTTTATTTATTACTAGCGTAGTGACCCGGCTTCGCTCGGTGAATTTTTTTATCAATCACAGACTACTCGCGCTTCGCGCTCGCGCCCGGTGGACGTTTTTGACCTTTTGAGAATTTTGGATCTTTTTGGAATATTTGTATCTATTGAGAATTTTGAAACTTTTGTGATATTTGGATCTTTTGGGAATTTTGGTTCTTTTGGGAATTTTTGGAACTTCTGGGAATTCTCATATAGCCTATGTTCTTCCCATGGTTCTATAGATTGTCTGTGCCAAATTTGGTCAGGATCGGATGAGTGGTATAGGAATGCATAAAGGACATACATACATACATTCATTTTTATATATATAGATTTCGGTGACTTACATTTTTCTCTCTAGAAATAATTTCGCACATACGTTAACGGAACGTCATTTTGTCAATGGAAGAGAAATACCCATGTTAAAAATTAAATATCAATCAATCTTTATTTTATAATATAAAAATTTCATTTTTAACTTCCTTTATTATAAAGCTGTACACTTGTACAGGGTGGCCTATTTTAGATGCACATACAGGGGGGGTATCTCGGTTATTATCAGAGATTAAAAAAAAACCTAAGTACTTAGTCTAAACTTCTTTTTTCGAGAGGAATTCATTGCCTTAAACAGATTTTGCTGAAGAGACAAAAGTCTCAAATCTTGTCTAAATATTTTTTCAAATGTAAGAACTTTCACCTAACTACTTATTTTTACAAATGATATTTCTTCCAAAATCATAAAATACAGCAGCGAGATTTTTACAACAAACTCTAATATAAAACTTCCGGCGTAACCGTTGAGCTAGCGAGCACCAACCTCAGAAACAAAACAATAACGCATTTAGCGTGCGGAAAGAATATTATTCTTGCAGTTGTTCGTTTTTATTTATTATTATCTGGTATGACTAACCGCGTTTATAAAGTTTCTTGAACGTTTTGAAATATGAGTTATAATTTTAATAAAATTTATGCATCTACACCGAACGTGTAGCACTTGTTTCGAGAATTATTTATTACCGGTTCGCCCTGCATGAGCAACAGCCCTCGACTGCACGTTACGGCCAAAACATATTCATGTGAATTTTGTACGAAGCTTATTTACATAGCCGACCAATTATAATAAAATTACACTAACAAATTATATTTAACAGCGTATTTTTCGAACGTTTACTATAGAAATGTCTCTCCGGGGGGCAAGGAATGTTGCTTGCTTTCTAAATTAAGTGCTACCTCAAGAAACACGTACCCAAACAAGGGTCGATTCATGTTTAAAGCAAATAATAGAAGCTCAAACTCTGTTTGCAATACAGTGTGAACCTAGGCAATGTCTAAATCAGCCATTATGTATAATAGTTTTAAATTGAGGTAATCAAAAGTCTGCTTTAATTTTTTTTTAAATTGATAAAATAAGTTTTATAACAATCACTTACATTTTTTATTAAAAATGTCTTGTCGAAATGCAATACCAGTGGCAATCTTATTAAAAATAATTAATTATTTGTAGAAATGGTAGGATCAGTTTCAAAACACTCAAATTTTTGCCAGGAGTATTAAAAAAAAATTAACGATTCTTGAAAGAAAAGATTGCTACTGAAGGAGTTTTTTTATTAAAGATCTCTTGTCGAAATGCAATACCAGTAGCAATATTATTAAAAGTAAATAATTATTTGTAGAAATGGTAGATCAGTTTCAAAACACTCAAATTTTCGACGGGCATTAAAAAAATTCTTGAATGAAAAAATTGCTACTAAAGGAGATATGAGTCTTACAACTGGGATTGCGTTTTTACAAGAGATTTTTTATGACTAAAGATAAGTGATTTTTTATTAAACTTAATGTAGAAAAAACAGAGCCACAAATATTTTTACATACAGCACAGTTTTTATTATTTTTTGTGTCCTTTGACTCAGGGCAAATAACATATTTGAATGTTTTGTATTATTAATGTTATTAAAACTGTTTTTTTTTTTAAATAAGCTTATTAAATAATATATGAGCCGTTTATTTTAGAAGTGGCTTTTTTTCGAAAAATGAGTTTAAAACAATAATGATTAGGTATTAATCGCAAACTGACATTTATGTCAAGAAACGTAAACAGTTAATGATAATATTTTAATTTTAATTGTTTGTAATTTTATTTTAATTGGAATGATTTTACTAATTTCAATTATAAATTGATCGAAAATAATTTCAAACTGAATTTTGCCTTTGAGGAAAACTGCGATAAAAAAGCTGCGTTGCTTTTCATGTAGATTTTCAGTTTACACCTACATAGGTGTATTTTATCAAGTGTTGATTTTGCCACAAGATAAAAACAATTTTTACGTTAACACCCTGCTAATTGACGAAATAGACCTAGAGGGATTCGCTATACGCCACAAGATCCACTTCAGGGAGAACTTGGCCATTGTTCCACTAGAGTATTTTTTTGTGTACGCTGCCCAATAACTGTCAGACAAGTAAATAAAATAAGTTTGCGCTTCGATACGCCCGGAAATTGTTTTAGTTTCGCAATTGTTTTTATTTATTTTTTTGTTACTCTAGCTCAAGTTCCCAGCTCCGTCTGCTAGAAGCGCGCAATAATAGCATTTTCGCTTAGTTCCTATGCAAATATTCAATTTAAAATCAGTATTGAGATACGAGGGACGTTTTATTGTATATAATAATTAAACTCTGTATTATATTTATCTATTTATTCGCTAGGCATACTGTAGAACGGCTAGTAAATTCTTATGTCGTCGGTGCACGTCGATAATGGTATTGTCCAGGATCGTTTCTGATGGGGACTGCGACTTCTGCTGCGGCTCATTTGTCTCGTTTCACTCCTGCTTCGGAAACGGAAGCTGTATAATTGAAAACAAATTAAATTAGACAATTTCGACACGAAACAAATAAATTGGAATCTTAGCGAATACAACAATTAAAGTTTTTGATTCTAAATATTAGGGCTCGCCGTTGGTAAGTTGGAGCACTTCAGTGAGGGGCTGACTGTGGAGCCTTTCCTCGTGGCTTTTGGCAGCTTTTTCAATTTTTTCCTGGACAGATTCAACCTGGAGTTCTTGGTGTAAATCGCTGTTCCGAACTAACCAAGGAGCATTTACTATGCTCCTTCATACACGGTTTTGGAATGTTTGAAGACAGCTGTAGTTGCTTTTTTTGATACAGCCCCATAATTGTAGTCAATATGTCCAAACAGGCTTTAGCATCTGTTTGTATAGGAGCAGTTTATTTTGGATAGAAAGCTGGGAACTTCTTCCTTTTTTTTTGACGTGTTCGTTCCATTTTAACTTGACGTCCAAGTTTAGGCCAAGATATTTAGCAGTATTTTTGCAAGGGTTTATATCATTGTTTAGAGTTGACCTTAGCCAAATGTTCGCCTGTATGTAAAATAAGCGTAATCTTTTCATGTTGCTAAAGTGTTTTATGCTCATTAGTGAAATTTCGCGCCAACTAATTGCTCATAAACACACAGAAATATTTTAATTTCGCCAACTAGTGGGCCCGGAGGTAAACTTCGCGGCACGCACAGAAGCGAAAATATATTTTTTAAATCTCGCGAGGTTTTTATTCCAATACGTAATGATAAACCAACATTTCGCAATAATTCTCGCTTATTTTTACAGCAATTACATGAAAATTTAAGGTAAATAGTTTTAATAGGACAATTTCATGTTGATGCGAACTGGAAATGATTTTTTTTTGTAGCTGGAAGGCAAATTTACATAAGTCAACTCCTGATTTGTCAATAATAAAAAGTCTTGTTTAATTATTGAAATAATTTTGTTTGGCTGTGTTTGTAGCGAAGCTATTTGTACCAAAATCTAACAGGGGAGGGTTGCGATATGTTGTCGCTAAAATCTGATCAAGGCTGTGTTTATTGCATCAAGAATATCAAAACTAAATGTGCCACTGACCATTTCCTTCGGGAAAATAGAGAAAAACTGAAAAGTTGAGTAATAAAAGTAATTTTTGCGATCGCGTTGGTCATGAAACCGTCAGAGATAAAATCAAAATTTTACTATTTACCAATTCACGCATCCATTACAAGTAAAATGGCGCAAAGTTTTTGAAAAAGTCTTAAACGGTTCCGGAGAAAAACGCGAAAAATGAGGTCCTTGTAAAAACGGTTTCCTTCATGTTAAACGCCCATGCAAGTCACATAAATTTGGTTATAACAGATCTACCACAACCTCTCAAATCATAGCGCTTTTGCAGGAGTTTCGTTTTTGACGTTCTTCTCCGGAACCGTTCAAGATTTTTTCAAAAACTTTCCACCATTTTACTTGCAAAGGATGCGCGAATTAATAAATAGAAGAATTTCGACAACATATCGTGATCTTCCCTTGTAAGTAATGTACTTGGTTCATAATTGTTTTAGTTTCCCTACATTCCAAATTATGCTTTATAACAGTTGCGAATAATTATGAATCTGTTCTATTGGGTTATTTTTTTTTTGCTGCCTTGCTTAAGTTTTCTAATTAATTCGTCGTTATAGTTTTTAATAAATTGTAACTTGATAACATATTTTTATGAATCGATTCTATTTGGTTATTACTGTTTAACTGTTTTTTTTTTTTTAAATTATTATATCGTTAGAGTTTTTAATATGGAATGAAACTCAAAAATTGCCGTGATTTTTTGCTGTACGATACTTTCGGATGAGATTTTATTGTTAAAAAAATTACCGTTTAATTTCACTTTGGGATTTTCTTTTGGTGCTTCTTGCTTTACGTCGTCTGCCTCGTTTTCGTCCTAATTGCATCACGCTAGTCAGGGGCAACTCTGGTTCACTTGGTGGCAAATCTCCTATAAAAATTAAAGATGTTTTGTGACTCCCCAATGTTGGCAAATAATCGCAGTGGACTTTGGCACAAAAAATACCGGAATACACATATTGCAAGGATATAACTTAAATGCTCTATAAAAATAACCCAAGGGTTCTATATAAAAATATTAATGCTGTTGGATGTTAATAAACACATACTTATTATTGAAGGTTTTAGGGAAATATAAAATATTATAGGTGTTCTACCGTTTTAGCGTCCCTTATTATTAGACCAAGTGTTAGTGGTTGCCACCGCACACATGCATATTGTATTAATAGCCACTTTGCTTAAAATAGTATTATAAAATACTCATGCTAACCCCTTGACCCTCTCTTACTAATCTCAACAGAGTGCCCATAGCTATGTGCCGTGGCTATGCCTAAAAGTTGGTCTAATAGCAAGGGACGCTTAGATAAAAATATAATTTATAGCCTTTTAATTTTTCTAAAAGCATTTTAGTACTTATAACAGCGTTCGGTTGTTTTATTTGGCATTAAAATTAATTATATTACGTTTCTGTTCTCTAGAAAACGTTTTATCAACTTGTATAGCATTTGGATTTTATATATGGCAACTGGATTGTTTAATACTTCGGTGTCAAATTGGTTATTAGTTTAATTATAGTTAAACCGATGCTCGGAACAAATAATTCAACTCGAATTTAAAACTACGTGTGAGTGACGAGGCATTCCTTTGTGAAATTTTATATTCGTTAAACAATTAGTGCACTTGTTATAGTTATTTTACAAACGGTCCGATTACAAAGGTAATTGTTACAATAGATTCGAATGGTGATTAAAAGCGCAAACTTTTTGTAAATATAGTTTTACACAGACGGCTGCTACTTTTAAATGATGGCTTTGGGCGTAAACTCGCTGTGTATGACAAATTTGTAGTTTGTGAAATCGCATATTTTATTATAAGGCACGAGTCGTTTTGATCATCTAGCACAGAGGTTCCCAATCTTTTTAAGATATTGTACCGGTTTGTAGTAGACAATATGGTGGCGTACCAGTAAGTAAATATTTTTGGAAAAACGGGCCCAAAAAAAAAATTCCTGAATTCTCAAGTGATGACTTTTTTTGTCGCTTGTCGTGCAAAAAAAAGACTAATCCTACAATAAAACTTTCCTAAATTCCCAACTGATGGCCTTTGTTTTAGGTAAATATTTTGGAAACAGAATGCAATGCTATATGTACAATTGTAATAAAAACAATTTAATTCGTAAATATTTCTATTACACTAAATATAAATGCATGTGTATCATATACAGGGTGTTTCTTAAATATTGCGAAAAAATTCAGATGGTGATTCCTTATCGAAAATTAAGGGGGGTCTTTCATATAATTTGTTTTCCTGAGATGTCTCCTTTTTGAGTTAAATAAAGAAGGGTGCTTTATTTTATATCTCAAATTTGGATAAATGTAGAAGAATTATATTTGGTGGATGTTTTATACTTAGTAAAAGGTTTCCCATAGTAATATTTTCGATCATCTGCCACCTTTACAGGGGGCTTAAAAGTGCCGACCCCTGTTGGTTTTCTTATCAGAACTTTTTGGTAGGTAGTTAAAATTTTGCAATATATATTTTTTTAAATTGACTTATTTAGAAACTTTTTTTGTTCTTTAGTTGTTCTCGTAAAACCTACCGTTTTTGAGTTACAAAATAAAACAAACTATGGCAATGGCAACCACCAAAATGAGTCGTTTTATCTTGAAATATTTGATGGATCATATTGACTTGTTTTATTTTTTACTTAAAAACAGTAGGTTTTACGAGAACGACTAAAGAACAGAAACAGTTTGTAGATAAATCAATCTTCCAAAAAAAAAGTTTAAAATTGCAAAAGTTCAACCCCCAAAAAGTTCTGAAAAAAACAACAACAGGGGTCGCACTTTTCAGCCCCTGTGAAGGTTGGAGATGATTGAAAATATTACTATGGGAAACCTTTTACTAATTGTAAGTATAAAACATCTACCAAATATCACTCTTCTACATTTATCCAAATTTGAGAAATAAAATAAAAACCTAATTCTACGCTCCTCTTTAGGGGGGTGTAACTTCGAAAAGAGACATCTAAGAAAAAAAAAATTACATGAAAGACCCCCCTTAATGTTCAATAAGGAATCACGCCTAAATTTTTTTGCAGTATTTAAGAAACACCCTGCATAGATATAATAATAATTCTAATTATTGTAATTAATGTGAGGGTTGCGCCTGTTTACTTTTTATCAGTGTAGAAATATCTAATTCAATTTTGATCAGTTTAAGGCGAACATCGGACTCAAAATTAAGCAATGATTGGCTATTTTATTTTCGGTCTGAAATTAGCGGACATCAATCATTTTCGATCACCCGATATCAACCGATAATTATTTTAAATGTACATATGTGTCTACAAATCTTTCACTATCTTCTTCTTCTTCTACACGCATGTGATATCCACAAAACATAGATGCTATATAAAAAAAATTTAAAAAAATATTATTTCATTTACTTATCGCGTAGCGGTAGCTTGACATTCGCGTACAATCTCAAATGAAGCGTGCAAACATACAAATGTTTTCATATTATCACGAACTCAAGTGAGTTTATCAGCTCACATGAGTAATGTAAACCCAGCTTTACTTTCGTATATGCATAGCTAGTTCTTACCATCTCCCAATGTTGGGATATCCAATTCTTCATCGTCGAAAAAGTCTTCGTCAATTAAATCATCCAAGTCCTCCGCCGGTGGAATTTCTAGTTCTTGATTATGTAAGTCCTCCGGACGCACGCTCGCGCGCCTAGGTAAAGAAATGTCAGCAATTCTCGAAAGCCAGCGATGTAAAAATTGCATTAACCCAGAGCTTAAGGAAGCCGAACTGAATACAGGGTTTTCCATCAAGGACATTCTTACATTTCACCGTTTACATTTTTAATGAATTTTTTTTTGTACTTGAAATTTTGATGTTTGCTTTGACAAGCAAACGTTTTTTTGACAGGAGAGTACAGCAGCCAACTTGTTTAAAAAAATCATTTACAGAAGTTCTGGTATTATTTATGTAGCTGCTAACTTTCTTATCAATGAACTTGGTATTAAAGAAAGTGGATAAAATTTATCTTTTCCACATTTCTCTGAATAAAACAACGAACCGGTCGAAAACTTCACAAAGTTTTTGGTGAAGATTCGGTGAATAATTGGCGTTTCTGTTTGGTTTTCTGGAAAAAGAAACATTCCCAATTATGAATTACGTTCTGGAAGACTACCAAGGACATGTTACAATCTTCATTATCGGGTTTGGAACCGCGTCTCTTTTGATTATGTGACGTTTCGACTATACTGTCGTGTTCTTTTATCAAGCGACTGATAAACACCAAGAAAGTATGGCAAAAAACGTAATATTAACTCTTAAATATACCGCTAATAACTTTTTATCCTATTCTCTTTGTATTGATGAATCAACGAATGTATCTAATACCGCTCAACTTGTAATTGTTTTTCGTGGAGTAGATAAAAAGTTAAATGTTACTGAAGAATTATTAGATTTGGTAAGGATGAAAGGAACTACAACAGCTGAGATACTCTATTGTGTATTAAATACTGATTTAGAAATAAAAATGAGAAAATCGCTTCAAATTTCCTACGCTTGTGACTAAGAAGTTTAAAACCGATTTTTTTAGAGAATTCTTTGTATGTCACTGCGTTGCTCATGTTGAAAATTTATGCACGAAAAAAAAAATCAGTTTCATATTTCTCCGTACCCTTCACACTTGGGAGAATCTTCATTTCTACTAGAAAATGGTGCGATTTCATAAAATTTGCAATTGGTCCTTTGGCTTAAAAGGTTACACGGGCCAAAATATCTATTAAATAATAAAAAATTGCCATTGTCTAACGCTTTGGTTTACGCAGTGTATGCCTACTTTCTGATCCATAAGAACTACTCCGCCCTTGTTTTTTTTTTATAATAGTGTATAATTTCAGTCTTCTTTTTTTTTGGTCTTCTATGATACTTGGTGTATTGTGCATACTGCTAAATAAAACAACACCTATTTTTTTAAAGGCACATAACTAACCATTTTAATATTTTGGTAAAATCAAAGTAATGATGATAGAACAGGCCTGTTCCTGTCTTCTTTCATTTCTTTAGGTACATCATGTTTATTTTTTCTAATTGTGCCTACAACAGTGACTTGTTTGTCTAATAAGTATTTTGTAAGTTCTTAATTCGTAAAAAAGTTGTCTATTGTAAGATGGAAGCCAGCGTTATGAATAGTACCTACGCACTAGTGATTTTACAATTTTGAATCCAAGATTTTTTTGTGTAGCTTCTCCAGGCTAGCGTCCCACGTACACAGTTCCATCAATTGCAAAACGGGAAACAAATTCACATATCAAAAAAAAATTCAAACATATTTTGCCAAAACTGTGTTTACTTATCATATAAGCTGTTATTAAGCTATGGGCCTTTCAAGCCCTTGATGTGTGAATTCGGGGTATTACTAAATAAAAATTATTAAAATAATTTGTCAAAATTACTTTGCAATATTTTTTAGAAAATATGATATAAAAAGCATTAAGTGAGACATTCCTGAAAGGAAATCAGAAAAAAAGCTGTGGATCGAAAATTACATAAAAAGCTGGGCCTCTGAGGCCCGTGATGTGATTAAAGTAATAATTAAGTTTAAAAGGGGGTCAATGGATTTTTTTCTTGTAAGGGGTCAATGCTCCAAAAAAGGTTGGGACCTCTGGTTTATATGTTCCTTTTAAATTTATTTTATTACCAAATTTGTGATTGTTTACAAAAAAAATAAGCGAAACGGTATTGTTACGAACAATTGATTTCAACCAATGTTATTTTAGTTGTGATTTTTAAACGAATTCATTGGTTGATCGATTTCTTGCTAATTTTGTCTTTTTCTTGTTGCAGGTAAAAAGCAACGTCTACTGACTTCGTCTTGCTGTTGGTGAGTTTGATTATATTGTGGCCTTTAGAATTTTGCATCGGCGAGAGCTTTTTTTTACGTTTTGTATTCGTTGTTTGGACGATCGAAGTAAGTTGTGTTGATATTTCTGAATGCAACTCTATTATGTTTAAAATTTTAACGTAGTGGACTCTACATGTAAAATTCTTTTGTTGAAGTATGTCAAGCGTTTTACGATACATATATGCGGAATATTTGCGCTGGGGATATTAAATTTTGTTGAATTGCTCATGCAGTGAACAGGAATTCTTTTTGCAAAGATTTCGTTATGAAGCTCTCGAGATTTTGTTTTAGAGATTGTAATTAATTGTTTATTGTATAAAGGATTTTAAAAGAAATTTTCGTTTATTCTATCAGATGTACAAATTAATTCGTTGCCTTTGAATGAACGTATTTATAATAACTGCTTAAATTGTTAATTTTCTCCGCTATTTGTGGATTTGCAATGCTATCTATAACGTTTAGAAAATATTCATTGACAGGTGTAATAGTGGCTATATCACGAAAATTAAAAAAGATATCAAAAATCTGTTTACGGCAATAAACTTCTCTTGAAAAACGAAATCAAGACTACGTACTTAGTTTTTTTCTATCTCCGATAATAACCGAGATACCCTGTATGGGCATCGAAAATAGGCCACCCTGTACTGTATTTTCATGAAAATGCAATTTTCACGAAAACTGTTGACTTTAGACCCATATAACCTTATACATTTTTTGAAGTAAATTTGAAGAGGAATTTGAAAATTTAAAAATATACCATAAGAAAAAGTATAACTTTGATATGCCACTCATTTTTGGAGCACCCTGTATGTTTGAAAATAATTTTAAAATGTAGCCCTTATTGACTTATGTAACCTAGCTGCAACAGCAAATGGAGAATATAATATGCAGTTTCGCCATATAACTCTTCGGCCCATTTTGTAGAACAGACCGTATTCTCTTGAAAGTAAAACTGATTGGTTTCGTAAAAACTTTTTGTCACTAAAATTTTTGAAGATGTGTAAAGCTTTCAGCTGAATTTGCACGAAATCTCAAACGCTTATCATAACTGACTATCATTTGCAATCTAATCATGAGGTCGTCTTAAAATTTAACGACAACACCCTGTAACCGACAATTTATCCACATTTCACTCGGATTTGTTATTATTACCGAATCGCCAAGAGATTTGTTTAAACGTTCCACCGGAAACCGCAACGCCAATAATTCACAACTCTTGCACGTCCAATGATTTGTGGTTGTAGACCGCGGATATGTTTAAATCAAGATACAATAATTAGCCAACTAGATACGTTATTATAAATTAGTTGAGTTGCACGTCCAAGCATTTCGCTAATAATGCTAGCGCGATAAATTAGTTACAGACAAACAATGGCTACACAGTTTTGCAACGAAGTAAACAGACATTAACCGCTTCATTCGCCATTGTGTGCGTTTAGTTATTATAACATTAATAACGGACATTAATTAAACAAATAAACGACGCTTTGCATAAATAATTAATACAACTGGGGCACGATCAAACAATCAATTTCGATTAATCATGAACGAGTATTTGTTATAGAATATTACTGTAAAAAAAAAAAAACAAATCAGTCGGTTCGAGTTCGCGGCTGTGTTAATCACACAAGCCGGCCAAGCAAATAAAACACCTGAAAGTGTCAAATAAACGCCATAACGATCGAGAATCTGATTTATATTGGTATTGATGCTTCCATGCGCGCATTAATTATGCTTTTAAAAAAAGTAAACAACGGGTGGCCAGTTATTTGCAATTGTCAGCAGATTTATTGAAAGTCATGTCACACATGATCACACAGTAAAAAAAGCCGACTTTTGAAAGTGGAGCAAGTCCATTAAAAAAAAAATCTGTCATAAAGCTGTTAGATTAGGCCAACAAATTAATTCGGTGCTTTTTTTAACGAGTATTTCATTATTTTTTTTAGTATTGAATGAGGGAATTAGGGTTTCTCATATTTGACCATTTTGCTTGTCCGGGGATTCCGGGAAGAAATCGGCCTTTGTCCCGGGATTTCCCGGGATCCCGGGATGTAATAAATTATGTCAATATTTTTAAATAAATAACCCAAAAAATTAAGGGAGCGGTTTTATTACTTAAAAACAACTCCAAGTCATATATGTAATACATTTTGCTCCATGATTATTACAAATAATTTAATAACATTGGTGAGAGAAACATACATTTGGGAATTATAACCTTTCTATTGCTATTTCATATTTATGAATACAATAATATAATTTTTACAATGAATTTTTGTAATGTGATTTAAGAAAACACAGGTGATCTGTGCTTCAGTCAATATAAAATGCATAAAATGCTCTCAGTTTCTATTGATGTAGGTGAAATTGTCTTGAGAGCATCTCGCAGCAAAGAAACATCGTTATTATCAATAAAATTTCATTTATAAGCTATTTTGCTTTGAATTATCAGGGTACACAAAAATAAAACTGTAAAAGTATTTTGAAGATATTAACTTTGTAATGGAGACCGGGCTTCTTTGAGCCATACTAAAAGAGAAAAATTATTTTGAAGTTTTTCCATAATATACTGTTAGTAAAGACATTTTAAGCATAAAATTCTGATAAGTTATGATAGTATTACAAAGATCCTAGCACAACATAAACGAAAACAAGACTTTTTAAAATCCCGAGAATTCCCGGGACAAAAAGCATTTCCCGGGAAACATAAAATAGCTTAAAATGGACCGGGATCCCGGGAAAGAAACCCTAGAGGGAATTAGAGGCGAATCAACGCCAAATGTATAAAATAGGTCACTGGAAAATGGAAGATATAAAAATAACAGAACTGGCGTACGCAGATGATTTGGTCTTGATCACAAGCAGTGAAAGAGCCAAATTTCATCTTTTTATTATCTGTCTGTATTCTTTGGTTTTGCTTCCTTATCTACTAATTAATCTCATTATCTTTACTTTGAACCTTTAAGGGCATCTACTTTGATGTCTTCGCACGTTATTTCGATTGTATATACAAGAAAAAAATCAAGGGGGTCAAGTCCGGAGACATAGGTTGTCATTTAAATGGCTTTGCTTTGATAATTCTTTAAATTAACAAAATTGGGTTAATTTGCTTATGAATCCAGACTTTTGGGACACCCTGTATGAACCTTAAAGTGTTTACGAAACGACCCCATTCGGTTCGGATTAATAAAAATCGCAATTGTTGAAAAATAAACCGATTAAATCGACCACAGCTCTTTGTATCATCGCCAGGCTTTATTGCTCCCGGATTTGTTCCCGTTTTACGGCGAGCTGCAATAATATCCTCGGTTATTTACTCTCTTAAAACAGATTCGGACATAAAGGCATTAATACCGCGGCAGATTGATGCGATCGAGATAAACCGGAGATCGCGTTTCAATCGCGGGCGGCGCCGTAACAAACGAAATACGAACCGAGAACAAAAGCCGATCGCTTAACGCCATTATGTGCAGCACCGGGTACGTAATTACGCCACACGCTCTCAAATTTTAACGCCTATCACCGTTATCGGCCTTTAATATCACAATAAAAAAATTATGCCGCGAGTTATTTCCATTTTTTTTTGCGCGCGCCGGGGATTTCGACGGAGATCTCACTTCTGAAACTAATTTCAAGTTTAAATTGTTCTCGGAAGTGTTGTCTTTCAGTTTTATGAATTTTGAATTGCGTCTAAGTCTCCAGTTTGCCGTGGGTGTTAGTGTTTTTTTTTTCGCGACTCGTTCGAACCGATAGCGCGTTTTGTTTGTTTTTGCGGTTTAATATTCGCGAGTATCACATTCGGAATTTCGGATTAGGCGTTTTATTTTAGGAGTTGACTGGTTTTAATAAGAAATGCGAGATGTGGATGCGGAATTATTTTAGTCGGGGGTCGTTATTGGAATTTTAAAGAGAGTGAGGCCGATGTGGCTTGATATGGCTTGATATGGCTTCATATATTAAGGGTTTCGTTTAATAGAATGTGCTTTTAGCCAGGGGTGGACTGGCCACAAAATTCACTCGCTGAAAGCCGATGAGCGGCATCTGTTTTGGAACAATGTTAGAACTTTGGCATAAATAATTTCAAGAGTCGTTTAACCTAATTTTGGACGTTTTTTTTCTCCAAAAAACAGTCATGTCTGTTTCTTTCTCAGCATTTTTTGATGGCCTTTAATAGGTCGAACGACTTTTCTAATACATTTTGTCCCATTTTTGCACAGATTCAGTAATTTTTGACTTGTAAGTGGTAAGAGAAGAAACACTCATATCAATATTTACTTCTGGGCACGACTTAACAGACAAAATAGTAGGAATTATCGGCAAATCTTTAACGTTTCTGATACATTACAGTCACAGTTATAGTTAAAAAGTTTTCTGCTTCTCAAGAAGTATTATTATCCATTTTGATACATAATTCAATGGAAATCAATTCGAAATTCCAAACTTTAACACATACTATTGAGAAGTTCCTAGTCAGATCCTGCTTTCAACGTTAGTAACATTTTCTTGCACCTGTTTTCTTCTTCGTTTTATTTAAGTTTGACGTACGGTGTCGCTAGTGACGGATATTAAGTCTTAAAGACACTTATGCACCACCACGTTCCACGTACCACCGACACGAAATGAAAGCGCACACTGTCGTGGATTTACACACCTTGGGGCTCCTAAACTTTGATTAAAAACTTCAACTTTAGTGCACAAGGGGTGCATTTTTAATTTGCTGTCTTATTAGGTTTTTACAGCGTGTGTTAAAAAAAAACTTTTATGGGCTCAATTGACCGCAATTGCTTAACTCTTTCGCTACGACTATAGTCGCCCTTCGCGACATTCATTCTTAACTTGCGGTTTTTATATATTGTCACATACAACAGATAATAAATACGGTAAAATGTAATTGTGGGATTCAACGAACATCGCGGAATTTTTACACTCTATTATTTATCATAAACAACAACCCCTTCGATATTTCAGTTCATCTCAAATAATTTTGCGCTCTCTGTTTAACTATTACCTAGTTAAAAACAAAGTCCGGCCACCATGAGAGAGTGAGCACAGCGTGGTATACTCTTTTGGTGCGTCGTCTCGTTCAGTGGGGATGTTTTTGCGGAGACGGCGTTTCGTTCAGCGGCGTGTTCTAGCGGAGAGAGCGTCTCGTTCTGCGGAGACGTTCTAGCGCAGTTCTAGCCAGCCAGCGCAGCGTGTGAAAAATTAAAAATTCAGGTGATGCTACGCAAGGGGCGTGTCACCTATACAGGGTGTGTATAAATTGGCGGAAGCGCTACACGTGACGATGTTCTTCGTAAAATTCTAAGTCGAAAATCTTAATACAAAAATGTTGTACCATGCTTCCTATGGCCTCAGGAACCATTTAAAGAAAAAAAAAATTGGCAACATTGCATACATTGATTTGCGTTTGGACATTTTTTTATCAGCAATTTTTACTTGGGTATTTACAATTTTCGTTCAAACTGAAAGCCTTCAGTTCGTAAACATAGCTGCAAACTTTTTGGTATCGTAAAACACAAACTAGAAATAATTACGAGAAAACAGAGATGACAGCTAATGACAATGTTGCCATATGTATTATTTTCATTCAAATCAGCGATTTACATATTTTCAACACCAAATTTTGAAAGGAAGAACACAATATCTAGGAAAAAATACTATTCGAAATTTATTTTTATTCCAAATTGCAGCTTTTTCATTTGCAAGTATTAAATAATAACGCTTATTAAAGGACTAAATGTCAAAACTTTGAGGACCTCTTGCAGACACAGCAAGCATGGTACAACATTTTCGTATTAAGATTTTCGACTTAGAATTTTACGAAGAACATCGCCACGTGTAGCGCTTTCGCCGATTTTTACACACCCTGTATTTTACTCAGATGTAATTTTTGTGTGCAAATTACTTTTCGGCGCGCCCTCGTACATACTGATTACAATTTCCCCACGTGTGAACGACCCGTCTCTATTAAAATAATCACCAATTTAATTTTTAACACTCGGATAACGGCCCAACTTCAATTAATTCTCGCGAACTGTTTACATTTCCAAAAATACCCCCCATCTACATCAATCCACACTTCAAAACAAAGCTCCAGCCGTATTTTCCGAGCCCGCTAGACCCAAAGAGTGTAATACCGTAACGAAAGTTATGACTATCGCACTGGAGCATCCGAGTAGTTTCGTTGGGACGTGTTGCGGGCACTATTACAGATAATTGGTCTCATCTGCGGCGAACGACGTAATCCCGAAATGTAATTAATGATAATTATTATCTACTAGTAAAATAAAACGGATAATGAAAGACGCTGTAAGCTCGGCTTTATTGCTGTAGCTTCAAAGGAAAATAATTCTGGTGTTATGTTTGACTTGGATTAATGGAAGACTTCGCTAATTTGCATCCGAATTGCTAGATATTCCCGCAAAGTTAAATATTTCTCGGTATTCCTTCGGTGCGGGATATCGTACTGGGCTTTCGAGATTAGACTTGGAATTTATTTAGTTTTAATTCGTTGATACGTGGTTTCTAAATCGCCCGTGTTTAATTTTTGATAAAATTAGCTAATTTTAAAACTATTTCCAAAACGATATCACCTTGTACAATAATTGCCCCCGTTCCTCAAATATTTGTGTTGTTATATTTTGTGGTGATTTTACAATATTGGATACGTCTTGCATTGCATAAAACATAAACTGAGCTTTATTTAAATATTCAGCCCGATTCGCTATGTATATTGCTAAGAAACCTGTTTGTTAGCACTTAGCAATATCTTTATGTCATAATTTTTAATAAGGATACCAGCAAAAATGTGTGTAATTTGTATTTTGTAAAAAACGCGGTTTCAAGAATTATCTGCTGTATGTTTTCATTCATACAGCAAGAGATGCGGAAAGTGTAACAGTCGACAGTATTCTGACAAGTCAGTTAAGCTACAGAGAAGGATTAGTTGGGACGCTCAAGTTGTGAGAGATGCTTTAAAAAAAATATTGCAACTTATTTCACAGATACATTGCCCCTGACGAAGAGTTTACAATTAATTTTTGTATGTAGCTGGATACAGTTCTGTCGCAACTCCTAGTGCAGCGTCTAACAAGCTTTATTTTTAATGCACAACCCTTTTTACACTCTTTCTAATTGGAGTGGCATTGTTGAAAGATCTAAAGTGCCTTTCTTGGTTGTTTGAAAAGTCGAGTAAGACGCTCGGAGCACGTGTTTAGTGGAAATGTACTACAGTAAATACTCGCATTTCAAGTCCGACTTATTATTAGCTAACAACCAGTAACTGTTGATGTAATATAAATGTTTACTACTTCTAATTTCATAAAGGCAGCTGAAGCGGTAGTTCCATATAAATAGGAAGTCAATGCACTTTCATGTAAGCTGCACCGTATTTCAGTAAGTGACGCAGATTAATTTACGGGAATTTATAGAAACTGTTAAACTCAAATGGGGGACGTAAATTATATCTAATTAAAGTCGAGCTAAAACAAATAATTAATTCATTTAGTTTCAACCGCGTTTTAGTTGTTCCCAACGAATTAAACGGTTCAATTACAATCAAGTTAATTAAGAAAAACAAACCAAGCATTACTAGAATACGTGTACATGAGACAATCTTTCAAAGAACAATACGCTGAAAATTGTAATCTTGAAAAAATTGTTGTTGATGAAACATACACAAGAACAAGAAGATCTTGGAAACCGTTAGAGATAAAAGGATGGTTAAATTAGCAAAGATTTATTTTTATGTACGTGCCTGCTAAGAATTTAAACTAAAATTGTCAATATCGGCGCCGGTTACCGAAATTTTCTGAAAAAAAAAACTGGAAAAACTAATTCTTTTCATCTAGCACAACACAATCTCAAATAAAACGTGTAAACATACAATGTTTTCATGTCACTTCAATTCAAGTGAGTTGACCAGCTCACATGACTAATGTAAACCCAGCTGTATGCTTTCCGTAGAGAACCTTTTCGTCGGGAAAACTTGAGCTTCTCTCTTGCAAAGCGATTTTGAAATTTAAAATGGTTTTGTCGTTAACCTCTCCTGTAATTGTTGAAGTTTTCTGCTTATATTCAATCAGTATGATTTTTTTTGCGTACTTCAAAACTGGAGTTATCAGTTTTCCAAGACAAGATCAAGCGTTTTTAAGACTCAAAAAGCTCTCTCGAACCTATTGAATGGACTCTAGTTTTGTAGGAGGGTCCCAGTGAAATCCCCAGGTCGCATCATCAGCCACAAACCTTGAAAAATCAATCGTTTCCTAAGGCATCCATGTGGTAATGATTTTCCTCTGGTTTAAGAAATATCCTATGCATCCAACACTTTTTTATGTCCAATGCAAGATATTTAGAAAACTTGTTTTGAAAACAATAACTTTCATAGCGATACTAAAGGCTTTAATTTCGCAATTAATTTACACCTAATTCTCGATTTTCCTTATCATTTTTATTGCCGCCAGAAATTTTACAGCTCTTAGGTCATCCTGGATTAATTTCCAGCCTCATTTAAATTGTTTAGACTAGTTTTTTACTTAAAAATACGTTGTCCACTTTTCCCCATTCCTGCTTCCAACGTTTCGAGTATAAATAAAACAGGAACTTTTGTTTTTTATGACCAGGTGGCTTACTAAATATTCTTCCGTCGTATATACACGCTCTTGTAAATCTTTTTCACGGCTGATTTAATTTTTGAAAACGTTTTAGGACAAAGATATTTCGTAACTCATACCAAATATTACACACATCAATAGCGTCGAAGGTTTCAGGTTTCTCAACCACACGTCTGTCTTTATCGTCTAGTTATCCATGTCCAACAGGTTTAAGCAGGTGTTAATGACTAGTTTTTTTTTCTGACGGATCCGTCAAGCTGTCCGTGTGGGATGTTTCTGTTGACAGGCGTACAGAACAAAGATGAGCGAGTGGCAATTAGCGAGATATTGTGGCGGAGTGGACGGGTTATCCAATTTAGATTAATTTTATATTGTGGACGTGTTGTCTGGAGGTATGCGTGCAGCAAGATTTCTTTGAGTGGTGTTGTAACACCGCAAATTAATGTCGTGTTGGACATGAGATACACGAATGCGTCATCGTAATGACGATGATTATAATAAGCTTAGGTCATTTACGCGGTTCATTAGCTTGGGGCTGAAGCAAAAGATAATTTTTACGTGGAACAATATGGAGTCTCCAATATTTGAACCGGTTATTATGAATGAAATCGGTGTATTTAGTTAGGCAAAGACTAACCACTATTTGCCTCAATGAAGCTTCCACGCAAATTTTCTAAAAACTCTCACGTTAATATATCGGGTGATCGAAAATGATTGATGCCAAGGGTGTTAGGAACTTTATTCGAACGGTTGGTAACACATAGGGGAAAACCATTGGCGTAGGGAAAGAAGTTTATATTGACAGAACGGGTAATAATATTCTCCATTTAAATATGACAACTACAGTTTTTGTTGTCAAAAAGATTTGCAAAGCTTTTTGTGTAAGAGTAAGCTTTATGAAAAACAATTAAGTGAGGTTACTTTAAATCAGTTCCTTTATTAATTTTTAAAAGTACATATTAGGTAAATATTGTTTGCAATACAAGTTTACAGAAGGTGCTCAAAATGCCTTCCTTCATTTTATAAACATAAATTAACACGTCTTTTTAAATTTTCAAACACGTTTTGTAACATATTTTGTGATATATTGTTAATTTCAATTTTAATTGCTTCTAATTCTCGAAGTGTATGTGGCCTGTTCGCAAAAATTCGATTTTTTAAATATCCAAATAGGAAACAGTCAGGTGGTGTAAGTCCAGGAGACCTTGGTGGCCATAAGTTAGCACTAATTATTCTGTCATCATAAAATTCTTCGAGAAATGCTATGGTACTATGTGCTACATGAGGCCTGGCATTGTCTTGTTGAAAAAATCCATTTTGAATTTCATCATCGTGCAGTTGATCAATAAATGTTCCTAACATTGCTTGGTATCTCGGCATTGATTGTATCGTAGAAGAATATTGGTCCAATAATTCTTCTTCGTGAGATAGCTATCCATACTCCAACTTTTTGTGGATGCAAAACAGTTTCAACAAAAATGTGAGGATTCTGTGCGCCCCAAGTTCTATAATTTTGACTGTTAACATACCCTGACAGATGAAACCATGCTTCGTCAGTAAAAAATGTCAGGTCCAAAATTACATTATGGTTCAAATGTCGGTTGAACCAGGTACAATAACGTTGTCTTGCTTCAAAATCGCGTGGAAATAATTGGGGAATCGTTGTCACTTTATCTTTATAGGGGTGTAAATGTAAAACATTCACTAAAGCTTTTTGTGTGCTGCCATATGAAAGTCCTAAAAATGTGTTACTGTAATTGTGAAAATCTAAATTCAATGCAATGCCTTGCCTGTTTGAGTGGATAGTTTTCTAATAGATTTTTGTGGGCTTATGGCTACTCTTGTTTGAACATCTTCGATTACTTCCTGCGTAAGAACCGACGGTCGACCTGATGATTTTGCCCTACACACACAGTGCTTGTTTTCGAAGCGGTCAACTACACGTCGTTTATGGGTGGCAAAAACTTTGGGATTAATTTCTATGTCTGGAATTTTTCTTGAAACTGTTCAATAGTTGACTGCAGAGAATAAGTCCAATCGCCATCGTCGTTACGGTTACCACTTCGGTAGTGCGCCATCAATATAAACGCATCTTGTTCTTGTGTGAACACCATCATGAATAGTTTGTTCTTTGAAGAACTGATTTTTACGAAACGATGCAAATTAAAACGAAAAACTACGTAGAAATCACACACGAAATGATGGAACAACCTGAACGCACAGACAACGGAAAACTGATAACTGATTTTTACGAAAAAATGCAAATTAAAACGAGAAACTACTAATCGCACACGAAATGACAGATCAACCTGAACTGTCACTGAATACGAAAATAATACTACGCCACTGATATCCTAGTTTTACACTGCGATACCAACAAAAAGTTGGTTATTTTATTTTCGGTCTGAAGTTAGCGGGCATCAGTCATTTTCGATCACCCGATATTAACACGTCCTGAAAAGCTGCTGAAATAACAAAGCAAATTTAATTCACGGCACACTCGATACTCGCGAACGTCCATTACCACACACGACAGCATGAATTACAATGTTGTTGATATAACAACAATAACGACAGCAAAGTTATATTCTACGTGTCCGATGGCCAACTTCGGCTATTATGGTCCAGTTTGGCGTTGTACTTAATAATTATACAGTGGCGCATTGCAGACAGTTCATCAAATATACATTTATTGTTGTCACAGCAGATACGTGCCCTGTTTTTTTTTTGTTTTAGCAGTAAAATTGAGATTTTTGTTATCATCGCATAAATCAGGGAGGCCTTTAAAAAATGCAGATTCATTGTGTGTGTTGCCAGTTTTTTATTTTTGTACAGGGCCGAAGTAAGCTGTTCGTTAAGTTACACTTTCCTAGGGTTTCAATTTTACTTGCATAAACCCAAATCTAAGGACGTCGCCACAAATAATTGAAGTTGGTGTATGGTTACTTTGACCATACGTCCTTTATTATAAACGGCAGTCCTTTGTTTTAAAGCGTTGTCCTTTGGATTTATTTATTTTTTGGAAACTCAATTTTGTCATTTATTTAAAAAAGTGTGGAAATAAATTAATTGGTGTTTATTGTGCCGGCCACATATGGAAAAATTGTATTAGTATTGGTAAAAAAATGTCGCTCAGTCCTATTGATATTTAAGTTTTAATAGTAGCAAATTATTCACAATTTGAAAATTTTAAGGAAATTTGTGATGAAAAATGTTCAGTATCAAATACTATTAGGGTACAGGCTAGGTGTTGACTCTATTATACACTTTAGGATTTTAAAACTGTTTGCACCTTTTAAAATATACTTTTTAAAGCAGGAGAAATGTCCTACAATTCGTCGCCGGAGAGTTATTTTGTTCCATATGCCATTTTGCGGCAAATTGACTTTACCAATATCAAGATTATGTCTAAAGTGTTCCCTATCCATCAACATAACCAAAATTTGAATTTTTTACTTCTGAGTGTTAATTTTTTTCCATATCAAAAAATCTATTAACGAATTGCGGTTTTATTTGTTCCATGTCCATTAGGGCAGCGTTTCTTAACCGGGGGGTCGTTTTTACTTTTCAAAATATTGAATTCTTTAAGAAAATAGTTTTTGCTCCTTACTTTACTCGATCCATCGGAGAGATATCTTCTTAAATAAATCGTCAGTTTTTTGTTAATACAAACTAGGGGACCGCGAAAATATTTTAGGATATTTAGGGGGCCGCGACTACTAAAAGGTTAAGAACCACTGCATTAGGGTGTCCCTTATTTATACATGATTTTTTTAAAATTATTTTTTTTTGGGTCTCACCCACTATAAAATTTACAGTTGATATAAGAATCACACATAATGACTTAATTCCTTCCCGTGCCGACAAAGGCTTTAAGTTAGGGAAAAAAAGTAGTTTAAAAAAAGCATTTAAGTGAAATTTTTTAAGTTGGGTAGAGTAAATAATATTTTATAGCCATAATAAATTTTGAACATGATACATTAACAATATATTTGATATAATAATTACAAAAAAACTATTCTAAAGCCCTCTGTGTTAAAAGTTCAAAAATTTAAAAAAGCAGACAAGTTACAAAAAAAAGTGCAAAGGTATAACATTATTTATTGTGAATTATGGCACATAGCCACAGACGGAAGAGCTGGTAATAATATTTCCAGTGCCCTTACAAAAATTCTGAAAACTTTAACATCAAAATACCCTCACATCAATCATATTATTTTCTGGTCAGATTTATGTGTTCCTCAAAATGGGTACCGCTTTTTTCAATTTTATTTTTAACTAATGTGATAGGTACCAATCACATCATCGAGCAAAACTGTTTTAAAAGATATGGACTTTTACAAGAAGTAAATGCCATCATCCACAGTAAAATAGAAAAGCAACTGCGTTTGTAGTTTATAGCCCAAATTTATTAATAAGAATTATTCTTGCTCTAAAGACGAAGACTTTGTTAAGTTCAGAAAAGCATTTGAAGAGAAATTTAGCTAAACAATTTTGTGTAGAGAGTCTGCAAACAAGCTTTTAAAAAAATACTAAACTGCTGGCATAAATTAACTTTAACTAACGAAAAAAAATGTCTTTGTTAAAATATATGCCAGTGATGTGATAAAGACTTTAAAAATACAACTCTGAAGTAGTTTTGTTTTAAGTTTTTAAGAATTAATTGCGTTGTTAAGTTCATTTAATACACAACCATAATAGTTTACTTATTCACAATATTATTTTACTTTTTATACTATTTTTTACCGTATTAATTAAGAGAAAGTTAAGGTTTTTATGTAAAAAAAATGGGTTATAATTGTATTTTGAAAAAAGTTGATGTGTACCCAAAAAAATCAAAAATAAACTTTCATCATCGCAATTTTGTTATTCCCATTAAAATTATTGTAATCTAAATAAATTTAACTTTTTATCTAAATACTATAAAAATGCAATACACATGGAACAAACTCATAAAAAAAGTAAAAACCAGCTTGGTAGGTTGTTCCATATCCAGTTTGAAATTGGTAGTAACCCAAATTCCATTAAAATTTCATAATTTTGAATTTATCATTTAAGTAATGTATTAGTTTAAAGCTTGTACAAAAAAATTAAACGCATAAATATTTATTTTTAACACGCTGATGAAAACAGAAACTTTAAGGTTGATTTTTTCAAAATGATCTACATGTGATATAGAACAAAATAACTCTAGGACGACGAATTCTCAAAACATATTTTTTTTTTAAATCCTTTCGCTATAGCACGTTTTTTTCTCCATTATCAAGCTATAACTTTTCATAAACACATTCAGAAAATTGCATTTCAGAATATTTCAGTGTGCGAAGCTTTCGTTAATAACTATAAAAGAATTTAAACTTCAATTGTCTGAACATAAAAGTTTTACCCATGAATGTAAATAAAAAACCATCTCACGATTGGAAAGAGATTACTGTCAAAATACAAAATCGTGTATAAAATGTGTGCTATAGTTTGATTGAACTTTTACTTATTTGAAAGAAATTGACCGGATCATTTGAAATAAAATTCCGTTTGGTCTAGAAAAGAAAAACAATATTTTTTTGTTCCCAATAAAATGAAATAACAAATGAAAGACCTTTGTGATGAAAAAATTGTTTCAAAAATACTTTTAAACCACCGCGAATTAAGCCAACAAATTAACTCCAACCGAATTCCGTATTCTCATACAGTTTACGATATTAATAAACGCGTTTTTGCTTCTCTCCGCTCCCTAGACGCCTCCCCGAATTAAACTTTCGATATGAAGCTCAACAAAATAAGAAGTAACTTGACATGTACGGCCGCAAAATTAATTAAGTCAAGTTTCTTCTTCTTGTTTATGTTGGAGCTTCTGTTTTTGCAGATAAAGCGCTCTCTGCTTACGGTGCCGCGTTACTCCAAACACCGAAGAAGTTTTGCGTTAAATTTATATTAAACAAATTAAAACGTTCAGTGTCGTTCCTTTGAAATTTAAAATCGCACCGTGTTTTTTATTTTTGTAGTATTGCTGCTCTCCGGGGCGCGTTTAAATGGATTAGTATTTGTCACAGGACTCATTATCCTTTTAAAGATGTTGCGATTGAATGAAAGGGGTTGATTAAAATTGATTGATTTTAATTGTTTTGGATTACGTCAGTTCGCCTCACAAGTTGTATCGCGCTTCGAGCAGTATAGAACTTCAAGGTATTCAAAAATAGATTAGAGACTCTTTATATAGCAATTTAAATAGTTAGTTCCATAAATTTTGCTAGCAACTGGCGTGAGGTCTGAATTTATGTGCCTGCAGTGCAGTGTCATCCTTCGTTAGATTTGCACTGCGATGCATATCAGATGTCATCCTTCATTGGTTTGACTTTGAAGTTTTATAAGCTCAAATTAAGTACCTAGTTTGCATTTGATGATTGCCAAAGTGAACAAATTATGCGTTTTGTAGACAATGGAGAAAATTGTAGTTCGCGCAGTGACAAAATACACCACCATAAAAACGAGTCACATTTCAAAGTTTTGTTACTTTGCTATTATCTAGATATCTGAGAACGTACACTCTGTTTACTTTTATTATACATTAAAGTCGGCTATGTTAGGGTCACAGATTCCACCTGTACAGGGTGGTCCAAATTCGATGGGATTGCATGGGTATCTTGCTTAATAGGCAATATAAAGAAACGGTTAATTTACCAAAATTGTGCAGTTTTTTGAGACAAACTCAGAACCGTTTTCAAAAATATTCTATCATTTCCAGTTTTCGAGTTATTGTATAAACAGTATTTTTTTGTCATATTAATAATGTGTCATATCTCCGTTATTGTTGTAAATATCAAAAAAGTTTATAAACAATATTTTTAGATATTTTTATGTTAAGTTTGATTACACTAAAAAAAAATTGTTTTGCGCTCGCCGTTAAAAAGTTATGACACAAACTTACCTTTTTTTAAATGAAAGCTATAGTTGGCTATGGTCTATTTAAATTCCTTATTTTTTTCTCATTCTAAATATATAAGGGTTGATGTATTTATTTTCAATAATACGCAAGTTACAAAGGTTTTTCAATTTTTTTAAAGATGAAAAACAAAAAGTAGGCTGTGGAAACAAAAAAAATCAAGAAAAACAGAAAATGATAGAGTATATTTGACAACTGTTCTGAGTTCATCTCAAAAAAGTGCACATTTTTGGTAATTTAACTGTTTCTCTATCTTGCCTATTAAGCAAGATACCCATGCAATCCCATCGAATTTGGACCACCCTGTATACAGGGTGAGTCATTAGTGGGGGATCGGTCGATTGTGGCTAAACGGTTTGAGATAGAAAGTTGATTTAAACGCTATTTCATACAGTTCTTTCTTCCAAACACGGTAAAAATATTTTCAAATATACAGGGCGAGTCACTAATAGCAACTTTTATATTTTAAATACAACACCCCATGTTTTATTTAATATTTATGACAGCCTTTATTTTAGCTTTGCATCAATATAAAATATTATAGGTTTTTATGCAGCCTTGTCACTAAAAAAAAAAACATTTTCAAAATTTTTCAAGGTTTTATGTCTATTTAAAAAAATCTCCTGAAGTCATTTTTCGAAGCACAGAGTTGTAATTTGGTAAGGACATGCAGAAAACATTGCTCTATTCGCTCGATACGAAAAAGTTTGAATCACGCGGTGTTCATAAATAGGTGGCAACTTCCATGGTTTTCAAAAGCTCGTAACTCAATTTTTTCAAAGGCAAACCCCCCTGTATTTTTTATGTCATCGAATTCGTCTTTAAGAGAGCTTCATTTTTGGTTATATATGTCCTAAACCCAAAACTCGTACTTTTCGAGATATTCGAAATTTTTTCTTCTTATCAGTATTGAAGCAAATAAAGTGCCGTGGAATTCGAAAAAACTGACTTTTCACTTCACTAACTTCAAAAACACAGTAAAAAATGTAATGAAAAATACCCCTAAGTTACACTTTCAAATATGTAGGTTTACATAAGAATTGCAACAAAAACAATGTAAATGCTTTATTCCATTCGTTTAATGGTATTAATACAAAGTTTTGATAAACTTTACATGCATTTTACAGGGTGAAAGTAATATTACAATAAAATTACAAAAAATGCTGTAAAATTACTCGATATTTACAGTCTTACATTGTACTTGCACTTAAAGAAATAAATATTTGAGGTGGTCTTGCCACATCAAAATGCCACAGAAGCTACATTTCCCCTTAATTATAAGCTGTTACTTCGTCAGTAGCAATCTTATAATTATATCTTAGTTTATGTAGATCGGATGGTCCAGAAAATGCCGATACAACTCTGGTTTATTAAAAACTCCCCTGTCTCGAGACTCGACTCGAGACACAACTGCTATGCGCATTTTTTTTTGCTAAATTTCGAACTACATTTTAAGAGTTTTTATTGAATTTTAGGAAACATGTGTTTGATAAGCATTGAAGCTGTTCAAAATTTCTTTCAAAGTATGTCAATATACAGTGTAGTTGTATTACTGTTTATTACAAAACGACTGTTTAAATAATTCTACAATTATTGTAGTGTTGTGTTAGCGTTGGTCACCAAGAAATATAATTTTTGATTTTTAATTCATTGTAAGTAAATGGAATAGTATAAGATCAATTTTAATATGGTTTTTATTTTGTTAACTTGTTCTCTATGAAATTTTATGTGTTAATAAATTTGTGGCCTTTAAAAGTTTAAAAAGATCAATTTAGGAAAGTTATTAGTTTAAATTATATGAAAATACTGTTCATCTGCACTTAAAAGGATATTGTTTTTGAAGAAAAAAGTGTATAGCTATATTGTAGATTACACTTTTGTGTTTTTGTGTTTAAAAACTAAAATCTACTTTTTGTTTTAGGTACGTGTGAGGAGTGCGAAGCTAGGATTATTTGTTTATTTTTGGTGAGTCAATTTTTTTACTATTCGGTCGATTTTCGAGTTAGGCATTTTCGAAACGACGTGAAAAAGCGCCTATTTCGTCGATATAAACGATTTTTTCAGTTAGGAGTTATAATACTAATCAAATACCCAAATATTGGTGTACATTTTTACCACATACGTTATTAAAATACATTAATTTTACTATTTTAGTGTAACATTCTCTCGAATAATATGGAAGCAATAAATAAAATTGCCTCTCAAAATATGGAAATTGCATGTAAATTATTAATCTTTATAGGTAAAACTGCTTTAGACATGTTAAGTAATTTTACTTCACTTCTGTAAATGTACATTTCAAATTACCATGGTTTTAATAATGCCAATGATTATCATAATAAATTTACAGAAATACTTTTTACAGTGTACAAAAATTCAATGAAGTGTATAATTCTTCCGCATGTAAAATTTGTAAAACGTTTATCCTCATATTTAATTTTGCTAGGATTACTCTTAATATCAGATTCATGTAACCACTGACGAATTTAAGATCCATTTTGATAAATCCAATTTCGTCCAGGTACACAAATCTGCCATTATCACTACATTTTCTGTACTGCAAAAATTTTCTCAACATGTTACTTTAGCTGCAACATGTTTTCGCTCACTTAAAATTTTTCTACCATCCACTTTACCATATTTATACCCCATTGATTTCAAAATTTCATACAAAGTTGAAAGCCCACCTTTAAATTCTAATTTTTTTTTGCGTCATTCAATAAATTTCGTAAAGTATAATATTTATTTTTTGAATTATATTGCCAAATATGTTGTTGCGGCTCTTTTCTAAATGTATGGTCCGAAAAGTAACAATATAATGCTATGGCTAAATAACTGGCCGATGAAACACTTGTTTGAATTATTGGATCAACTTTCTTAGATTGGTTGCGCGCGCCATTGCGTCTCATCATCTGTCAAAAATACACACGCTGTTATCACCGTCAAATTGATTTACTCGTAATTAATGTTAATTTCGTGCAAAAACTATGTTGTGATAGTGAAAATTATTCGCGGAGTGTTAAATTATCGGTAGGAAGTGTTTGCAAAAGTCGTGCGATTCCGAAAATCGAAATAACTCATTTTATATAAACTTTGCCATAATCAGCTGACGCTGGCGTCCCTGCGCTACAGCGTTCCTGCTCGCAGGATATTGACACTGGCCACTAAATGCAGTGAAATGACGTTGAATTTATAATAATAATTAGGGCAGTTGAGGAAATGATGAGACAAAAACAATTTTTGAAGTGTTAATGGTATTTTGAGCGTGTATTGTGTGATTTTCATAACAATTACGTGTTTTTCCCGGAAATGGCGTTGCCTTTGATGATGTACCCGGAATATTTTGATGTAAGGTAGGACAACTTAGAGTTAAAAATTATTTATAAAGTTTACACTTGGTATTTAAGCTGATTGACTTGATAAAGCCGCTTTTTAAATAAACAATTTTGCAACAACTTTTACATTACGATAAAATTATAAAGCGTCTTGTTTTAATTATAAATCGATACTATATTTTTACAATATGTTTATGAATGATTTAGGCTGATTTATTAACTGTTATTGCCATGTTTTATAGTTTTCTTCCTTTGAAACAAGTTTTAGTTTAGTTTGGTAATACAGGGTGTCCCAATTATACACCGCCAAAAAGTAGGTGCATATTCCGGAGTGAAAATGATGACCATTTGTCAAATATTTTGTTATCCGAAAATGCTTCTTTTCAAAGTTAGAGACCTCCAAAGTTGCAAGAAAAAAAAGATCAAAAAAATCGAATACGTCCTAGCCGTTTAAGCTAGAGCTATCAAACTTGGCCGAAATTTGTAGGTGTTTCCCGTTGACTTTGTGGGATAATTAGAAGGAAAACACGTAATTGGAAGTATGATTTATAGTCAGGTCATCCGCTTACCATCTTCAGATTTTTTTTCAAGCAGGACATTAGCCAACTAAGTTTAGTAAAAAAAAATATTTGAGGTGTATAAACAGAGTTTATTGATGCATCTTTAGCGCTAATAATCTCGAAAACGGCTACGTTTACAGCAAAAAACAAAGAGGGACGAATTTTTTCCTCTTAAGTCGTACTTTTTTATGGACAAATGACATTTTCAATTTTATTCCAAAGTAAAAAAATCTGAAAATGGTAAGCGGATGACCTGACTATAAATCATACTTCCAATTACGTGTTTTCTTTCTAATTATCTCACAAAGTCGATGGGAAACACCTAAACATTTCGGCCAAGTTTGACAGCTCTAGCTTAAACGGCTAGGACGCAATCGATTTTTTGATTTTTTTCTTGCAAATTTGGAGGTCTCTAACTTTGAAAGGAAGCATTTTTGGATAACAAAATATTTGACAAATGGTCATCATTTTCACTCAGGAATATGCACATACTTTTTGGCGGTGTATAATTGGGACACCCTGTATATTAATTTATGTTTTTAAAGTCTTGTGATAAAAACGAGTTTAAGCATCTTTGTATGTTTGCGGTAGGAATAGGGCCGGTTAAGTGCAGTGGGTGCAATGCACCCCGATCTTCGACTTATGGGTGCCCCAAAATGGCGTGTATCTTTTTGTATAATTTTGCAAATTTTGTTATACTCGCAAAGCATACATCGTTTTATTTTACAAACACTTTCTGTAGGGGCCCTGAAAAACTTGTACAATTATGTAAATATTTTTGTTAAACAACGTTAAGAAAGCTTAAAATAACAACGCGGTTAATCTTAGCGGTTCTTTAAAACCTTGTAAGTTTTTTTATATGTCTTTTCATACTCTCTGATTTTACTCGAGCGTATTTTAGTTCCTTAAACGTTGCATAAAAAATGAAATATTCGTTAAAATATGTAACAAGATGGAAGACTTCCTGGGAACTTTATGTCAGGCTTACCGTGATATGCCACTTAAACCTGTCGCCATGTCAGCTCCTGAAAAGGCCGCGTTTGTGTTTGAAGAATGAGGATCAATTATTTCAGGACTAGCTTTGATGTCTTTTGTTTTTAAAACTGAAGTAGTTGCGGCTATGCGATCCACTTCTGAATAATTTCATGCTCTGTTGTAGTTTTATGAAATTCTTTAAATAGCATTGCTTTGTTGCTTTAATAATCGTTGTATTCTGATTAATTTGTAGGTTAGTTGAACACTAAGTAACATGTTTTCGGCATTTTGGGTTTGAAAAACAATTTTATACCCGAGTCAAGCTGAATTTTTTCAAGGATAAAACAAAACTAGTAGGCAGAGAGAAAAAAAATCGCACTTTTCTTCTTCTTATCCGGTTCTCTTCTACTTTTCAGTGTAGAAGGAAGCATTTGTTTACCCTTTTGGGTGTAGGGCCACATTCTTTTTTTTTCCTGGAGTTGAGTGTTTTTTGTGCTTTGCTCTTTTCTTTTTATTTCCTTTTGTGCATGTCCTTTTTCATTGCTTGTGTCATTTCTGATATCCTCTTGTTAGGTATCATTTCTTATTTTTTTTAAATTTATTTTATTTCTCGTGTCCTTTTTTTTTGCCTGTTTCGTTGTCCTATTTCTGCTATTCTTTACTATCAGTTTTTTGGAGGTTGATAGTTTGTTGTTGTTCTATTTTTTTTGAGCTTTTCCTGCTCCCTTTCCCATCTCCATTCGTTTTCATCAATTGTGATCTTTTGATATCCTATTTTCGTTTTTCTTCCTTTCTGTCTCTCTTCTTCCACTATTTGTTTTAGCTTCTTTTGAATCTCCAAGTTCCTCCTTTGTCATTTCGTTGTTTATATACAGGGTGTGTATAAATTGGCGGAAGCGCTACACGTGACGATGTTCTTCGTAAAATTCTAAGTCGAAAATCTTGATACAAAAATGTTGTAGCATGCTTCCTATGACCTCAGGAACCATTTAAAGAAAAAAAAATTGGCAACATTGCAAACATTGATTTGCGTTTGGACATTTTTTTATCAGAAATTTTTACTTGGGTATTTACAATTTTTGTTGGAACTGAAAGCCTTCAGTTCGTAAACATAGCTGCACACTTTTGTGTATCGTAAAACACAAACTGGAAATAATTACGAGAAAAACAGAGATGACAGCTAATGACAATGTTGCCATATGTATTATTTTCCTTCAAATCAGTGATTTACATATTTTCAACACCAATTTTTGAAAGGAAGAACACAATATCTAGGAAAAAATACTATTCGAAATTTATTTTTATTCCAAATTGCAGCTTTTTCATTTGCAAGTATTAAATAATAACGCTTATTAAAGGACTAAATGTCAAAACTTTGAGGACCTCTTGCAGACATGTACAACATTTTCCTATTAAGATTTTCGACTTAGAATTTTACGAAGAACATCGCCACGTGTAGCACTTCCATCAATTTTTACACACCCTGTATAGCATATTCCATTCCTTTTGGACACACTGTATATATTATTTCTTGGAGTTGTTTTAACTTATACTTGTTTTTCAATAACTTTTTTTTCTAGTGGTTTGTCCAGTTCTAACTTACATGCTTATGTTCCTATCTGTATGGCGTTTTTAATCTGAACTTTTATACCTGTTCCTCTTTCACTAAGGTGTTCAGATTCATGTATCTGCTTTGTTATCAGTCTTTATCTCGCACCTTTATATTATTTAGTTTCTTATCTGTCTTTTTACAATACTTAGGTTAGTACACAAATAAGTTTTTATTAAAATTCTATAATCAATTTTTTTTAGCAAAATTGATAAGAAAGTACGCAAAATTGCTGCTTTGTATCTATTTCTTCTTTATGTACGCGATTGTTTCTTGCTTCTGAAAGAACCAGCAAGTCACCCATCATAGCAGGGCCCTGTCTTTACCGGTTGCGTTCTTCCATTGTTCGAATGTATTGATAAAATCTGCCCCCTGGCTCATCACTAACGTTGCCTAAGTTTTGTGGAAAGAAGTCTATGTGGTAACGCAGAAAATGGATCTAAAATGACATTTTGAATCCTAATTTCTTGTGATTTCGTAAAAGATTTTCCACTACAAGGTGGCAGTTTTCTGCCTTCCGCTTCCCAAGGAAACCTTTCACTACTGTTTCAAAAGATTGACATTCCGCTTTCTTTTGAAAGAAGTCTTCCTTCAAAATTTTGATCATTCAACAGTTTCCTAATAGGCCCGGCAAAAATTCCTTTCTTTAACTTGGCATCACTAATACTAGGGCAAATCCCTCCTAGGTATTTAAATCCTCCTCCTTTCTTGTCTATTGCTTTTGCGAATTTGTTCATTAGCCTAGTTTAATATGAACCGCGAACAAGGAAAATTTTTATGGCTACACTTGATATTAGTTTGTTAAACCATTTCTTTGAGGCCAGTATTGTGTATCATAGTTCCTTGCTGCTTGGCCAGCTTTGATCAGCAGGGAATCTACAGATTAGTGCAACAATGGGACTCTTGCCTTAATGTTAATGGAGACTTCTCTTAAATTCGTTAAATAAAAGATGCCTCACGGCCTCTAAACGTGTTTCTGTTAAACGATCCTCGTAGTGTAGAATTTTGCTGGTAATTTTCGAATTTTTTAAGTGAAGATAATACTTCACTTTCTAAAGATTTATAATCCACCAACAAAGTTCATAAAACGGCAGTAAGATATATCAAATTTGCTGTAGGTAATTTTATGTAAGCATTTCCAGGGAAAACTATGCAGGATTGCTCCAATTCAACCAACTTTAACCTAAGATAAACGAGTTCCTAACCTCGACAAAGTTAAATGAGTCGGCCCATATTCACCGCCACTTAAAATTCCACCTCTAAATTTATTTAACAAAAGCCCAGGAAGGTCCCGACAATACTTTCGAGTTAACATTTGCGGCGGATTGAAGTCAAATTTACAAGAGAATGCGAGCAACGCCTCGCCAACCCCCCATTACAATTAAAAGAGTGATTATAAGTCAAACAGAAGCTGCCGGGGGGTGGGTTAAGTTATTTGCGTTCAAATGGAATATTTAAGACGTAACAGGGCAATCAGAATTTAAATAATTTTTGGAATTCTCGAATGAGAGATTGCATCGAAGATGGTAAATGAATTATTGCCTTTCTCTCTCTTTCTCCGACTTGGATGGAGGCGCGCGAAAAGAAATAAAATCGAGCAATTACCTGTGACTAGAAATTATCGACTGTGGAGGAAATTAAAAAGATTTAGCAATATTGGTTTTGGGTTATTTGTCGGAGATTATTCTGAATCTTGTTTTAGTTATGAATAGTTGCAAGGAAGTTGGTTATTGCTTTGAAAAATTTACTTTTCCCGAGCCAGATACGAGGGGCACAGACAATTCTGTCGTTTTTTCTATCCATTTGTTTGGATACTCGTTTGGACAAAGTTTTTTTATTGTACGACTTGTCGCTTACTATTGACGATCAAACAAATTAATAATATTTTTCTTCTTTTTGAGACCAGAATAGATTTAGTACCTTTAATCCAATCTAATCTTTAATACAGCTTAAAACTCATTTGTTTTTAATAGTATTTGAGTAACAGTTAGCTTTAATTAAATTAAAATCTAAACCTAACCAGTAAAATACACGGGCAAGAAAAGACATAATAATTTTTATAGAATACAAAATGACAAATCCAAATTTATAGTACCTATTGCATTCCCCCTATTCGCCCGATATAACACCTTTTGATTACTTTTTATTTTAATTATTTGTAACTTTAAATTAACGAATTTTATAAACATTGAACTAAATTTGCAAAGAAATGAAAACGTGCATTTGATATTCAGCTCATGCTTTGGTATTTTCATGAAATATCGTATTTCATATAGGATAAAACCGAAAAATTTTGAAAAGTGTAACCAACTAACCTGTTTTGAAATCGTCTCATACATTCTAACTATTTTGTTTGTATATTTTAAGTGTTTAATGATTAAAATGCTTATAATGTCAATCGCCAATGAAACAAATTTTGTTTTACACACGTGAAGTCTAATTTTCACCGTAAATATCTGAATTACAAATGCAGTAATGTTCATCCATTATCGAATATGGCACGTTTTCTCTTATTAAACAAATCTGTGACGTTTATAAATGAAGGACATTTGGATTATTGATGGCCCAAGTTGGATTTTGTCATGATGAATGAACATGGCCAACTGTGAACATAACATAACGGTCAGCTAGTCGCAAACCTAGTGCGAATCCGTCATCACACTGGCAATCTGTGTCCCCCAATTCTATTAATAAATTTCAAACCGCAAACATATTTTTCTTTTCTACATTGAATTATCCATAGCTCTCATAAATTTATAGTTTATTGAGAACAGAAAATTAAAACATAAAAAAACTAACATACACGTTATTTAATGACTTTTTTGTTGTACCTTTAAAGCTAGCTCTTCTATGTATTATTATTTGGTCATCGGCGAATAGCAAGGTATTGATTCTTAGATGGTTATTAATATTTATTCCAGGTTCTACTAGATTTTTCCATTTTCTTATCATATCATCTAGGTATAGGTGAAAGACTACAGCCTTGCCTTACTCCTGGATTGGTTTCAATTCCAATGTTTTTGTTATTTCCTCCGTGTATTTCGATTTTAGTGTCTTTATATGGGCTTTTAATTATTTGTATAAGATGTTAAGGATATCCTCTCGTACGTAATATATTCTATAGTTTATCGCGATCTACTTTGTCTAAGGCTTTTTCATAGTCAATGAACGCCAAATGCGTTTCTAAATTATATTCGATTCGCTTTTCGAGTATAAGTTTTAACGTGAACACATCGTCAGTGCAACTTCTAGCTTTTCTAAACCCGGCTTGTTCCTCTAAAATAAATGTATCAGAGATGTTGGAAAGCCTTTTATTTATTATTTTTCCATAGATTTTATGTGCTGTTTTTAATAGACTTATGCCTCTATACACTCTATAGTTCTCACATCAGTTCCTCTCTCCTTTTTTAAAAATATATGTTACTTTAGCTTTTTTCCAGCCCAGGGATTTTGTATGATTTCCAGAAAATGTTTAAAAAGTGTAGGAATCGTAGCTTATATTATTGTACCCCCATACTTATAGAGCTCTGGCGTAATTTGGTCAGGTCCTGCTGCTTTCCTGTTTTTTGTTGTGCGTAGCGCTTCTTCGAGTTCTTTCATTTTTATAGGGTCTACTCCTGAACGTTCTGTTGGATATAATTCTGTATCTAGATCCGTTATTTTTGGATTATACCATAGTTTTTGGTAATGTTCAGCCCATTCTTTTGCTGATATCTGACAGTGTTGCTACATCCCTTTCATCTTTATTTAGGTGTTTTATAAGTTTATATCCTATTGTTTGATGGCCATGTATATCATTTTCAATATTACTAACCATGAAAATATGACCAACAAATCAATACCCATTTCAAAACGTTGACATTTTTTAATTAACTTTCAACCTATCTCACAATCTCCAAGTCGACATGACATCTTTATCTTAATAACATTTCCCCTTGGCGGAAACTTAACGAGATACGCATCAGTTTTGTTATTTTTGCACTTCTTAATAAACATCGTTATTTACGGCCCTAGAATCTGTTGCTAGATCGCACACCGCCGGGCGGACAGGAATATTTATGCATTATTTTTGCGCGATCTGCAAATTTCACAAGCGCGCGACATCTATAATCTAGTTAACCTTGAAACAATCGATAAACGGGCTTCCACTGCAGCGATAGCTTGTCCGATGTGTTCAGCTGCAAGTCACTCGGAAACATGAAAAGTGCTTGAAGTGTCGCAAAGTTGTAACAAAACGAAAAATCCGATACGAAGTAATTTAAAAGAGAAAATAACATTTTTATAGGAAATATGTCAGTCTTTTGGTATTAAACTATACTCTATGAACATCAGAGACGGCTGCGAGAGCGATTATTTTTAGCAAAACAAGTAGATTGTTAGCTTAATGCCATTTTTCGTGCCACCTGACTTTAAGAAAATGCTTTTAAACGTTTAGCAAGTGCTTTTCATGGAGATTTTTAAAAGCTGAAATGTAGTGTTGCCTTTTACGATATTAAATAGTTCTTTTGTAGCGAAAAACAGTAATAAACAATAAAAGCTTTCTGGAAAGCCCTAACATTGATTTTAAACATTCATTCCAAATATTTCTATAATGAAGGGCGTTTAAACAAGAGATGTAGAATTTTATTTTATTTAGTCACGAGTCCTACTGTTGGGTGTAGGTTGAGTTGTGTTGTGCTGACTTTTTTCATGTTTTTCTGTCTTGTGCTAGATTTTTTATGTTTTTCCATTTGATGTTTCCAATTTAGGCAACCTTTTCATTGCATGACTTTGTCAAAGTTACTATTAAGTTTTTGAGAAATGATTTTAAATTTTTTTATCTAACAGTAAATAAGAAAATAAAATAACTAATTTTTGAGATTTAGCCCAAAGATACAGTCAGGATTATGTTAAACATGTTCTCATGTGTTTCAGCTCCTCGTGATTAATTATATTTGACAGAACACTTATTTTAAAGTCCCTCTCTGGAACTTAACTGACTTGTCAGAAAAATTTCGGCTGTTTAAGCTTCTCGCTGTATGAATGAAAATATATATTTGAAATGAATAATTTTGTTTGCAACATGCACTTATGGTCTGCAAAACCTGCTTCGATGCTAAAATGAATAGTTATAGAGCTGATGAATGTGAATGCGAATAATTACCAATTTTAAATATTTTTTGGACTAATTTTTGTTATTTATTGCATCTCATAAAATTATTTGACTGATTTGGTTGGAGTGTTTGATGTTTCGTTAGAGTTTTTAAATGGTTATTGAATTATATGTCCGTAAAAGCATACGAAAAGAGTTCATTTACATTGTTAAGTACGTGTTTTATTGTAAATTGTTATACAGTGTGCACAAAAAGTAACGCAACAGATGAATATCTCGTCTTGTGGCAACTTTACAAAAAAAAGTTTCGAATAAAAGTTGTTTGTGGTAATTTACTACATAACCTAAAATTATTTTTAACTATACACAGTGTTAAACGGAACACCCTGTATATTTTGCACTTTTTAGATGCAGAATTAAATTGTCTTTCAAAATGTTTAGGGTTTTACCTATGTGTCCAAAATTATTCGTTTTTGAGTTATTTAAGTTTTTATGAAAATTTTGACAGAAGCATAACAATTTCAGAACGAATTCCTTTGAAACTTTGTTCGACTGTAGTATCATAGGGATTGCTGACTAGTTAAAATTTTAAAATAATACACAGGGTGTTTTTTATGCTCGGTCCAATAGGTTAAACTTCAAACACGGATAAGTCAATTTTTTTAAATAGAACACCCTATATATTTTTATAATCAGGTAAACATGTAGCTTAAAGATGAAAATAAAACGTTATTTGACATTTAAAACAACTTATCGAGATATTTCCAAAGTCGTCTAATTAATTTCTATTAAATATTTTGTTTGTGGCTATTAAGTATCATGGAAGCCGCAATAACTCGAGAAATATTAATTTTAGACATAATAGACCTTAACAAATTAATGGTGATTAAATTATCGATAAGAACATGTAAAAATATATAGGGTATTCCATTTAAAAAAATTGACTTATCCGTGTTTGAAGTTTAACCAATTGGACCGAGCATAAAAAACACCCTGTGTATTATTTTAAAATTTTAACTAGTCAGCAATCACTATGATACTATTGTTGAACAAAATTTCAAAGGAATTCGTTCTGAAATTGTTATGTTGTGAAATCTCAATATTTTCTTAAGAGAGTCGTGTTTCGGTCAAAATTTTCATTTAAACTTACATAACTCAAAAACGATTGATTTTAGACACATAAAACCTTATACATTTTGAAAGACAATTTAATTCTGTATCTAGAAAGTGCAAAATATACAGGGTGTTCTATTTAAGAAAACAAAGTGACGTATCGGTGCGCAAAAACAAAACACTGTGTATAGCTGAAAATAATTTTAGGTTATGTAGTAAATTACCACAAACAACTCTTATTCGAAACTTTTTTTTGTTAAGTTGCCACAAGACGAGATATTGATCCGTTACGTTACTTTTTGTACACTTTGTATAAATCATAATAATTATAATACGATATAAAACGCAATTTACCACATACATTGCGCCTGTCGAAGGGTTGATTCTTTTACTTTAAATCCTTCTTTTTAGTTTTATTTTCGCACATCCAAAAGTGCCCCAATGTCTTACTGCTGTAATTGTTTCCAATTCCTTGGAACTATTGTCCTGGGTCTTAACATAATTTCAATTTGTTTTAAACAAGCCCCTTAATGGCTGTTATTTAATCTTGATAGTTTTAAAACACCAATATGCTTTGCTTCCGTCTTGAAATCCTTTTAATATAATTTAATTTGTGCTCCAAATAGCGCCACAAAATGAAATTGTAGTTAACGCGGGTTCAAGAAATTTCATTAAAGAAATTTCTGGCAAAGATGACAGGACAAAGTCGAATCACTTATCGATTATTAAAGTATTGATAAAACTGCTCCAAATTTAGTCCTTTGTACCTCTGTTATTATCCCTAAAAGGGAGCGGAAGTAATAACCGGCATTTTTCTTCCTTTTTTTTTTAAACTTCACAGCGTCGCTTCGCGTTAACTCCTTGACAATATCTAATTTGATAAAACGTATTAAATCCTGTTTTAATTACAATTAAAAGACTGACGAAACTTTTCGGAGCTTAGAGTGCACATTAACGGCGCGCTTTTGATCCATTTAAAATATCAAAGCGGGCCCTCATCGACAGCTGGGGGGCACGTGTTTACGCTTCCGTGCCTCCTTTGTTTTTATTAATTATCCCATACTGTCAAAGCGGCTTTTTAAATATCTCCGAACAATGAACAATGAGTTATTCCTGGGCTCGGCACAATAGCCGGAAATAGGTAGAAACTGCCATTTTTCAAGTTCCTTTTTTTCCCCGTCGACGCGTGATCGACGTCTTTGAAATCGGAGTTGGCCAAGGAATTTATGAGAGCCGATAGCATGTATTTGAAAGAGATTACGATGAAAAAACAAATTACCTTAAATTTTATCATGTTTTTGTTTGGTTTACGACAAGAAATACTTATATGTAAGTTACATATTGGTTCCCAGCTTATTCAGCAACTTGCAGCGGCTTCTTATCATCAACACTTTGCGTTTCTCAGTAATATAATATGATACTTGTACAAGATGTAAAACTCATGTACTTTTATAATCTTGTAATTTTTAATAGTTAGAATCTAGCCTTCAGCAAAATAGTATGTACTTTGTATAATAAAACCTTTTTTAAAAAGACCTTACGATAAAGTAGAAAAATAACTTGTATACATTTTTTAATGGTTAACCCTAATAGGGTTTATAAAAGTGCAATCTGATTTTTAAGACCAATGAGCAGTTTAGTTCTATCCTAAATTAATAATGTTCAAACTTAGTCCAAGGTTTACTCAGCAGTAGTCCTTTGTTTGCTAATGTAATATAGGTACACTAATTATTAACGTGCACACTACCGCACAGTCTCTGCTTTTAAACTTTTGCTTAAACTAACTCAAAAGGTTTAACCCTTATAAGTCTTCTTGCTAATCCTGTAGTGTCCAGGAGCTGGTTCGCCTCGACGTTTACATGTTGATGGAACCCTTCTTCGTGGCTCTTAGCAAACTTCTTAATGTTGTTGGTTGCTGTGTCCATGTTGAGGTCCCGATGTATGTCACTATTTTCGCAATAACAAGGTGCATCAGCGATGTTCCTTAGTGTTTTGTCCTGGACTCTCTGGATGATCTGAATGTTACTCTGTTTGGTGCATCCCCTTAGCTGTATCCCATATGTTCATACAGGCTTTAGAATTTGTTTTTAGGCAAGAGTTTATTATGTATGGACAGTGAGGAATTCCTCCCGATTAGCCAGTACATGTTTTTATATCTGATATCTATTTCTTTGCTTTTTTTCTTGACATGAGCCTTTCAGCGTAGCTTAGCGTCCAATGTAATACCTAAGTATTTTGTTGTGTTGGAGTATGGAATTTGTTTATTATTTAAGTTGATTGGTACATGTTCAATTCTCTTGTTGGTAAAATAGACGTACTGACTTAGTTTCATTTAACTTTATAAGCCATGTTTTTGTCCAGTTGTTGATCTGATTGGCAGCTGCTTGTAATTTCTCGGATTATTCTGTGTTGTTTCTTCTTGCTGCTAAAATGGCTTTATCGTCGGCAAAGGTTGCTATAGAATCGTTTTCTAACTTTTGAATATCACGAGTATACAATAGGTGTAGGACCCGACCTAGTGCGCCTTCTTGTGGAACCCCTACTTTAATTTCGTTGTTTATAAGATTCGTCTAGCTTTATTCTGAAGTGTCTCTCTGAGATGTAGGACTGAAGAGTTTGGGAGTATTGTTTTGGCAGTATTGTTTTGGGAGGAGCTATCTTAGTTATGATTTAAACCATCATACCATGCTTTGTCGAAACCCTGCGTTACGTCTAGAAAAATAAAAGAACAAACTTAATTTTCTTCTTGTGCTTTTTCTATGACATTTGTAATTCTTTGTACTTGGTCAAAGTTGAATGTTTATTTCTAAATCCGAGGTGGTGGTAGGGAATTATTCCTTTTTCTTTCATTATTGGTTTCATTCTTTGAGCAACAGCTTTTCGAACAGTTTCGATATAACAGGCAATAATGAGATTGGACGGTAAGATGAGGCTACATGGTGAGGATTTTCTAATTTAGGGATCATAATCACCTCTGCAACTTTCCACAGTGTAGGTACATACATGAGCCTAAAGGCAGCATTTATTAGGGAAGCCAGTTTTACTACAGCTTTTTTTGGGATATGTCTTAGCACTTGGAAAAATGAATATAGATGGTGAGGAATAAAGGTGATTTAATGTTTTGCCAAATGCTGCTTAAGCAGAAGGGACGAGTTAAGACTCTTTTGAGTCTTATTTCAAGAGACAAGGAATAACCTTTGCAGCAACACGCCTCATGCCTAGAAGAATATTGGTCAAAAAGTCTTGATATTCGTACTTCTTCTGCCACCCCCTTCAGTCAGTCGCCGGTTGGCACAAATCAGTTAGAGAGTGGACTGATCTGCTTATAATTCTGCTAATAGAAGTGATTTTTCAAGGTTAAAACTTTAAAATAATGTTGCATATTTTGAACAAAAAATTTAACTTAATAAAAAATTACTCTAGTTTTTACTTGACTTTCAAAGCCCATGTGATTTGCACAAGCAAAATTTCCGGTTTACTTTGTGTAATGGTTGCGCTATTTTTATAATTTTATACAATTCATTTAGTTATATTGTTTTTGGTCTTCAATATCATTTTTTTTTACGCTTGAAAACGTCTTATAACAATATTTTATCTACGTTATATATATTTTTTAATTTTACTCAATTCTTTATGTTCGTAGGCGTTTCTGATTTTATAGAATCGAACAAACGATTGTTAAAACAAACAAAAATATCCTGTTCTCCAAATTTAATCCTTTTCTTTATCATTGCATACGCAAAATTATCAAAAACAAAATATTTCTCGAATAGAAGAACAATGTTTCCGTGTTCGACATGAAGAATTGCTGTTAATTAATTGGAGAGCAAATCCTTAGAGGGTTCAATTCGGTTTTCATTCCATTGTGAACGGTGGAAGCTTACAGGACAGATCGTAATGACCCAATCAGACCCACAGCGTCGAGAATTCATTTGTAAAAATTGCTTTCCGCGAGAACCAAGCAATATGCATTACACATCAGTGAAACAGCACGACCATACAAATAGATATACCTTAAACGAGAGGTCGTTGTGGATCAAGGACATTTGGCGTTTAATGTTTTTACACGAAGTGTTCAAAATAAGCGTTTGAATTTCGTTAACAGTAAGAGATAGAGTTTTGGTTAGATTGAAACAAAAACTTTACTTGTTATGATAAAATCTTAATTTTAATATTCAGAGAAACTAACATCGCTTTACTTAAGAGATCTTCCAACTCAGTGGCGTAGTTTGTGCCGCTCGGGGCGGTCCCTGAGTTTGCCGCCCCTCTTAATAAGGGTTGCCAACTCTTGATTTTTCCAAAAGCAAACAGAGACGACACAAAAAAGTAGGAGAAAGACAAAATGTCCCGCAGGCGATTTTTGTTTACATTTTAGATGTTCAAACGTGTTTTAATGCATAGTTAGATAATCTTAGAGTACTTTACCATCATCCAAAATTATAGTTTTATGGCAGAACATATTCTGATTTTTATTTTTTTAAAGCAGATCGCCCTCACCCCAGAGCTGGGCATTACTTAAGTATTTTTTTACTTAAGTACTTTTCAAGTACTTTTACGGTATTTACTTAAGACTTGTGCTGCAGTACATTTTAAAATTAGTTACTTAGGACTTGCATCTCAAGTACTTCGGTGAAAATACTGGTACTTATTACTTGTATTAGTACTTCAGTACCACAAAAATTATTTAAGTACTTTGTAAAATACTGCAGTACAGTGCAAACTACTTAAGTACTTTTAGTGAACACAAATACTTTTTAGGATATTAAGTTTTATAAGATAGGAACTGTGGTTTTCAACGTATTAAAACTTGTCTAAAGTTTTAAACACAACCGCATTGGGGTGCATAGAATAGCTAGCTACAGTTGAAAAGGTTGTGTGTGTATGTAGTAATACGGATAACAGTTTTATTAAATAAAAATTAAACTCTATAAGGTAAATCTTATCCTACAATATTTATTGTATTTTATTGTGAACAATTCTTTCAGTTTTGACCCTAAATTACTAAAATTTGTATAGTTAGTGTAGTGATTTGAACCATGTATATTTTTCTTGTACGTCTCAGTATGTAGAAGTTTAGCAGAAATGTTCATAGTTAATGTGCTGTAGTGTCGCTCTTATCATTATATTAATGGAAAAACAAAATGTTTTCAAAATTAATTAACAGTATATAATAGTGAAACCTATATGAGCACATCTAATAAACTTCTCCTAATATATTATGCGTTCAGTATACACTGTGTCACAAAAATAACGGCCCAAATGGCAATTGAGGTATAGTTTCTATTAAAATGTGAAAGAAAGAAAAGTTTTTGCCTTACTAGGAAATTAATTTTAAACAAATCTGTTTTAGTCTAGCATACAAAGAGCGTTCAAAAATCGAAATATACATTTTCGCGTCGTAAACTGCCAGAAATGTACAGTTTAGAGAAAAATGTCATAAGAAAACGGTTCAAAATCCATTTTTAATTTTACCGTTGCAAAATTTTTAACTGCTTTAATTAATAAACTGTAATAATTTACTATTATAAAGTAATAAAAATTTACATATTCTGTAATACTTTTAACTGGTTGCTGACACCAAAAAGGGTTTTATACTAGTAACATCAGTAATGCTGTAGTCTCTAAATAATATCTGCAAAAAGTACTTGAAGAGTACTTGAGAAATACTTAAGTACTTTTTGCAAGTACTTGTACTTAAGAATCAGTAATTTAAAAAAAAGCGGTACTGGTACTTATGAGCCAAGTACTTGTCATAAGTACTTAAGACTTAAGTATTTTTTGCCCAGTACTTGCCCACCTCTGCCCCACTCCCACGAAATTATTTTTAATAAGGGTAAAAACTTGCACTAATAGTTTCCATTTGGGTAAAGGAACACTCTCTGAGCCTTGCAGAACCAAACGTTACCACACTGTATATTAATTTATCTATTAAAATCAAATATGTTAAACTCAGCCAATTTAAGATGCTAGATTATTTGATATTTTTGTTTTATAACAGTTGAAAGTGTGTAACACCTTTAAATATCTCCTATAACGTCGCCTGCTGCTTTATATAACTAAATTATTATTCGCTATTTGAGATGCAGCGGAGGTATTTCGGTTTATTACCATACGGCTGTAAAAATTAATATAAGGAACGCAAAATGTATAAACGCTGTTAGCGCCACCTATTAAAAGGAAACGCGCCCCACAAAGAACGCCTTCACAATTTCCGCCGTCGAGTCACTGATTGAATAAAATATGCGCGATATATCTGAAACTTTTTAAAACGTTTTCAACGTCGGCTTTTATGAGTAACACGATACAGGGAAGCATGGAGTGAAATTTTAGAATCGTGTAATGAGCTTCCTTACCGTCGAGAAATTGTGGTCGGTTTCATCATGTTTTATTAGGATGGCGGTATAATATAAACGCCCACCAAGTTTCACTTTGGAGCAGAAGTATTTCTGTTTAATTGGTATCCCAAAGTATGGTCGAAACGTGATGCGATTAATCTGACTAGCCATGAAATTAAGCACGTAGAAGAAACAAAAAAAAAGTATTTTTTCACTTCAACCGGGGCCTTCGTTATACTAGCGGGCCGGCTCATTGAATTTGTGAGTGGTGGGGATAAAGACCGATGCTGAACATACTATGATACTAAGTTATATGCCTGGCTATAGAATATAACGTAAATTTGTAAAATTTTGTTGAATAAATGTGAATATTATTGCCGAATACAAAAAAGTATTCCATATTAGGGCACTTTACTCTATATAATAATTATAAATGTATTTAATTATAAATGTACATTTTCGAATTCCTTTTATACGTTTGTTTACTTTGCACTTTGCACTGTACCGCATTATTTTACAGTACTTAAGTAATTTTTGTGGTACAAAAGTACTAATACAAGTAATAAGTACCAGTATTTTCACCGAAGTACTTGAGATTCAAGTCTTAAGTAACTAATTTTAAAATGTACTGCAGTACAAGTCTTAAGTACCGGAAAAGTACTTGAAAAAGTACTGAAGTAAAAAACTACTTAAGTAATTCCCATCTCTGAGTAACAATTACCTTTAAATTGGTCCGTTTTGTAGTCAGTGTTTATAAAAATCAACTTGAAATAAGAGAACACCGAAATCGTCTCATCAATAAAGCGAGGATCCATTTTCGCTGGCTTAAATTTGGTCGGAATTATTCCCTACAACTAATTTATAAACCTTAGATATTAAGTACTAATGCCTCTAATACCCGTTACCGTAAAGCAATTCAACTTATAATTGGGTAATCCAACAGTGGAAACGATGCGAACCGAAATCCGCACTAATACGAACTAGAATTGAAATAGCGAATTACAAATGCGTCTCTGATATTTCGTCTTGAACAAAATTAATAAACGGAACAAAAGAACATACTGGTTTTCTTTTACTGAATTTAACTGTAAGAAAACCATACGTTTTTACAGAATACACTATGTAATTCAATTTTCCATTAAAAAGCACTTTAAGAAAGTACTTATAATGTTTTGAGAGAAAAAAGAAATTGAAGATTTTCATGTTTTTTGCTATAAAATCTGAAGTATGAAAGATTTTGTACTTTTAAAAACTGATTGTTGTTCCTCTTCACACTTGGGAATAATTCAACTAATTTAAACAAACTTTTATTTCTTTTAATAAGCGACCCCCCATGCTGAAAATGTCATCTGGGACACCCTGCATTCAATAGATACTTTTACGTAGCACTGTATAATGAAATTATGGTCTTAAGTCTGTTTTATACTATACTATTTTTTCGTTTAAGAAAATCGTATACGATTTTCTAGTACGGTGTCAATCAGAAATTAAAAATCTTGAACGAAAAATTCGTACGAAATTACTACCTGCCCTAAATACGTCCAATTAGTATGGGCGCATGCGTATTCTACTGTAACTGTATCTGACCGCATATCATTTGTGGGTTAGGTTAACTGAAACAATCAAACGATGTTAAATACTACTTATTACCGTTATAATCCCTCACAATTTATTTTGTAGGAATAAATATGTAGAATGGAACAAGCGTTAAATATACGGTAAATTTGAAAATGATTCGCTTTCTGTTCTGTAATCAAATTGAACATTTGACATGGTGCCAACAAAATATGATAAAAGTTAATAAAAAGTAACCAAAATATATTGGAGTTTTCGTACCAAAAAATAGTACAATGTAAATGGTTCATATTTTACATGTTAAATTCTTAAACGAAATTTTTGTATAAAAAATCGTTACGATTTTCTTCAACGAAAAAATAGTATAGTATAAAACAGACGATAGACGTTTTCGTTTAAAGCAAAGCATTTTTATTTAACGGCTGTCACAAAGAACCGCAGTTAATCCAGGAAATGTGTGCTGCGACGGAGTCGACCATGCGAAAACTTACGTAACTAGAAATTTCTTAATTAAAAACTATGCGCCGTGAACAAAGCACGAATTAAAATGAACCTGTAGAACTGGCACAATTTATGTTAACGGCGAAATGACTTTTTAGTAGTTCCAACTTCTCGTTTAATGTTCTTTAATTATTACTCCAAGTGTTTGACTCATTTTTTCTTTAGCGACTCTAATTTAAAAAAAAAGTTATGGAGAGCGTATAGCACGTTCATAAATAAGAATGGCTCTTTAACGAAGCGTGTGTTCATTAGTTTCGTGGTGACGTTTAGTGGTGCAGTTTAAAATTGGTGACTTTACAATTAATGGACCATAAACCGGAAAACAATTTAGCTCAGGAACAGGCCAACTCTATTATTGCGTTTCGCTGGGGAAAATTTTACGGCGATGTGGCGGGAAATGTGCAGAATATTGTAGGTTATTTCAGTTATAATAATAACTAAACCCCGTTTAAGTGTCTTTGGTACTTTTATGAGATACAGTGATTGGTGAAATACGATTTTTCTTGATTTTGTGACTTATTTATAAAAGTAGATATAGCTAGTAATATCTCATTAAAATATTTAAAAAAAATTAACTGTTCCATAGCCGCGAAGGTTCATCAGAAAAATTAAATTAGGGGTAAAATCTCAAAACTGGATAAAACTAATTTAAAATAACAGTTATCTACCTATTAAAAAGTACCTTAAGAAAGTATGAATAAAATTGATCTAATGAAAAAACAAAAAAGTTACGAGAGGAAAAAAATTAATATTTTCATATTTTTGCTATAACATCTGAAGGAAGATGAATCTTGTACTATCAAAAAATTGATTGTAGCTCCTCTCATTATTTTTATTTATTCATTAATTCTTCTACTGTGGAGTTGTGTTGTCCTGACTATGTTTTTTGTCTTGTTCTAGATTTTTTATGCCTTTTTATTTAATGTTTCTGTTCGTTGCTGCATTTTTTACTTCGCCCTCCAGATTTTTCTCGGTCTACGTCTTTTGTTTTTTCCCTGATCTTGCTTCATAGGCTTTCCTGGTTGACCTTTCTTCTTTCATCCCATAAATGTGACCCAACCGTCCCAGCGGTCTTTCTTGTATTTTTGTTTCAACTGATTTTATCTTTAATTGTTCTCTATACAGGGTGAGTCATTAGTGGCGGATCGGTCGATTGTGGCTAAACGGTTTGAGATAGAAAGTTGATCAAACGGTATTCCATACAGTTTTTTTCTTCCGAACATGATAAAATTATTTTGAAACAGTCAGCCTTTTCGATTTTCACGGCATCCTATTTGCTTTAATAACGATTAGAAGAAAAAATGTTGAATATCTCGAAAAGTATGAGTTTTGTGTATAGGACATACTTAACAAAAATGTAAGCTCTCTTAAAGACGAATTCGATGACATAAGAAAATACAGGAGTTTGCATTTGAAAAAATCGAGTTACGAGCTTTTGAAAATCGTGGAAGTTGCCACCTATTTATGAACACTCTGTATGCGTGATTCAAACTTGTTCGTATCGAGCTAATAGAGCAATGTTTTCTGCATGTCCTTACCAAATTACAACTCTGTGCTTCGAAAAATGACTTCAGGAGAATTTTTTAAATAAAGACTTAAAAGCTGGAAAAATTTTGAAAATTATTTTTTTTTTAGTGACTAGGCCACATAAAAACCTGTACTATTTTATGTCGATGTATAGCTAAAAGAATATTAAATAAAAAATGGGGTGTTGTATTTGAAATATAAAAGTTGCTATTGGTTCCAGAGAGGTGACTCACCCTGTATATTTGAAAATATTTTTATCGTGTTCGGAAGAAAAAACTGTATGGAATACCGTTTGAATCAATTTTCTATCTCAAACTGTTTAGCCACAATTGAACGATCCGCCACTAATGACTCACCCCGTATGTTACATTCCTGATTCTATCTTTTTTGGTTTTTCCTTGGATTTTTTTGGAAACCTCTTTTCAGCTGCACTCGGCTACTATTTTTATTTGTGAGTGTCCACGTTTCACTTTCGTATAAAAGTACCTTTTTGACCACTTCCACTGTTGTTCGTTTTGGAACTTCTCTATTACCAAAAAATGTAGTTCCCAAACTGTTAAATATTCTTCCCACATTTCCTGTTCTTTCGCTTATTTGGTGGAGGCACTGGGTTTTAATAATAATAAAGTCTGCATCCAATAGTAGACGCGAGTTTAGAAACAGGTTTTTCACTTAGTTTCCATATTTAGTTCAGTAACCATACTACTAAGTATTACCAAATCATAAACTTTTCGATTAATTTGTTTAATTTTCATGAGGTTTTTTGTAAACCTCGTTGCAGGTTGGAACAGAGTATTTTAAAAGAGCTGGTTGCCTATATTTTTTGGATCTAGGATAATTCCCCGACAACAATTTACCGACGGAAGATTCCCCGACAACAATTCGTCGACAAACAATTCACCGACTGGAAAATTCCCCGACAGTAAAATTTCCCGACAAACAATTTATCGAATGGAAAATTCCCCGACAAATACGAAATAATAACTTCCCTTCACACTTTATCTCGGCTTAGGACGAGCAACATTATGCTGGCGTGTTTAAAAGTTGGAAAAATTCCTTTGTCATATATATTTTTTGTTTTTAATTTTTTTTTGTGTTTATTTTTTTTGTTTATTTTAAACGGTTTTCTTAATAAGTTAGGTTGTGGGCTATACCACGTAAATAATCGGAAATAGTTGCTTCCTGGTCATAATTATTTACAAGGGCTGTGATGCGATCAGCACAATCGCGATACTTTTTACGAGCGGGAGGGCCTTCGAGTCCTCCCAAGTATTGTTCGATTTGAAGCTCATGAAGACTTTGTTCACGTTTTATGGCTTGTATGAACTTCCATATATTGGGATGGTCTGCTGAAACTTGGGTCTCGAACGCTCGATGCCATCTTCATGCTGGATACTTTCGGCAAACAGGCCGCAGTAGGTTGGCTAAGTGCAACTGATGCAGTAGAGATAATACGATGTGGCGCGTCTTGGGTAGTTCTTGCGTTTTCACGTATTGTATTATAAATTTAAGCATTTCTTTTTCTCTTGCATCTGCAATATGATTATGCTCTCCTTTTGTTTTAAGAACAGAATCTCCAAGAGTTGTAACTCGCGCGTTGCACTTTATTTTAGAGTAATAATCACATTTCCAGTAAATTTTTTCGTTCTGTTTGTCTTTTTGGTATAAATAACCATCAAACAACAACTTTTGCTTGCCCTTTTCACAAATTCTACAGCCATGTTACGATGATAGAATCGAAATGTTATTTCAGAATGGGGAAGCAAGTATTTATAGTTGTGAGGACTATTAAACTGTTATAATAATCCCTTCTTAAATTAATCGTACATTCTTATGAAGAAAAATAAGTGAATTGTACTTTCAGGTAGGTAATGCTATACCGTTACCGTTAGTCCAAAATTATTCTAAATTATCATCAAGTAAACACTTTCAAGGAGGTAATAGGTACTATTACGTTAATCCAACGTTATTCTAAATTATAAACCATTAACTCTTGATAACTTTTATGTTGCTCGACCAAGATTAATTATGATAGGAACATTATTTTTCAGATTGTCGGGGAATTTTCCATTCGGTAAAATGTTTGTCGGGAAATTTTACTGTCGGGGAATTTTCCAGTCGGTGAATTGTTTGTCGACGAATTGTTGTCGGGGAATCTTCCGTCGGTAAATTGTTGTCGGGGAATTTTCCGGTTCCGATATTTTTTATCCGATATGTACACAATTTTCTCAAAAATAGAGCTTGATTCGTCTTTCTAAATGTATAAATTTCGATAACGTCATGGGTGGGGCGTGCCGATGTGTTTGTATGGTCGTACAATAACATTGTGATTTATTTGCAGACTTTTATTTTACGTTTCAGGACAACGTAAATAGGAAATGTTATTTTTGCTGCCATAGAGAAATGTAAAACCCGATATTCGTGACGTTTTCGAACGGAAGTATGGCTGTGATGTTCTGTTGTCGACAGGGTAACAGCCATTTTCACAATTGCAATAGAGAACTTTGTTTAACGCGAAAAGTTTCGACAGCTATGAGTCTGGCGCTGAAGTCGAGATGCTCTTGTAAGGCGCTTGACAAATAAAAAAAGCGCTCTTTCACTTTGATTGATAGTAACACAGTGACTGTCTTGAAAATTCTAAAAAAATATAGTCTTTTACTATTATTTATCTATGAAAAAAAAAGTTAATACAAAACAGTGTTAAATAAAAGCAGTCGAGGATATGATTTACAAAGTTTTTTTGCCCAGTTAAACACAGTAATTCATAGAGGTTTTAAGACACATACAAAATTTTTAAAAATCAGTAAATAACAGTATTTCACAATGATTTTTTTTTTTAAATTTCTGTCACCAAATATGAATATATTTACTTTGCCATGCGGGGAATTCGCTTAATTACCGTATGGTCAGTTGACTTTACATGTTCTTTTTACAAAAATACTTGAACGTGTTTGTGAAATCTGCGGCCGGCCTTTCGTCCCACGAGCAAATATTATTCAAGCACACAGGTACATTCCTCTTTGTCAAAAGTTTAAAAGGCCTACAGTTTACCTTCGTTTCGCTCCGAGAACTTCAAGTCAATTGATGTCACAGCCAATTTCGTCGATAACTCGAGCTCTCTCAGTATTTACCGACTTTTTAAAGACAAGTTTAATAAACCCTCGCATATCGTACATGTACACACGCCAAACATGATCCGTTTCGGAGCCAACTGCATATTAAATCCATTTATTTGTGGAAATACAGTAAATAAATATGTTCCCTTGATGGAAAAAAAAACGAAATATTCAGCCATTTAAACTTTACATTTGGAATCCACTCGCGTGTAACGTATTTCCGTCTCTTTCAAAGTAAATATTCATAAAAGCAACGCAGTTCCTTTGTGAGAATCACAAAATACTGGCAGAATTAAATATTATGTCTCGAACAATATTGTTGGTCATATTATATTGCATGAGATTGCTTAAAAAATATTCACAAACTATTCAATGGGATGAACTTATTTATTGTTGAAATTCAGCAAAATGGACTGAACAAAACAAACAGCCTTTGTATTATTCATACGAATTAACTGGTTGAAAATTAAAAAATTATTTTTTTCATTCATGTATATGAAAGTTGTCATTTTCTCACTGCCTACTCTACATCTATACTGTGTCTACATGAAAGTTTTAGTCTTGTCTCGCCACTTCTCGCCACTAGTGGCAAAAATAATGTCAATGTTAATGTCAATATCAAATTGTAAAATTTACGATTTTTTTCAAGCTTAAACTCATAATTAATTAAACTTGCGTTTATATTTTTTTCAAATTATTTAATTTTAATGTAGCATTTTATATAGAAGCCAAAGAATGGTACAAAAATTAATATTAAATATATTTCGTTTGCAGGTTATAATTTTATTTATGTCAATGTCAGTGTGGTGGTGTCGCTATGGAAATGAAATGATTAATTAAAACTTAAAACATAATAATTGTCATTTGGTTCGTTTACATTAACGTTCGTTCCATAATATAATTTTAAATTCGTAGAAAAAATAGCATTTACGACTCGAGATGAAATCAGTTTTTTTCGTTCGTATCAAATTTCGGAATTAAGGGATTTAAAAATATGCCTTATTTTGCTTGTTTGCTTATAAAATCTATACGAAATTATCCCTAGCGAGTTTTCGCAAAGAAATCAGCACGATATAGGCCGAATATTGATGAGAAATAACTCGGCAGGTCATGAACCGGCGAGTATTTATGGATGAAAAAGTCGGGAACGAAAATAAAAGGAGACAAGAGAACAAACAATAAAAGCGCACGGAATTTGAAATTGCTCGATTGACGGCGTTTTGAGGAAGCGGGCAAACAAAATCAAGAATGTATGAGAGCGTAATAAGACTAATACAGAGAAAAAGGGAACAGTTAAAGTGCAAAACAATACAGTTGATATCGGCTACATAAATTAAAACAAACATTTGATATTGGGAAGGAAAGAGGGAGAAATGCAGATTTGTGTAATGGCATTGCGTTGACATTAAAGGTACTAGAATTTTCTCATTAAGGCTGTCAAAATTCCAGCATTTTTTCAAATACCATTTTTAAGTTTTAATCGGTTATATGAAATAAAAAATGTTTACAAGAGGGTAGGATAAGTTTTTGGTCAAGTGTAGAAGAACACTCGGCACCTCCACCATATATTTCGTATCGGCTGCCGCAAGAATTTTACCAGCAGGGAATCTATGGATTAGTCTAGTTTGGACTAAAGACCTACCCTTTCTTTCGGTCGCCATTTTATTTCATTTTCGGCATTTTACATTGTTATTTCGATTAAGGATTTAAAAGAAAAAGATCCCTAGTTTTTACGCCTCTCAGCGTGTGTCGATAAATTGTTAATAGCGAAATGTAGGCCACTGTGTGACGTCGCAAGGTATGCAAAATGATTGTAGGGTGATTGAGCCAGCACTAGAGCTCATTCGTCAAATTATCCCAACAGATTTTCATTTGTTTTGATCTGCGCAGAACACTATAACAAAATTACCCTTGGTTATATTGGGTCAGCCCTAATATTGTTGCCCTAAATCCGGCAAAGTTTGCTCAAAAATTTAGTTACAAATTCAAACAACTCCGATCGGTATTGGCTAACGAATAAATACCCTCCCCACACAACAGAGCAAAGGTTTAATAGCAGCCGCCCACGGTACTGTAACAAATAGCAAGTATTCAACGCGTAAATAGTAATTTTTCACCCCGTCGACGGTTCAATTCATCTGGCACAGAGTTAAGCAAATATATTCACGGCACGGCCGTCTTGATAAAGGTTGTGTTTCACCTTAACAAGCTCTAATGCAATCAATCCTCGGGGAGCAAAAGCGAAATAGATGTAGGGAGCTGTCGGGCGGATTGAGCACGACAGACGCTCAACTCCGTTACCTGCTAGATTATCTTTCTGTATTAGATGGTACGTTTAGTGCACTTCGAATTACTGTCTGTTACTAACAATTTAATTTAGTTACACGGTCTGGCAGGAAATATCGAGAAATATATTGAAGTTGAAAATTACGGACTGCTAGATTTACAAAACTCGAATCGCTACGGCGGCTTTTAACTTGTTTAATTTGTATCAGCAACTCTGGAGATGAGTAAATAGAAAATTAACATGTAAATATTAATGACGGTGTAATCTGATGTGCGGAATAGGATTTTGACAAATTCTGTTGCCGTGATATTCGGAAGTGTGACTTAAACAACCCATAATAACAGCAAAGTTCTTAGTGGAAAACAACTTTGAAATAAATCTAACGATATCATTAAACGACCCAAAACAATCACACAGCTTGCCCAGCGTTAATAGTTCACGAGATACGAGCACTTGAAATTCCTGAAAAAATCGTGACTTTTTTTCAGGATTTTTGAACATCAATATCTTTGAAGTTAATAACGCTAGCTCATTGAAATTTTGAGGGAAGCCCCCTCATAGCGTGGGATGTCACGTTTTGATATTTTATCGAGGAGAAAAATTGGCTAACGCTAAAAAACAAAAGAAATGCGATACGTTGTTACGTGCGCTATACCGTGGATTTTTTATCGTTTTTTTTTTAAAAATCGGTTGTTGCTTCAATGTAAAGTTAAACATATTTACTTCCCTACTTTCAAAATTGGACTTTACAGCTTAAAAAAACTGTTTGTAAATGTCTAAATAATCGAGTTTTATAAACATATACAGGGTGATTTAAATTCGAGGGCGACCAAGGGGATCTCGCTTATTACTGGAGATAAAGAGCAGGTTTAAATTTGGCAAAGTTGCTAAATTTTATGATTATTAATGATATCAAAACAGATTTGAAATATCTTCAGCTGTTTTTGAAAAAATGAAAAAAAAAACTGAAAAAATGACTTCGTTTTTTTGCTCCACCTTTTTGTTTTTTATATTTTTTTGAAATTGTTTAAATTAAAAACAAAAAAAAACTGGGGTGAGTCTTATTTCGTCTACAACAGGTACCACCAATAACATTTTTGCAAGAACACAAAAAAAAAGTTTTTTGTTTAATTTAGATGCAATATTTTAATGTAATTAATTTTTAATAATTGTTTTTCGTTTGTTTTGTTATCGGTCTAGTCGATGTTGATATAGTTTTTTGTTTTTTTTCCATTTTATTTAAAAAAGCAATTGTTTTGATTTTGTTTCTGCAGCTGACGTGCAGCCGTTTAAGATAAATCAATCGGGTAAATACTATTTTTATCAATAAAGCAGAGTTCGGAGCGGTATCCTGTATAAACAAACGCTTTTTTTGGATCATAGACGGCTGTCAGCCGTTAAACTTTAATATTAATATGGATAAAACAGCGAAGCAACGGGCAGATTTATGGCTCCAAATTTTACGATTCACCGAAATCCTATTTATTTTTTGATAAAATATGATTAATGTTGATGTTTTCACGTAATATTTGTTTTCTTCGCCGTATTTTTCTTCCCGTGATATTGTTTTAAGATATCGGATACATCTAGGCTGCGCGGCTGCACAATTTCGCTGTCTATACCTAAGATAAAAACGCTTAGAAGGTTTTGTAAAGGCACATAAAGAATGGTTTGCTGTACCGAGTATTCAAAAAATATATTGTGACGGGCCGCACTGTTAAGCGATATTACCCTTATATTTATTGTTTTTAATTATGTCTCGGGATCATCTTTATTACGTGGTAGGTCCCTTAAACATTGTTTTACGCAATACAAAGGTCTAGAACAATAATTACACAGTAAGAAACCTAAAACACGACCATTTTAACAGCAAACTCCTTCATAATTTGATCGCCTGTACATTTCTCGGTGGTTGGTTTTTAACTACCTAAGCCCGACTGTCACAAGATTTTGAGTTTCTGTTGCCATCTTTTTTTATTGTAGTTGTATCCTTGTCATTCTTTCCTATAAGCATATTTGTACGAGTATTGATTGTGTTCTAGGCAGGGTAGATAAAAATCATGATTTTTTTAAAAAAATCAAAAAAATCGATTTATTTGATTTAAATCAGATTTTTTTGATTTAAATCAGATTTTTTTGGTTTAAATCAAATGTACCATATTATCGAATATAGTGATATATTCACATGCTATTTCTGTTTTGTGCTAATATATTTAATAACCAATATATTTAATTCATTGGTGAATTTTTGTCAAAATGAAAAATTAAATATAATGATTAAGAATTTTGAAAAAATCAGTGCTAAATGGTGATCTTTAATTAATTATATACAGGGTGAGTCATTAGTGCGGGATCAGTCGATTGTGGCTAAACGGCTTGAGATATGAAGTTGAATCAAATACTATTTTATACAGGTTTTTCTAAACAACACAATAAAAATATTTTCAAATATACAGGGTGAGTCACCTTTCTGGAACTAATAGTAACTTTTTTATTTCAAATACAACACCCAATTTTTTATTTAATATTTTTGACCGCCTTAATTTTAAATTTGCATCAATATAAAATACTAAAGGTTTTTATAAGGCTTTGTAAAAAAAAATTAATTTTCTAAATTATTCAAGGTTTTAAGTCTTTATTTAAAAAATTCTTTTGAAGTTATTTTGAAGTACAGAGTTTTAATTTGGTATGGACATGCAGAAAACATTTCTCTGTTCGCTCGATATGAAAAAATTTGAATCACACATACAGGAGTGTTTATAAATAGGTGGCAACTTTCATGATTTTCAAAAGCTCGTAACTCGATTTTTTCAAATGCGAACCCCTGTATTTTTTATGTCATCGAATTCGTCTTTAAAAGAGCTTCATATTTTGTTAAGTATGTCCTATACCCAAAACTCATACTTTTCGAGATATTCGACATTTTTCTTCAAATCGTTATTGAAGCAATAAAGTGCCGTGGAAATTGAAAAAACTGACTGTTCACTTCGCTAACGTCAAAAACTTTTTTTTTTTTTTTTTTTTGAATTATTGCATTTCCACAATGAATATTACTTTACAAGAGCAAATTGATATGGTTTATTCACCATTTCGTGTATTTAATTACTAATAGTAATACAATTTTGTTTTATTATAATTATTATATCGTATCTACTCATATAATCTGTGATTTAAATCAATGATTTTTTTAAAAAAATCACTTGATTTAAATCATGATTTAAATCTTGATTTAAATCAATTGATTTAAATCTGCTCAACCCTGGTTCTAGGTACGATGTAAAAAATTTATCAAAAAATCGTTTGTTGATCGGCAAAATCCAAACACTGACGTTGTCCTCCAAGATATGACCGTAGATAATATTTTAACGTTAACGTGTTTTACTACAGTTGAAATCCTCATAAATGGGCCCTTTTGAAGTGCAACATGTTTTAGTAAATGATGCGTCATTAGTTGTTCCGTGTTATGTATTTAAAAGTAAATGAAACAACGTTGAAGTAAAATTAAATTGATGCGAGGCGGGGCCGTTACAATGTATCGTACAATAAGTTTAATTAAAAATTTATTATGTTTGTTTTTGCAATATTGTAGACCAGTTTTTAATTAGTAGCAGTCTTGCTGGTGTACTATTTCTAGAGAAGTAGGTTCTAGAAAAAAATGTATGTGATTTCTAGTTACACTTATCAATATAACATAAATTGATGACTGACAAATTTAAAAGAAAAATATCAGTGGCGGCTCGTAAGAACTTGCAATGAAGGGGTTGTAGCCATAAATGTAACCAAAGGGTTTACCAAGGACGAGGGTTACAAAATTACAGTACCAGTTAAACTATAAGCAAATCTATGCTTCATTTATAAAACTATTATTAATTGCATTTTGATACTATCTATTTATATTTAAATTCCTTCGCTTTTCCTGGTTTGCCAATTTATCGATGACTCTTATTACAATTATTGTCAGTGTACTAGTGACGATTTATCTTTGGCGTTAGCTGCATTTAAAAATAAAAAAATATGGTTTGAATAAAATAGCCAACGATGAAGCAGAACTTCACTGAGGTGTCCCAACGTTTTTACCAGACTTTAAAGATGAAATTAACTGCCATATAACTGAGAAGTCACTTTCAAAATAGTATCAAAAACTTCACCTACTCCAAAGTCTCACAAGGAAACCTCACTTGGTGGTACTAAAGTCGTTTGATAGGACTAAGATTTTCCGAAAGAAGATCGTAAATAAAGAAGAGTAAGTACCAACTTTTTTGGCCCCGGAAACTCAAAACTTACCGTTAAAACTCAATTTTTATTTTTAAAAATTGCGCGAAATGGGTTAAATACCAGGTGTAAATGAACTCTGGCACACCCTCTTTTTTCTTTAGTTTTGATTTTGGATAAATAATATTTTAGACACATATGTGTAAAAAATCGGATTTTTTGAGCACATGCACACAATTGTTTCACTTCCGGTTTCGCCGAATATGACCCTAACTTTGTTGTTTTAAATGGAACACCTTGTATATTTTTACATTTTTGGGAAGAAGAAGCAATTTTGAGTACAATAGCATCATTTTAGTTAATTTTTATAACCTCAAATAGCCAGAGTTCATTTACACCTGGTAATGCAGATTTTCTTAAATTTGGATTTGGCGCCAAAAAATTTAAAACAATTATTGTTATTTACGAATTCTTACTTTTAAAGAGAAAACTTGGATCTTGTTAATAAAACATAAAAGCATTGTGATTTCACAATAATTATTTACAAGTTTATGTTCATAATACAATCTTGGTTTCCGGGTTTGGAACCGCGTCTTCTATATTTAGAAGTAGTTGACGTTTCGACCATTCTGTCTTGGTCTTTTTCAAAACGACTGATGGATAACGGCCGCGAAAGCCTCAAGAATAAAAAAGTTTATGTTCACTTCAAGTACCTTTTAACAGTTTAACCTATTTCGTGCAATTTTTGAAAATAAAAATTGAGTTTCAACGGTAAGTTTTGAGTTTCCGGGGCCAAAAAAGTTGGTACTCTTCTTCATGCACGATCTTCTTTCGGAAAATCTTAGTCCCATCAACCGACTTTAGTACCACCAAGTGAGGTTCCCTTGTTAGTCTAGAAAGGAGAGAGAATACAAAAGGCACGTGCATTGACGGGTAGGTCTTATAAAATTGAACTTAAAGAATAAAAAACAGAATCAGTGAAACCCAAAGCACTGTTTGTCACAAAAGATCGCCAGGCAAAAATTTTACCGTTTGCAATAGTCAAAGCAAGCCTTCTACATCCAATTATATCCAACATGTATCGTCTTGGTACTGTTTCTTGTGCAAAAAAGAACGTATTAGATATGATTCAATGGCAAAAATGTCCACAATGGGTGCTCGCTTTTTGCGCTTATGTGTGCCCATTGACAAAATTCTATTTCTGTCCCTTCTCCCCCCCACAGCCGTTGTAATAAAATGTACACTATCAAGTTTAGCTGCAATACAGACGACAACATGTTTTTTAGTTTAAATGTAAACAAGTTTGAAGTATATGCATAATTTTATTTGAATCCGGAGGGGCTGCAACCCTGCAGCCCCCATGGACCAGCCACCCTTGTTCCATTTTAATAAAATTTTGCTCCTGTTTGACTATGTCTGTGTATGTTCTGTGATAACATCAAAGATGCTGGTTAGTTAATGAGAGCTAATCATCCGTTAAATCTTGACGTAGCTTTCAACAACCGAGCTACAGTTCCTTACTTACCGACCGGGGCTTACCAAGTGGAAACGTTTTACGAGGCGCATTCATTTTTACGGCAGTTTTACGATCTGTTTATTTGATAAACTTTTTTTTCCACTCGAGGCGTTTGTCAGTCTTCGTTCGCGGATGTGACAATGTTTTTTCAATTCTTACGCGTCCGCCGTTCCTTTCAGAACTCCATCGACAGCGCCCTTTGTATTTTTCAACCCGCTTTGCGTCGACTGTTTTATTAAACTCTTGTTTTTCGTTTTGCAGAAATAGCAATGCTGTTACCGGGCTCCTTGTCGCAGATCAGGAGGGCCAACGAGACCAGTGACATCAGGAGAAATCTGCGACTTAAGGATCCAGAGGAACATCCCGAACACGATCCCGAACGAGAGTGAGTACACGATTTTTTCTTCTATCTTGTTTCAGTCGGACGTTAGCGTTTTATTTCTTTGACACTGCAATTTATGCCTAGTTCCATCAATTTTGTTTAAAAAAGGATTTTACATCGAATATTTACGCTCCGCGAACGCAGTTCGCTTTGGAATACGTGAATTATTGAAAATGTTGCTCTCAGATCAAGCTGAAAAGTTTTAAAACGTCTCTGATTCTTCGAGCGGGCACTTGGTTTATCGTTTTTCTGCATTAATTTTGTGTTTTTAACGCGGGTTTGTGAAGATCGTCGCTTTTATGAGGCGCCCAGATTTGGTTCGTTTGTGAAATGCTGCAATGAGTTGTGGTTATTAGATGAAAAAAGGTGTTAAAACAGATTGGTGCGGTCATTTTCGCCCAGGGCCTCCTCCGTAGGTAGATCTGTAGTCCGGGTGGTACCTTTAAATTGCCGCCCCCAAAAAAAATTATTTGAATTCCAAAGGAGTAAAACAATATATTATCACGAATTGTAAATTATACAGGGTGTGTATAAATTGGTGGAAGCGCTACACGTGGCGATGTTCTTCGTAAAATTCCAAGTCGAAAATCTTAATACGAAAATGTTGTACCATGCTTGCTGTGTCTGCAGGAGGTCCTCAAAGTTTTGACATTTAGTCCTATAAAAAGCGTTACTCCTATTATTTAATATTTTTTAAAGAAAAATCTGCGTTTTGGAATAAAAATAAATTTGCAATAATATTTTTTCCTAGATATTGTTTTTCCTTTAAAAAATAGGTGTTGAAAATATGTAAATCACTGATTTGAATGAAAATAATACATATGGCAACATTGTTATTAGCTGTCATCTCTGTTTTTCTCGTAATTATTTCTAGTTTGTGTTGGACGATACCTAAAAGTTTGCAGCTATGTTATAAATACCTAAGTAAAAATTGCTGATAAAAAAATGTCCAAACGCAAATCAATCGATGCAATGTTGCCAAATTTTTGTTTCTTTAAATGGTTCCTGAGGCCATAGGAAGCATGGTACAACATTTTTGTATTAAGATTTTCGACTTAGAATATTACGAAGAACATCGCCACGTGTAGCGCTTTCGCCAATTTATACACACCCTGTATATAATTATTATCTTAGCGAACTATTCAAAAAAAAAAACTACTGATAATGATGTGACTATAGCACCTTTTTCAATACACTCAAAAAAAAAATCATAATAACGACACGCGCGTCATGTTAGACGTAGTTAGAATAAAAAATTGCCACAATATTATAGTCACATCACGAAACCTCTCCAGATTCTTCAAAAGCACATATTCAATACACAATACGATAATACGGTCCACATATATTGCTTTAAAATAACTTCATAAAAACTTCCCCAGTCTCGCATTGAAAAAAACAGCATTAAAACTTTTTTGATATTATCTAAACGTTGATGAATAAGTTAGATACGATAAAGGAAAAGTTTAAAGCAAAGTTGATGAAAACCTTGCGGGCTTTTCGTACTCAGTCTTTTGAGAGTGAATTTTTGAAAGTAATTATTCATGCATAATTCACAAAAATTCAAAATGTATTTAAATTAAGATTTTGAAGGCATAAAAATTTAATGACGGTATTTAAATTGTATACATTACCGTTAGATAGATACTTTGGCATGTATAGGTTGGCAAGCAATTTGCAGAAAGTTAAGTTTTAAATAAATGCGTCTTTGATAGCGGTTCTTAACCAGTTTCCATCAATGTACCCCTTGGCCTCACTGTGAAGCGTCATGTATCCCTTGTCATTTAGTCAATTTCAAAAGAACTTTTATTTATGCATAGTAATAATGTTATCATCCATATATGGAGTATATATTGCAAAAGAGGTACCGACGCTTGGGCGTATTTTGGTAAAATTGACAAAATCGGCTTCGACTATGTTAGCTAAACATGCCCTGGTAATTTTAGAACCATGACTTTAATAATTTTTATCATATTGTATCTTATACGGGTGTTGTCTTACGGTATTAATGTTATTATTCATATATGCGGTATATATTGTAAAAGAGGTACCGACGCTTGGGCGTCTTTTGGTAAAATTGACAAAAACGGCTTCGACTAGGTTAGCTAAACATGCCCTGGTAATTTTAGAACCATGACCAATAATTTTGTGGTATTGTTATCATCCATATATCGAGTATATATTGCAAAAGAGATACCGACGCTTGGGCGTCTTTTGGTAAAATTGACAAAATCGGCTTCGTCTATGTTAGCTAAACATGCCCAGCTAATTTTAGAACCATGACTTTAATAATTTTCTAGTTATCGCATCTTGTACAGGGTGTTGTCTTACGGTATTAATGTTATTAACCATATATGCAGTATATATTGCAAAAGAGGTACCAACGCTTGGGCGTCTTTTGGTAAAATTGACAAAAACTGCTTCGACTATGTTAACTAAACATGTCCAGGTGATTTTAGGACCATGACTTTAATAGTTTTCTAATTATTGTATCTTATACGGAGTGTTGTCTTACGGTATTAATGTTATCATCCATATATGCAGTATAAATTGCAAAAGAGATACCGACGCTTGGGCGTCTTTTGGTAAAATTGACAAAAACGGCTTCGACTATGTTGGCTTAACATCCCCAGCTAATTTTAGAACCATGACTTCAATAATTTTCTAGTTATCGCATCTTGTACAGGGTGTTGTCTTACGGTATTAATGTTATTAACCATATATGCAGTATATGTTGCAAAAGAGGTACCGACGCTTGGGCGTCTTTTGGTAAAATTGACAAAAACGGCTTCGTCTATGTTAGCTAAACATGCCCAGCTAATTTTAGAACCATGACTTCAATAATTTTCTAGTTATCGCATCTTGTACAGGGTGTTGTCTTACGGTATTAATGTTATTAACCATATATGCAGTATATATTGCAAAAGAGGTACCAACGCTTGGGCGTCTTTTGGTAAAATTGACAAAAACTGCTTCGACTATGTTAACTAAACATGTCCAGGTGATTTTAGGACCATGACTTTAATAGTTTTCTAATTATTGTATCTTATACGGAGTGTTGTCTTACGGTATTAATGTTATCATCCATATATGCAGTATAAATTCGACGATGTAAGCTAAACATGCTCAGGGTATTTCAGAACCATGACTTCAATAATTTTCAAGTTATTGTATCTTATACGGGGTGTTGTCTTACGGTATTAATGTTATCATCCATTTACGATGTATATATTGCAAAAGAGGTACCGACGCTTGGGCGTCTTTTGGTAAAATTGACAAAAACTGCTTCGACTATGTTAACTGAACATGTCCAGGTGATTTTAGGACCATGACTTTAATAGTTTTCTAATTATTGTATCTTATACGTGGTGTTGTCTTACGGTATTAATATTATCATCAATATATGCTGTATATATTGCAAAAGAGGTACCGACGCTTGGGCGTCTTTTGGTAAAATTGACAAAAACTGCTTCGACTATGTTAACTAAACATGTCCAGGTGATTTTAGGACCATGACTTTAATAGTTTTCTAATTATTGTATCTTATACGTGGTGTTGTCTTACGGTATTAATCTTATCATCAATATATGCTGTATATATTGCAAAAGAGGTACCGACGCTTGGGCGTCTTTTGGTAAAATTGACAAAAACTGCTTCGACTATGTTAACTAAACATGTCCAGGTGATTTTAGGACCATGACTTTAATAGTTTTCTAATTATTGTATCTTATACGTGGTGTTGTCTTACGGTATTAATCTTATCATCAATATATGCTGTATATATTGCAAAAGAGGTACCGACGCTTGGGCGTCTTTTGGTAAAATTGACAAAAACTGCTTCGACTATGTTAACTAAACATGTCCAGGTGATTTTAGGACCATGACTTTAATAGTTTTCTAATTATTGTATCTTATACGTGGTGTTGTCTTACGGTATTAATGTTATCATCCATATATGCAGTATATATTGCAAAAGAGATACCGACGCTTGGGCGTCTTTTGGTAAAATTGACAAAAACGGCTTCGACTATGTTAGCTAAACATGCCCAGCTAATTTTAGAACCATGACTTCAATAATTTTCTAGTTATCGCATCTTGTGCAGGGTGTTGTCTTACGGTATTAATGTTATCATCCATTTATGATGTATATATTGCAAAAGAGGTACCGACGCTTGGGCGTCTTTTGGTAAAATTGACAACAACTGCTTCGACTATGTTAACTAAACATGTCTAGGTGATTTTAGGACCATGACTTTAATAGTTTTCTAATTATTGTATCTTATACGTGGTGTTGTCTTACGGTATTAATCTTATCATCAATATATGCTGTATATATTGCAAAAGAGGTACCGACGCTTGGGCGTCTTTTGGTAAAATTGACAAAAACTGCTCGACTATGTTAACTAAACATGTCCAGGTGATTTTAGGACCATGACTTCAATAGTTTTCTAGTTATTGTATCTTATACGTGGTGTTGTCTTACGGTATTACGTTACAATCCATATATGTTGTATATATTGCAAAAGAGGTACCGACGCTTGGGCGTCTTTTGCTAAAATTGATAAAAATGGCTTCGACTATGTTAGCTAAATATGTCCAGGTGATTTTAGAACCATGACTTCAATAATTTTCTAGTTATCGCATCTTATACGGGGTGTTGCCTTACCGCAATGGTTCTGAACTAGTACCCCTTGGCCTCACTGTGAAGCGTCATGTACTCCTTGTCAATTGGTCCATTCCAAAAGAACTTATTTATGCATAGAACACACAGTATAAAAAATATTTGGTGCGAAAATTGTTGATTCTTGCGCTCCACCAATAAATTTTTCCCGTCATTGTATTTGACGCATACCCCCTGTAGAAGTTTCACGCACCCCTTGGGGTTCCATGGACCCCTGGTTTAGAACCCCTGTTCTACATTATAAATTTTCGTGTTATCCATATTGAACGCATGTTCTATACGTTATGTAATATGAAGGACTTAACTGAAGTGGTAAGTTCAAACTAAAACACTTAAGTACGTAGGTAGATTTTACAACGCCATTTAACAAAGTGGATTGTGAACACGGTCCGGTATGACGCCCCGGACTAAAAGCAACACATTTAATAATAAAAAGTCCTAGAATTGGCTCTATATAAACTCCGGACGGGGTGAAGGAAAGTCCGGGCCGGCAATAACCGACTCTCCGACGTCTCTAGCAAAAGCCATTCTTTACACACCGGTCATGTCGATAGATGGAAAAGCTTCCAACTTGGCGGTTTATTGACAATAAAGTAGAAAACATCGTCTGCTCCAAAACTGCCCGTGACGAAAACGCCGCGTCGCCGACGAGAAAAACAAAACAAAATCGCCACGTATGTGTTGTATTATGATTGGATATTTTCGTATGCAGTGGAAATAAAAGCATAACGTCGTCCATGCACATTGTCCTGGACGGGACGAAACAGGACAAGACGTAAAAGTTTTGATAGTTCGCTTTAAACAAATGTAACTTGGAGTTTTCTACCGAACTTCTTTTGATGTCTAGGGAGTTTGTTTACGTACACAGAATACCTTGGAGAACACTACCTTAACCATATAGTTTGTTGTTAGAAACAAAATCAAGTAATAGAATTTCATTCTAGAAAAAGAAATAAGAACGTGTCTTGCAACTGTATTAATTATGAATTTTTCGTTGGGAATTGATAAGCGAAAAGGGTGTTACATAAAGTAAGAACGTTGCATACTGGAACGCGAAAACAAAACGCTCGGTATAGTTGAAAATAATTTTAGGTTATGCAACCATTTATCGTGAACAGGTTCTATATGAAACATTTTTTTATGTGCACTAGTAACGAAGCTATGGAAATATTTGTCTTGCGTAGGATTCAAAAATGTCACTTTTGTGGAGAATGTGGTCACGTATTACTCAAAAATGGTTCATTTTAGGTACAAAAACCTTGTACATCTTGATATAAAATTTGATTTAGCATCGAAATAATACAAAATATACAGGGTTTTATATAGAAACTGGAAAAATCTTCTTTTTTTTAAGCTAAAACAAATATCCTTTACAAAATCTAGGTTAATTTGAATGGCCGGAGGGACACTTTAAACTTTTTATACGCAAACTCCCACACACTTCTGGTTTGATTTTTGGTTATTAAAAAAAAAAAACTACAAAAAAAAAGTATAACCTTATATCATTAAAACGAGAAAAAAATAACCTTTTAAATAAGGCCACAGCCAACTATGACTTCCATTTAAAAAAATGCAAGTTTGTGTTATAACTCGGAAATCGAGAGTGCTATGAAAATTTCGTTAACATATTTAAAATCCTCGTAAAAATATGTATAAAGTCCAATTTTAATTTTTGTTTCAGCTCATGTGCTTACGGAGTTATTTAAGTTTGAAAAAATCGACCTTTTTCAGTTTTTTAAAAGTATTTTAAAAAGTTGATAACGTAGGTCAAATTTGAAAATGGCATCGAATTTCTTTTTAAATTCTGCGCAAATATGCTAATTTAAACGTTTCTGTATCTTTAATATTAACGGAGTTACCCATACAACAGATTAGAAAAATGGGCACCCTGTAAAGCCTTACAATTTTATTCAGAAAAAAGTCGATTGTTTTGGGATGGTCTTATATTTTCTGAAAATGTTAGACACTCCAAGCAATGCACTCCTATCTTTGGTTTGCTCAAAAACGGCCTAAAACAATTTTTTGCAGCTCCTCAAAATTTTAAAAAAGTTCCAATTCAAGTTTTATAGTCTTACAATTTTATTCAGAAAAAAGTCGATTGTTGTGAGATGGTCTGCATATTTTTTGAAACTATTGAAGACATGCTTAGCAATACATTTCTATCTTTAGTTAGTTTAAAATCGGTCTTAAACAATTTTTTACAGCTCTTCAAAGTTTTAAAAAAATTCTAAGACAATAATAGTGCACGATAGATTTTTTCTGATTCAACTTGCATGAGTGAAGATTTGTCAAAAGTAGATTATTTGCAACGCACGAGTTATATTTTGTCAGAAAATTTCCTTCACCTAACCTACCTGTCAAATTAAATGTACATTATGTCAAATTTTACAACCACTGTCAGAATAGTGCGTTAGGGGTGTGGTTTAATCTATATTAAAGTAACCCTACTGGTCGCCGAAATTCGTCAAAAAATTATCAAGACCAAAATATTCAATTCCCTCTCCAAATTTATATTTTCGACCAATAAACGCATGAAAATCTGTTAATTGCAAAAAGTATAATCAGTGTATGATTAGCTATGTTTATTGGTTGAAAACACAAATTTGACAGGTGAAGGGAATTTTCGCAAAAATCGGATGGCAAATGAAAAAGGAAATAAGTTAGTTGTGTGGCAAATGAAAAAGTACAAGGAAATAAGTTAGTTGTTTATTTTTGGATCACACAGTAAATTATTTGCTATTTCACGCTTTCTGCACTCTCGGAGTAAAACCACAGGTGTCGTGTGTTCCCTAGTAATTATCGTTTGCAAATTTTCTAGGAACGTTAATATGAGAGTCATATTCCACCCGGTTATCGCGAAATAGCTAAAGAGCCGCAACAACAAATTCCCATTTCAGTCAAACCTCACAGTCGACCACAACTAAGCACTGCGCAGTTCGCTTTATCGAATGCCTTGGAGGAATCGGTGTAAATTGCGTCAACTTGACACCCACCCTCGAGAGAGAGCTACAAGATAAACTCCCGAATTCCAGGAGATTTGCGACAGTCCCACGTTCCGCTAACTGTTCGTTCCATTTCCATTCATGATTATGTAATACATCAAAAACGCAAAATTGGAGCGTTCGCTCGACTGTTTAGATAGTTTGAGGTTGCTAGGTAATTTATTAATCGTTATGTTCCAGGAAAATAGAAGCTTGGGACATCGATAAACTTAGCTTTAATACTATGACGCTAATTTAAAAAAAAAAAAGATATTCCTTGTCAAAGTTTTCAATGTAGTCATTGTCGATAAAAAACCTGCTGCAGAGCATAATTTTTTTTGACCACTTTTGAAGCTATTTTAAGCGTCAAAACGCCCTCGAAAATTAAAAAACTTTTGAAATTTTGCCCAAAAAATTATAAGGTTATACACTTGAAACTTTTAACAAAATTTTGAAGAGTCGTAAAACTTGTTTTAGGCCGTTTTTCGACGAAGCAAAAGTGCATTGCGTAGGCGCTTATGTCTTTGCAATTTCAGAAAATTTAAAGACCATTGCAAAATTTTTGGATGTTTGTAATAAACAAATTGCAATGTTATTATGAAGAGTAAAAAAAAATTGTTTAAGACCGATTTTAAACAAACTAAAGATAGAAATGTATTGCTAAGGATGTCTACAATATTTTCAGAAAACAACAATCGACTTTTTTCTGAATCAAATTGTAAGACTCGTGCACTCGTGTTTTTTTCAGCTCAACTTGCATTCGGCCAGATTTACCAAAAATTATCGATAATTTCCAATGCACTTGTTATATTACTACTGACTATTCCCCTCATGGTCATATAAACTGATATAAACCAATCACTTTGTCAAATTATAGTCACGCCTTAATGTTTTGACCAATCACGTTCATTTTTAAGCGATAAAATCCCTAGGGATTTTTTCACCTCCAAAATAGCGAAAACATCCCGTTGTCATGTCAATTATATCCTTAGCAACCTGGTTGTTTGTTTACAGATGTTTGACAGTTGTAAAATATATTATTTGACATGAGCCGTTTCGGAATAACTTCCATAGAAGAAATACAAAAAACTGTTGCAAATATAACTCCCAAAAATACTGTTGCATCCAAAATGTCAATATGGAAACAATTTGAAAATTTTTGCAAGGAAAGGAGTTACGATTTAAATGCGCTACAGAGGTTGGTACGCTATCGAAAATGTTAACAAATAATAAACGAAGATTGTAATTATTTTTGGTATCTTATTTGGGAAATAGTCTAATCAAATATATTTCGGAACATTATTTTGCAGGAAAAATTTTAACTCAAGTTTGTTACTTATAGGTAACATCCCTCGACAAAATGAATGACAAAATCCCTCGCCTTCGGCTCAGGATTTTGTCATGTCTTTTGTCTCAGGATGTTACCAAAGTAACAAACTTTTGTCAATAATTTTACCGGCAAAATAATGTTCCCTTAATATATTATAACTGATAATTGGCTTGAAACAGCGTGGATTGATAAAGATATTTTTATACAACATGCAAAGGACAGATTTGGAACATAAAAAAGAGTATTTGAACTTAAACTTAGAACCTGCATCAAATATTATTTTAGGACAATTCAAACTAGTTGAACACACGCGATTCTCAACCCTGAGACAGCAATAACAAACGACAGTAGCTTAGAACAATACAGAACGTAATGTTTCATATGTATATTAATACAAGTCGGTGAGAAGTCGTCTGGAAACAGAATAAAAACCAGAATAATAATATATTGCATACGTTTTGCATTCGGTGGCGTTTCATTTCCTCTCGAATACGTCAAAACTCTACGATCGCGAAAGAGATTTACATGCGCCGAGAAATCTCGTAGTCAATTTTGTTTCTTAGTTTTTTGTTTTCAAGAGTCATGAGATGGCTGAGAAATTGCTTCGTTATATCTTTGTCGGTTGGTCTAGTTTAATTAAGTGACACCTAATTGCTTTCAACTGTATGCATTCACGGAAAAATACATAACATACACATACGAGGGCGTGTCGATAAGTTTCTGGCCTATGCTAGAAAGGTACTGCATATCTACCAAGTTGCATTATTTTGCCCAAGGTGATCACCCTTTAAAGCGATGCACACAAGGTTAATAAAGTAACCCAACTTTTTGGGAAATGCTTTTTTTTCTTGGTTTGCAAACCAGGTCTTTAACCCATTTGTCCCCACCACAAACAAATCGTTTCAATTTTTTAAATAAAGCGTTTTTTATTATTAAAAATATGTCCAAAGTACCACTAAGCATTTCCACCTATACAGGGTGCACCACGACCCTGAGATTCTTCGATAGCTCCTTTATTAATGAAAATATCAAAAAATGTTTAATACAAATATTGTGCGAACCTATTTTCTACATAACCTAAAATTATTTACAAATATACAGGGTGTTTCGTTTGACCGGCACATGAAAAAATTTAATTTTTTTAAATAGAACACCCTGTATATTTTTACATTTTTGGATTTCTCTTAAAATTTACTTTAAAAAATGTTAAAAGTTATATGGGTCTTAAGTCAAACGTTTTCGTAAAATTTACGTTTTTGTGAAAATTTTGAGCGATACAGCACTGTCAATTTTTTTTTTACATTAAAGTTATTTAAAAAAGCGGTAAAATTTAGTTTAAAATTTAGATTGACAATAAATTAATTAACACTTTGCGCTAGCTACATTTTAAAAATATTATACAGGGTGTTTTTTACGCTTGGTCAAACTTGTGAAACTTTAAACATCGATAAGTCATTTTTCTTAAACACAACACCCTGTATATTTTTACATTTTCTTGTAGAGAATTTAATTGTCTTTCGAAATTATTAAGCATGTCCTATACCTAAAGTTAATATTTTTCGAGCTATCTCGATTTTTATTAGTATTACTAAGGCAATTAAAATATTTTAAAGTGGGCCATGGACGTAAGTCGTAATTTTTCAAAGAATTTTTTAACAAAAGAATAAAAAGAGCTGCAACTTTAATTTTAGGCTAAAAATGTACCCCATTTTACCGAAAATTATCGTATAAATTGTTCAAGATTATGTCCTTGTTCTACGCACAGCCGTAGACCTTGTCTGAAAGACTCTAGCTCCCTTTATAACATTTCGGGGGTTATACCATCAAAAGCAACACGAATCCTGTTCTGCACATCTTCAGCAGTTGTTGGGGTGTCTTGATACACCTGTTTTATGGGTCCCCACAAAAATAAATCTATAGGGGTAAGATCAGGTGACCTAGGTGGCCAGGAGATTGGTCTACCTCGCCCTATCCATCTATTAGGATATTCTGTGTTCGGCAACTGCATTACTTCCTGTGTTGCTTTTAATGGTATAACCCCCGGAATGTTATCAAAAGTGCTAGAGTCTTTGAGACAACATCTACGACTGTGCGTAGAACATAAACAAGGATATAATTTTAAACAATTTATACGATAAATTTCGGGGAAAAAAGGTACATTATTGGACTAAAATTAAAATTGGAGCTCTTTTTATTCTTTTGTTTAAAAATTCTTTGAAAAATTACGACTTACGTCCATGGCCCACTTTAAAATATTTTAATTGCCTTATTAATACTAATAAAAATCGAGATAGCTCGAAAAATATTAACTTTAGGTATAGGACATGCTTAATAATTTCGAAAGACAATTAAATTCTCTACAAGAAAATGTAGAAATATACAGGGTGTTGCATTTAAGAAAAATGACTTATCGATGTTTAAAGTTTCACAAGTTTGACCAAGCGTAAAAAACATCCTGTATAATATTTTTAAAATGTAGCTAGCGCAAAGTGTTAATTAATCTATTGTCAATATAAATTTTAAACGAAATTTTGCCGCTTTTTTAAATAACTTTAATGTAAAAAAAAATTGAAAGTGCTGTATCACTCAAAATTTTCACAAAAATGTAAATTTTACGAAAACGGTTGACATTAGACCCATATAACCTTTAACATTTTTTAAAGTAAATTTTAAGAGAAATCCAAAAATGTAAAAATATACAGGGTGTTCTATTTAAAAAAATTAAATTTTTATATATCAAACGAAACACCCTGTATATTTGTAAATAATTTTAGGTTATGTAGAAAATAGGTTCGCACAATATTTGTATTAAACATTTTTTGATATTTTCATTAATAAAGGAGCTATCGAAGAATCTCAGGGTCGTGGTGCACCCTGTATGTAACTAATGGAACTTAAAAAATATTTTATGAACTGTGCTTAAACGAGTACACTGGGAACAATTGGGTTAAAGCATCCAACCCGATCTCCTTTGAAGTAAATCCTTTGAAGGCTTCCTTGGGCTTTTGAAATAGATATTAGTCAGAAGGGGCCAAATCGGGAGAATATGGTGTACCTATAGTCAACGATTTCAAATGATTTTCTGGAGGGCAACAAGTGACTTGCAGGCAGGGGCGTGTTCCTGTAAAAACAACACGCTCCGTCGTGTTTTCAGAAGTTTAGCCCAAAGTTTTGTTAACAAGGGACACCTATAGGTATACTCCATTCACCGATTCTCCTTGGTGTTAGTAATCAGTGAAAATTATTTCACCGTAATCCCAGGATACAGAGCGATAATTTTCCCTGTAGTTTTCAGCACGCGAAATATTTTGGGCCGAAGAGAACCAGCAGGTTTCCACTCTTTTAACTTTTCTTTGGTCTCCGGATCATCTCGACGAATCCAAGTTTGGTTTGCCTGTTCTTGGGTATTTTCTCCATGTATAAAAATAATGTAATAACATATCGATTAAAGGATTTCATCTAAGAAAGTAACGGTTTTAATAAAAGGCATAATTTTCTTGCGAAGAACGTGATTCAAATGAAATTCGATAACCGCGAACAACTGGCGCACCTGGAAACAAATAAATTTTGACATATTACAACGAAACTGCCACAATATGTGATTATATTGCTTTGGCTAACGACCGTGCGTTATATTTGATAGAAACCTGCGGTAAAGGTCTTGCTATCAATCTTTATTGACATATTTATTTTATGGTGGAGCACAACAAAACCGAAGATAGTGTATTTTTAAACGAATAGACAAAAAATACTTGGAAAAAAATGCAAAAGTGAATTTTCTCAACTGCCAGCTGGTTTTCGAGTCTTTTTGCTTTTGTACGTAATTAATTTCTAACCCTTTCACTGTCGGGTTATTTTTGTATGCACAGGCCGTCTGTGTCGGTTTTTTTTTGTTTTTAAAAGAAAAATTCTGGTGGATGCGTCGGGTTAAAAATTAAGCTAATCGTAAGACAAATTATTTATTATCTTTGTTATTAGGGGAGTAACAAAAAAGTTTTTTTCACAAAAGTTGTTGAAATTTATTAGCTATATAACCTACAATTATTTTTAAATGCACAGAGTATTTAGTTTTCGAGAATCAATATGCAACATTACTATTTCAAATAGAACATCCTGTATATTTTTACGTTTTCTTGTAGATAAATTAATTGCCTTTAAAAAATATTAAGCATGTTTTTGAATTAAGTTAATATTTCCAGAGTTATTATTCTGGTGGATGCGTAGGGTCAAAAATTAAGCTAATTGTAAAACAAATTATTTATTATCTCTATTATTAGGGTAGTTACAACAAAGTTTTCTTTCACAAAATTTCTTGGAAATCATGAGTTACATAATCTAATTATATATTTGTTAAATCTTCTTAAATAAATTGCATAAAACTTTTCTACAAATCACGGTGGCTTTGAAAACCCAACGACAACTTTTTTTCGATTATCTTCTGTTTTGTCTTTGACCGTATGATTTTTTTTGTAATTAATTATTAGGAAGTATGAGATTTTTTTAAATAATTTACATCTGATGGGCAGCCAATAAGACATGCTTTGGTTACCAACACTTTACGACGATATTTGTGATATAAATTCATATACAGGGTACAAGAGATACGGGTTTGCTTAAATTAGATGAATTAGTCTTAAGTGTGAGAGGAGCTATAATCTATTTTATAGAACTGTTTTATAATTCGATAGTCTTTGTAGCTTTGTTATCATATAATTTTGTGCAGATTTACAACTAATGAAAATTTTGACATGTTGAGATGCCACATTTTTTGCCATAGAAACATTGTAAAAACGGATAGTTTTTATTCTTGGATTTGTTGTGGATTTTTGGTTGGTTTTTCAGCGGAACCATATTCTTTTGAATTGATTTTCATATTTCTGTAATTACTCGGACTATGTTGCCTTCTCTCGGAATGTGTATTTATTTACAAAGCGAACATCCTATGCGAACTGTTCATTATGTCCCGAGAAATATTAACTTTGGACATAGGACATAGGACATACTAAATATTTTTTATCAGCAAATAATGTATTTCCAAGAAAAGTTAAAAATAGCCATACAGGGTAGAGGGTGTTCCATTTGAAATATTAAAGTTGCATATTGATTCCCGGCAACTAAATACTCTGTGCATTTAAAAATAATTGCAGGTTATATAGCTAATAAATTCCAACAACTTTTGTTGCAAAAACTTTTTTGTAACTACCCTAATAACAGAGATAACAAATAATTTGTCTTAAAATTTGCTTAATTTTTTAACCCGACGCATTCACTAGAATTTCAACTCTGAGGGGCAGATTAACGTATATTTACAGGTTTGAAAATAGCAACATATTATTGCACAACGTATATTTACGGTTTTGACAGTGAAAGGGTTAAGTAATAAGTTATTTTTAAATAAACGTTTTATGTTGAAGAACCAACAGAATTTTAAAAGTTCCATTTGAGTTTTGATACATCTTTTGTTATATTACAACTTCTAATTTTAAACTCGTAACCTGCAAGTTTGTGTCGTGCCCTGCTATTGTTGTTCAAACAAACTATAACCGGTTACAATCAACAGGAACAGCATCATACGTTATCGGGTTTGAACGACATGCACGCCAAAATCGCCCTATTTCGAAGGCTTCGACAGTTTCGCCGCTATGTTGCAACACGGAGTGTCCACATCGATCAAACTTTATCGGCAGGTGTGCATATAAAACCAGATAATACAAAGATTATCGCGGCAAAACATGGTTTCGTGCGATGAATAAAACCCTATCACGCCATACCGGATTATTCTGCACGGCCAATTCCGATCGAATTAGTTCGGCAATTTTAGAACGATCGTAAACAACAGCTAAATAAAACAGAGAAATTTTGAACGGGAAATCGATTCACAAAGTATTTTCTTGTGTTTTCACTTAAATTGCCCCAACAAAGTTTCAATTCAACACAGATTTTTTTAAAATTTATTTATTAACAAATCCAGAACATAACAAGACGCACCCAAACAATGTTCTCGTTTTTAAACATTAAAACAATTACCCGAAACAGATATTAATTTCTTGCGCAAAAATATTATTACGCTTAAAGACTATTCTACCCTCAATGGTATAAGGGACCCGTTGGGTACGAGCGCGCAGCGCGAGTAGTACGAATATCGATTTATTCGATTTTGAAAAGCAATAACGACTGTTGTAAATAAAAATTTGAGCCATCCCCAAAGAAGACGACCCGCTTAGTTATAATCGATAATATCTCGGGAACATAGAGACATGAAACGTGCACCAAACGAAAGGAAATTTTTGCGCAAGGGGAATTTTACGCGCAAAGAGAATTCTACGCATAAGGCGGGGTCTAGCGGTGAAAAAGCCCCGATGGGGCGGGCTACCGAATCGCTAGTTTTTAAACATTTTAAGAAAGTTACCCAAAACAGATAATAAGTACTAATTAACAAAATATGGTTGACTGAATGAGTGAGTTAGGATGATAGAATTTGTATACAGCAATGTTTAAATGAATGAAGTGACAGGTAAAAAACATCAATGTTTTGAATGTTCGGTTATATGAATGAAAAATTCTGTTGATTGGCGAGTTAAAAAAAATATATTTTTGTTACGAGGTGAAAAAAAAAGAGATGGTGTCGTAGACCTAATCTTGGTGCGTTAAAATTCATTAGCAAAAAAATTCAAGAACAATCTATTTTGTACTTAACAATTTTGTGGAGAAATATTATTTCACTAAGTCACTAGATTTTAAGGAGAGCATATTTAGATCTTTATAATATTGCTCGTATGGTTTCTCTGGAAATTCGAAGATTTTTTGCAAAAATAATATGAATTTCTTTTGGATTTTCTCGATTCAACTAGTAGAGATTTCATATAATAGAAGCGAATTTTAAAATGCTATTAATATATGAATAATACTGTATTCTAATAACTTTAACATTATTGAAATGTTTTGAGGAGCGTATGATAAAGCCCAATAATTTTAGGAGTTTTTTTTTTCTAATATATTCGATATGCTCATCAAGTTTCATGAAACTCCTAGATCTTATAAACAGCGGTGTTCATAAAAATTGAATTATTAGTATAATTATGTGGAATTATACTTTTGTTTCGTGGGAAGTTATTTTCATACTTGTTGACATTTCATTTAAGGCAAGTTTGTTTGTTTAACAGTATATTTCTAATCTGTGGCGATTCTCTTGTAGTAACAAACTATCTGTAATATTTGTTATTGTTCTGAATATTTTTAAAACATCGGCATATTGTAGGTATTCAAAATTCCCACACAAAGAAACTATAATCGATTTTGAAAAAAATTGTAATGATGTGACTTTTTGGTTATTACAAAGAACGTTTGAGTTATTTCTATAAAGCATATAATTTCTATTTTTACATATTGTATCATAATTACTTACAATATCGTTATTTTTATTATTTATGTAAAAACAAGACTTACAAATTAGCATTTCCAAAACGAATGCAATATTACTTAGGTATTTTTCATGTAATACTTAATAAAAATCAGTCGAGAGTTTGGTAGATCTTAGCTAGTCTTAAAATGTCTGCATTTTATTTACTTCGGTACACTTGCATTTCCCTAGTACATCCTTCGAATTTTGCATATTAAGACTCGGTAGGCCGTGGTTAACTTGATTAACAGCCTGTAATGAATTCGTATGAAATATGAACGGCCCCTGTAATTAAAATATTCATATAAATTACACTTTAATACGTGTAGTTAGCAAGATGTACACGGCTGCACCGCACGGGGTATACTCAAAATAAATAAACAGGGATCTTGTTTGAGCTCCGTGGCAACGTGCTAGCATTTGTTGTGTGTAATTAATTTGATTTAATTAAAACAAGTAGCCCGTGTGTTAGTGAGTCTGTAGTTTTTTTTTTAACGAAGGCTCCTTATTAATTTAATTTGGCTATGAAAATGGGAATGGTCGACTTTGTGAAGCCGCGCGAATATTATTACTGAATTAATTAAAACGTGTTCAAGGCACATAAAAAGTGTTTTCGCAAGCTGTTTTCGTTTTCAAAAGTAAGGAGCTCGTTAAAATGATATTAGGTTTGTTCCATTTACTATTCATGAACTATCAGGATTCTGCGCAGTATCAATATCGCGTCCAGCAGCGTTTCTGAGAGTTCACCAGACGGTTAGTCGGCTGTCCCATTGTAATCTAACAACTACTTTTGGATTAGTTTTGCGGACGTCAAAACAGTACATGTATTAGGACAATAACTAGCGCTGGGATTATAACACGCATGCGCTGTTTACAATTAACGTGGCCTCTGCTAGCTATGCATCGCCCTACCAACCCTATGTAGTGCTGGTTTCTTAAGATGTTGACGCTTGCGTGCGCAAATTTCTATGAAGCAACAGACACATTTGTGATTTACACTTAGGCGTTCCTGCAGCGGTTAATACATTTCTAAGTACATAGTTGACGCATGAGCAAAATCCAGTTCATGAACTAATAATAAATTAGTTCCAAACTAGCTGCAGGAACAAGCCTGACGTTTTCAAACGATGGACGAGATAGAAATAGTCACGGGCTGAGCTAAAGTGCCCGCAAGGATTGTCTCCAGAAGTTAAAAAGACTCTGGCACGCAGGGCCGGCGCTAGTAAACGCGGGGCCCGACGCAAGGACAAGCTGCGGGGCCCCCTCCTCACAAAAAAATTATTGTTACATTATCATACAGTTACAAATAATTAATTTTTTTAATCAAATTTTGAACAAACAAGCTAAAATAATATTATAACAAACATGAAAATTTGACAAATTGATTATGAACGAAGGAAAGCAAAACAACTCATATTTTTATAAACGAAATAGAAACTCAATTAAAATTAATCTTTCTAGATTTAGCTTCAGCAAAATCTTTTAATAGCTTGTCGAAGTCTCATGACTTCACTTTCAATTGACATAATTGCGAGTGAATTTAAACGTTCTTCAGAAATAGTGGATCGTATGTACGTTTTAATTAAGTAATTTTAATTTTGAAAAACTTCTTTCGCCCGCGGAGACGGTTTCCGGTATAGTAAGGGAGATTCTTAGTGCAATAAATAAATTTGGAAACGAGTTTGGACGATTATTGCAAGCCAAATATTTAAGTATATTTAAAGGATTGCAACAACTTTGTGGAATAGTTATTTTTAAAGCTTCTATTTCTTCCGCCAACGCGAATCCATTCAAGTCCACCGATTCGTCGTATTTTAAAGCAGTTTGTAAATCAGCAGCACATTTAAATATAGTCTCTTTGGATTGATTGTGTAATGTCCATAAAAAAAAAACTAAATAATGCCTCTTTTAATTGTTTAAATCGAGGTTGAGGAGACTGCAGTGTTTCATCTAACACTTGATTGAAACAGTTTATTTTGTATGCTTCCTTTGCATCAACAACAGGGTCGTCTGAGGACTCGTATGCAAATTGCCTTTTGCGTTTTCGTAAACGTTTCAACTGGAATTGTGAAACAACATCTAAATCTTTTGCAAGATCATTTGCACCGATTAATACAAACTTTTTTCTGGGTACACTCTAGCCATTTGCACATTTTTTTTTAAGTGAGTATTCCCGAAGACAGATCTGAGGTTTCACTTTGTAATTCTTTGCTTACTAAGTTCACTTGGAAAAGCAAATCATGCAAGAAAACTAAAGATACCAAGAATTTGTAATCTTTCATTTGAGTAGCCAAAGATTCTGCTTCACTTTTTGCGTTTCCGTAAAGGTTTTAACTGGAATTATATCACGAAAGCTTTCGTTAATTGATTTTACAATAATGTTTGGTAGACAATCTATTATATTACTGTGGTATAGTTTATTTATTAAGTTTAGTATTTCACTATTGAACAATAACTTTTTTAAGTGATATGATAAAGAATGGCTTAATGTTTCTGTGCTATTAATAAGCATTGTATTTAATTTTTCATTTTTTGAGCGCGGGGCCCTAGGCGAGAGAATCGGTGGAATGTGATTAAGGCAGGCCCTGCTGGCACCAGTGTATAGCTACTGCAGGCGACTGTGTTGAAGAAGGCCACTTCAATTTAATATAATTCTTTATAAAGCAAGTTTTATGACGCTATTATAATCCGATAGAACCACGTACTTTGTGTACGAAAGTTAAGAAACAATTGCACTTTAATTTTCAAGCGCACTAGTTTATTTTTATCTCGAGTATTTCGCGTTCAATTGCCTTCGTGTGATTTTGTTCGAAGTAAGTTAAAACGATTTCCTCCAAATTTGGCGCAAACACATCGCTCGTAAAACAAATGTAAACGCAACGTTCGCCTCGCATTCCATCAAAATCGAACGGCGAAACTTCGCAAATCGTCTACAGAAATATTTTGTTTCAATGCCGCGTCGACACGGCTTACTATATAAAAGACGTAAAACTCGCTCAACTATCGAGTAGTGCGGAGTTTATTGGTCAATTTTTGAGAGAGGCGAACGATGAAAAGTTTGAAGGAGTCGCCGGAAACGGAAGTCCAATTTAAGGGGTCCATTTCCCGTCGCACTCACCCTTTATCCTTTTACCCACATCATTCTATTCTTGCGAGAAAAATTGATAGACCTGTTTCATACCAATACATCAAAACTGTTTGTCATATAGAAAGGAATTTTACACGCGTTTAATGGCTCGGTTTTAAAAATTTATTTACACAATATGATAACTACCGCTTTAAACTTTTTAATTTAACTAATCTACTGTGACTAAGTAGCACTGTACTCTGCTTTTGTACACTTTTAGTCTACACAAGTTCAAAGGGTTTTATCCTTTTGGGCCTACGCACTAGTTTTTGATTATCGAGAAGTTGGAGCACAATGTTGAAATGTCTGTGGAGCCTCTCCTCGTGGTTTTTGGCAGCTTCTTTAATTTCTTCCTGGACAGATTCAACCTGGAGTTCCCGGTGTAAATCGCTGTTCCGAACATACCAAGGAGCATTTATTATGATCCTTAATACAAGGTTTTGGAATTTTTGAAGACAGCTGTAGTTGCTTTTTTTAGTACAGCCCCATAATTGTAGTTTATATGTCCAAACAGGCTTGAGCACCTGTTTGCATAGGAGCAGTTTTGGATACAAAGCTGGTAATTTCTTCCTATCAGCCAATACATATCTTCATACTTTATCTTCAGCTGTTCCGTTTTCTTTTTGACGTGTTCCTTCCATTTTAACTTGACGTCTAAGTTTAGGGCAAGATATTGAGCAGCCTTTTTGCAAGGGATTATATCATTATTTAGATACACTGGTAGGTAGTTTATCCTTTTGTTGGTGAAATTAACGTGGGCAGATTTTTCTTCGTTAATTTTTATAAGCCACTGTTTTGTCCATGCATATATTTTATCGTTAATTTTTAATCATCTCCCACCTTCACAGGGGGCTGAAAAGTGCGACCCCTTTTGGTTTTTTATCAGAACTTTTTGGAGGCTTGAAATTTTGCAATTTAAAAAGTTTTCCTAAATAGCTTAATTTATTATTTTTTTAAATGGATCCCTTGAGTTTTTTTGTAGAAGCTGAAAGCTTGATTTATTTAGAAACTCATTTTATTCTTTAGTTTTTCCTGCAAAACCTACAGTTTTCGAGTAAAAAATAAAATGAGTGAACATGAACCATTAAATAATATTCTAAAATAAATCGATTCTTTTTGGTGGTTCGTGGTGAATCCATTTTTGGTTTTCAGAGCCTGCCCAAGAATTTTCTAATGCTATTTTCCAGAATCTTTCCGTATAGTCTGCTCAACGAATTTCCTACACTAATTCCTCTATACTTTAAGCAATCTTTTCTGCCGCCTTTATTCTTATAAATATTTTCATGAAGTAATTCTAATTAAACAGAGTTCTGTATTTGTAAGTTAGCGATTGTTTTATTTTTATTTTAGCCAGACTTTTCCATGGAGCTCTTTTATATTTACATATCTATCCAGTTTTTCTTATTTTGTTTTCTTACGTTATTAAAGAACACGAAATGCATGCATATACAGAAACATTGAAGCAACACAGGAGTACAAAAAAACGAACACGGTTTTCCGTTAGCTCTTATCCCAGTAGGCATTGCTTATTAAATATTTCACTTGCTTGGTTGCTTTTGTTTTGCACATTAGCATTGATAGCAGCTTTAACTTAATTAAGTCCATTGATCTGTGAGTTTAAACGGGAGCTGGAATCAAATGTTGCCTTTAATTATGCAAAAAGTGGCAAAAAAAATCTTGAGAGTTATAAAAGTTTTCTTATTTAAATAACCTTATTTAAATATTCTTAAATATGCTTACTTTATTTGCGTCCCGTATTTATATTTGGTTTAGTTTATACAGGTTATTTCGTTCTATAATTATATGCATCGCTGCCTTCATTATAATTAATGTAAACACAAGATTGGTGAAAATATTCATAGGCATTTGGATGCGTATTCTAATAGGACGCTTCTAGTCTCAAGGCTTTCAGTTCGAACAAATATTGTAAACTAGCACTTAGCCCGTCCTAGGACGGGTATATTGTATATCTTAAATTTAAACTATTACTTTTTATAATACCGTGAGCTGCAAGTTAGACACTGTTATGTTACCGGTGAGTAAAAATTTACGGTTCATTAGACACAACTCAGTCGGCCAAATGACCCGTAGTAGTTTACTGCGTTACAGATATTTTGTACCTATATTCATGCGTTTCAGAGTCACAGAGTCACAGAGTAAGCCTGGAGTTTTATATATTGTAAATACCTAAGTAAAAATTGCTGATAAGAAAAGTCCAAACGCAAATCAATGGATGCAATGTTGCCAAATTTTTGTTTTTTTAAATGGTTCCTGAGGCATGCTACAAAAGTTTTTGATTAAGATTTTCGACTTAGAATTTTACGAAAAACATGGCCACGTGTAGCGCTTCCGCCAATTTATACACACCCTGTATATCGATAAGTTTGATTTAAAAGCTGTTAGATTTAATCTTTGAAAATCTGCAAATCTTTCATCCTACTCAAATCATAATTTATTGTGAAACAGTTTTATCTATGTGCACAAGCCTTTATTATTGAAACGAAAATGCTTTTGTTCCTATTTTTAACGTTTTATACAATAATTATCTTCCAGAATTGCTTTGTAAACTTCATATTATCTTGCAGGCAAAGTGAGACGGCACATTTAAAACGATATTTGAGCCTGAGCGCTTACATAATTTTTAATCTCTGCGAAATAGCTCTGGCTATGAGATCCTTTTTCTCTTTTGTTTTCGCCCGAATCAAGGTATTCATGAACGTTTTTACGGCCCGCGCAACAGTAAAAGTTTTATTCTGCATCTATTTTGCGTTTATTATGTTCACTCGTTCGAAACTTTACCATTTAAAGCGCCCAATGCGGTATTGAAATTTTTCAGTTTCATTGTAAATGGTTTTTTTTACCAAAACAAACTAGAAATGTAACGCGTTCTATTGCAAATTTTGTTTATCGTTTTATTCCTTCTCTTTAATGTTTATGAAATTGTGAACGAACAAAAGGGAATCGTAATGTTGTTTTAATACTCACGTGAACTGGATAAACAGAAAATTCCAGTTGTTTTGAGGCGAGTGTATTCAATTTTACTTCTCATGTATTTTGTATCGAAGAATCTTAAATTTAAATGCGGTATAAATTATAATCGTTTAGCTTGAATGTAACCCTGTAAGGTAATTCTTGAATAATTACACTGGGGAGCTATTTTTCGTTTGAAAATTATTGGGCTATTTATCTAGCATCAACATTATATAAAATTTTAGAAAGAAAAGTAAGAAATGAAGTGAAAAGAAAATGGAAGCAGAACAGGCAGCCTTCATGAAAGGAAAACAAACGCAAGATCATATAAGTATAGTTAAAAAAATAATGGAGAGAGCAAACGAACAAAGGATAAAATTATATCAGGCGCTCGTGCATCTGAAAGCTGCATTCGATACAGTGCCAAGAGAAAAATTGTGGAACTGCCTGGAAGAACTGAAGGTCGCGGAAAAACCTACCCGGGCAATAAAAAGTGTCTATAGAAAAGTTAGAGGGGAAGTACGAATAAAAGGTACCTAAATATTCCAGGTAGAGGAATTAATCGGGGAGATTAGCCTAAGCCTCCTACTATTCAATATGTATGTGGACAGACTACTGACAAGGGAAGGTCACGATACGTTGTCGCTAAAATTTGATTCCGGCTGTGTTGATTACATCAAGGGCATCAAAACTAAATTTTTTCCAGAGTTATACGTGCCACTGGCCATTACCTTTGGAAAAATAGGGGAAAAACTGAACAGCTGATTAATAAAAGTAATATTTGCGATCACGTTGGCCATGAAACCGTCAAAGACAAAATCAAAATTTTTCTATTTACCAACGCGCGCATCCTTTCCAAGTAAAATGGTGCAAAGTTTTTGAAAAAATCTTAAACGGTTCCGAAGAAAAACGCAAAAAACGAGGCCTTTGTAAAAACGGCTTTCCCTATGTTAAACGCCTATGCAAGTCGCATAGATATAGTAATACAGATATACAACTTCTCAATTCATAGCGCTTATGCAGGGGTTTCGTTTTTGACGTTTTTCTTCGGAACCGTTCAAGAGTTTTTCAAAAACTTTGCACTATTTTACTTGCAAAGGATGCGCCTATTGGTAAATAGAAGAATTTCGATTTTATCTCTGACGGTTTCATGGCCAACGCGATCGCAAAAATGACCTTTTTGTACTAATTTTTCAGTTTTTCCCCTATTTTTCCGAAGGTAATGGCCAGTGGCACGTATAACTTTGCAGAACATTTAGTTTTGATGCCCTTAATGTAATAAACACAGCCGGAATCAAACTCTAGCGACAACGTATCGTGACCTTCCCTTGTGAGAAGCAACTACGAAAACAATTGGTGCATCATATCTATTTCTTCTTTCCTCTACCCACGAAGTTGTATCTTTCTTCTGCAAGAACCAGCCAAAGTTACCAATCACAACCAGGTCCCACCATCCTTGGTAGCTTTCTTCAATAATTCGACTTAAAGTTCTCTTTCATTAAAAAAAAATTGCTTATGGGTGCTCCTAATATTTGAGGAAAATAAGACAAACAATTTTGCCTACCGGCGAAAATAATGAAGTTGTCTTTGAGTAACTCCAAAGTGTCTTTGGTTGTAGTAAAATAATTTTTTTAAATGAATCTGGGTTTATATTTCTGTAATATTCGTCAACGTGCTATATGCTTCTTGGTTAACACCGTCCGCCACCACATAAATTGGTGAATAGATCGGGCTTCGATCTACCGCGGTCAGGGCACGAGACGCTGACCAATCTGGTGTATTTCTGACTTACTATATCGTAAATATACTCTGCTGCTCGTCCGATGTAGGAGCAAAAAAAAAACCTTTATAAAACCCCGGGATTGGCTTCAAAATTGATACGTGCTTTGAAAAGTTATTAAAGAAAAATTCTATTTTCCCCTCGATCGCTTTGATTATAGGATTGCAGGATATTGGATAAGATACTTTTATTGTTGTATGTGAGGTTATTAGAACGTTACTTTTGCTCTTTATGTGTGTTGCTATATTTTTTAAAAGAGTCAAGTTGTGAACTTAAAAATAACTGATTGTACAAGAAAGGCATTTAATTAAGTACAAAAATGTTCTAAGAAATTATGGATATGGCTCAAATTAGTGGCTCTAAAATTATTAGTCTTTTTTGCTTAATTGTAGACGACAATATTCTGTTGTATTAATTTGTTTTCAAGTTATTACTTTTTACTGATAAATGTATAGGTCTTAAAACGCCGAGGCTCCAATAGTTATTTTCCATTTTCTTGTGTCTTTTGGTATTCCTTTTCCATTCTAGACCTCCACTTGCCCAAAATCTTTTGTTTCTGGCCCCTGGCCCGGGTCAAGTGTGGGGTGCAATGTTTTGTATGCATAGAGAAAATTATTAGACGAATGACTGACTGTATGATAAATTCTTATTCTTGCTTTTTTGGACATTTTTTTAACTTTACCGTCGTTGTAAGAGATTCAGCACTTCTACTTTATTTTGAAAGTCGCTTTTTAATTTCTTTCCTTTTTTATTTTTGTTTGTTGACGACATTCCTAGGTATTAGCAAATTAATTTAAAAATAATAAAATTGTGTAAAATGTCTAGTGATTTCATTAAAACTTTACACAATAAACCGAATCTTACAGAACGCACGCGCGCGTACAAGGAACTAAGGCCTAATAGTCCTTTTGCATGTCGTTGAGTTATAAGGCAAACGTTTTGAAATATTTTGGGCATTATTTTAAACCTCGTAATGATGAGCAAGTTTGAAAAAATGTCGTGATTTATTATTATCTCTGTGTGTAATAGCGTGCACTTTGGAAGATTCTAGACCAGAGTTGCTCAACCGGGATCTTAAGGGGTCTCTGGATCGTGTTCAGTGTCCATAAATAAAATAGAGATGCAAATGTTATTTAATAAAGCATTGAAATTTTTATTAGTACAAGTGAATTCAGAAAAATAAATGCTATTTGATTATGTAAATGGTAAAAATTGCGCCCATAAGAAAAAATAAAATTGGACATTGCTTATTGAATAATTTGCATGAACGTCTTTAAAGTTTTATTTTTGATATTTTTATCCCTCTTAAATTAAAGTGACGCTGTTAAGTTTTTTTTTTTATAGTGGTTCATGTTTTGCATTTGCACTTACAGCAAAATTTTGTTTGTTTGTTTGTTAATTTAAACACTAATAGGGTTTATAACAATGCAATCTGTTCTTTAAGACCAATGATCAGTTTAATTCTAGCCTAAATTAACAATGTTCAAACTTAGTCTAAAGTTTACCCAATAGTAGTCCTTAGTTTGCTAAAATATAAGTACACTAATTATTAACGTGCACACTACCGCTCAATCTCTGCTCTTAAACTTTTGCTTAAAGTTACTCAAAAGTTTAATCCTTTTAAGTCTTCTTACTAATCCTGTGTTGTCAAGGAGCCGGATCGCTTCGACGTTCACATGTTGATGGAGCCTTTCTTCTTGGCTCTTGGCAAACTTCTTAATGGTGTTGGTTACAGTGTCCATGTGAGGTCACTAATTCTGCAGTACCAAGGTGCATAAGCGATGTTCCTTAGTGTTTTGTTCGGAAATCTCTGGATTACTCTGTTTGGTGCTTCCCCATAGCTGTATCCCATATGTCCATACAGGCTTTAAAATTTGTTTGTAAAGCAACAGTTTATTATGTAGGGACAGAGAGGAATTCCTCCCGATTAGCCAGTACATTTTTTTATATCTGATACCTATTTCTTCCCTTTTTTTCTTGACATGAGCCTTTCAGCTTAGCTTAGCGTCCAATGTATTTTGCTGTGTTGGAGTACCTATGGAATTTGTTTATTATTTAAGATGATTGGTACATGTTCAATTCTCTTGTTGGTAAAATAGACGTACTGACTTAGTTTCATTTAACTTTATAAGCCATGTTTTTGTCCAGTTGTTGATCTGATTGGCAGCTGCTTGTAATTTCTCGGATGGTTCTATATTGTTTTTTTCTACTGCTAAAATAGCCGTGTCGTCGGTTTCTATAGTATTGTTTTTTAACTTTGGAATATCACAAGTATACAATAGGTAGAGGACCGGACCTAGTACGCTTCCTTGTGGAACCCCTGCTTTAATTTTTTTAAAGTTCTGTGTAAGATTCTACTTGCTTTATTCTGAAGTGTCTCTCTGAGATGTAGGTCTGAAGAATTTGGAAGTATTGTTTTGGGAGCAGCGATCTTAGTTTATAATTTAAACCATCATGCCACGTTAAATTAAATTAATTTTCATTAACGCTTATGAAATTTGCAACGGGCTTTGATCTTGGCCTCTTTACCGGTGGTTACAGTATTAAAAATGTTGAGGGTCGCTGCTCTACATTTAGTAAATGACATAAGGAAACAGGAATGCCGGGATTCCCGTCCAGGAATAATACAAATATTCCAGGCTCTTCCTGTCTTGACCCACATAAATTCAGCAGGAGCGTCTCGTGCCATTAACATTCTTATCATCTTAGAGATCCATTGTGGGCCGCCATTATCCCATTATGAATCAGAATGTTCGACATCATTCCGAATGTCTATTTTTGCGCGAGTATAAAAGAAATTCGCAGAATTGTGAACGTTTTTTTGACTGGCGGATCGCGTTACCAATTTCTCTGCGATTTAAAGTGTAAGCAGATACGATAATCTTTTTCACGGTTTGCCTGTTAAGAGTGCGTTTTCATTACAAGCGTATTCGCGCGAATGAGCCTCGCGCGTACGCGTCCGTATTCGCGCGACTGAAACAAACCAATGCAAGCATATAAGAGCGGTTATACTACAAGCGAGAATTCGCCCAAAACCACTCTCATATGCTTGCATAGGTTTTTTGATTCGCACGTATACGGACGCATACGCGCGAAGCTCTTTCGCGCGAATACGGCTGTACTGTAACCGCAGCCTAAGTCACAGCGTTTAAAGGACCTCGCAGACCAACGCGATATAGTGGGAGCGGGAGCGGGAGCGAAAATTTCGCGCTCATGGCGACAATAGGATATCGAGAGGTTGACTACACCAGCGCGGTTTAGAGGATGCGGGACATGTGTTAATCGCTATACAGATCCCGCGCGTTTTTCGCTCCCGCTCCCGCTCCCGCTATATCGCGTTGGTCTGCGAGGTCCTATACTGTTACTATAATAGTTGTTTTTATACCTATAGAGAAAAAAAAAACATTTGTAATGTTCTTTTAAACTTCAAAGAAATACAGAGAAAATTTAATTACTGGAACAATTTTCAGAGCTGATTACGTTTACTCTGCGTATAGTTTTTGCAATGTTAATTGTTGTTGATGGGACAGAAGATATTAAAACGGCTTTGTTCGTTGCTAACTCTTTTTAAGTTTGTATGAAAATTTTGACAAAAACGGGATTCTAAGAAAATATTGAGATTTCACAACAGCAATTTCAGAACGAATCCCTTTGAAATTTTGTTCAACAATAGTATCATAGTGATTGCTGACTAGTTAAAATTTTAAAATAATACACAGGGTGTTTTTTATGCTCGGTCCAATTGGTTAAACTTCAAACACGGATAAGTCAATTTTTTTAAATGGAATACCCTATATATTTTTACATGTTCTTATCGATAATTTAATCACCATTAAAATTTGTTAAGGTCTATTATGTCTAAAATTAATATTTCTCGAGTTATTGCGGTTTTCATGATAATTAATGGGCATAAACAAAATATTTAATAGAAATTAATTAGTCGGCTTTGGAAATAACTCGATAATTTGTTTTAAATGTCAAATAACGTTCTATTTTCATCTTTAAGCTATAGGTATGTTTACCCGATTATAAATTAGTTTAATAAAAAACAATAAAATCAAAATTATTTAATCGACGTAAAAGAGTTTCCCTTTTTAGGCCAAAGTGACGAAAATACATACCTTCTAAGAATACATATTGTATGATTAGTTTTTGCAATATACCGTAATCGGGGGCTACTTGGACACCATTTTATCACTTTTTTAAAGGTAATTCTGAAACTAATCGATATTTTGATTTCAAATAAATTGATTTTACCGACAATAAAAATATACAACACCTAAATTATCCAGAGGCTCTAATTTGAATACAGTTTTTGAAAAAAAAAAAAATGTGACCAAGTAGCCCCGGGGTTGGGGCTACTTGGTCACACTCGAAAAATTTAATAAAACCAACAATATATCGTCGGTAACATTAGTTTCATCGTAGTTATATATGTTAAAATTATCCACATCTCTTAAAGCATCATTAATGTTGTTGAAAAAATTTAAAATGTCTATACGGTCAACGGAAGCACTGGATCTCTTTATGTTAGAAGCAAGACGTATGGACAGTTTGTTTCTTTGGATAAACAAATTAAGGAAATCCTCTCCAGGGATGTTGTCTTTAAAAATACTAACTGTTTTTCCCTGTTTTTCAAGATATTTTGATATAACAGTCCTTACATCCAGCCTAGTTAGAAGGAAACCCCAATTGGCGACAACGCCAAGTGTCTCCGCTATGGTGGCCTCCTCTTCGCTCGAAAAAACTCTTGGATGACCAACTGGCCCCAATTTTTTTCCAAGAACCTTCCTAGCTAATTTTGACCAAGGCACTTTATAGGTTTTTGCTGTCAGTTTCTTTGACATTCCAGCTTGAACGGTTTGTATGGCATTTTCCAGATCCTCGACTTTAAAATTACGATAAGGTTTGGAACCGGGAGTTCTTTCGTATTTGCGCACCATATTTTATTTATTAAGTTACCTGTCACAAACGATAAGAACATGCCAAAACCGAAAAGTAAAATGTAAACAAGTAAAATAATAAACAATAAGCTAGGTGACCAAGTTACCCCGGGGTGTTCAAGTAGCCCCGGTTTATCGGCAACTAAAATTGCACCCCTAGTATTAAATAACTAATAATATTATTAATATTAAATATCAACTTGATAAATAAGACTTTGGAATTTGTGTGTTTCGTTTGGCAATTATATGTTTTAATTTGTTATGCAGTCCTCAGGGCTCGATCCAGGGGGGCGCGAGCAGGGCAACTGCCCAGAGCGGCAAATTTGGGGGCGGCAAAATTGGTAGAAAGAGGAAATTAAAATCAATAAAAAGCAATAAAAAGCAGAGTATACAGAAAAACATCAGAGTTTTAGTGTACTTAAGAGTGGGTACAATAATAATTCTCCAATGGTAAAGCGTTTAGGATTAGTTTAAAGTTAATCATTCCACTTTGAAATTTATTTTCAATCTAATTCTCTTACTTAATGTTACAACTTACTATGTTTTACATACAAGGTTGACTGAGAGTATTGTACAAAAGGACTTTACCATAAGAGCATAAGGTGATCATTCGTCCCCGATTTTCGGGGACAGTCCCCGAAACAAGACCCAAGTCCCAGATAAGTCTTGTCCTGATTTACATTATTTTCTCATGAATTTTTAAAATAATTAATGGAAGCTATGGTACGGCATTGCTGCAAAATTATGCAAATCCTATAGTCTGGCAATATTGTAACAGTGTAATCGCTCATTGGAAACGAAAACTGGAATAGGACGAAGTTTTGAAATGAGCAAAACTGTCCGAGTTTTAACTTTCCGCTCTTTAATTGAATTTTGCATGTTCCGCGAAAATTCGTCGAGTTTTTTTTCATAACCCTTGGTTAGTGTCCCCGAAACTTGTGAGAAAAAATTGGACACCTTACTTTAGCATGCAAAATTAATTAGTTGCAAGTGTTGGCTCTCCTGATCATTTTCCGACATAATTTTATGAGAGGTGAAAAATTTGCGTTTTAAATTATTTTTTATGGGTAAAACTTGATCTTCCTTATTTATTATCATATTTCGGCGATTTTTAAAAATTATTCTCATCGATTGGCCAAATTGTACTGTGAAAAATTATTCTTTACCTGTCAAATAACTTTAAGGTGCGACCTCGTAAATTTTGGAAAGCGCGTGTAGCGTAAAATGACACATATGAGAACTTTTTTTTATTTATATAAATAGGTCACTACTATATCAAGACGAAATTATTACAAAATATTAACGAAGTTTTTGCAACAAACAGAACTCAGATATCTTTGTCTTTGTAGCATCCTGGCGTGTAGAGTTTTTTTAAACACTGTTATTTTCCGAATAATGATGCCCACTGCACTTTTAAAATTTAGATCACATTAAACTTACCTTCATGCAAGATATAATAGCGCTTATTTATTTCCCATTTCATATTTATTTAGTAAAAATTTCAAATAGGTAATTCTAGAAAAGTGAGAAATGCCTATAAAAATTTAAAAATTGTGCCATTTTGCTGATGTTAACGCATGGGAGCGAAAATGGTAACCAAATTAAAAATGCAAGTGAAGAATCTTAAAGTAGTTTTTGATTATGAAAAACTTTTATGTTTACACTTTTGTCGTAAAATAACATTGGAAGCCAATATTTGCAAATATTTAATTTTGTATGGTATAGTCCTTTGTACGATATTTTCAGTCAACATCCTGTATATTGTGATATATGTAATACCAATCTGTCGTTGCATATAATAATAATTTGAATATCCCTCGCGCGAAGCAGTAAAATATTTAATTTTTATGTTGTTTTTTTATTAATTTAAAAAAACATATTTTGTGTTTTCTTTTTTTTTAAAGAAAAAACATGTACCTATCTCCTACTTATATTTTTCATTTTATGTTACTGATTTTTATGGATTTAAATTTTTTTATGAAACAAAAGACTTGTTATTCAATAAATACCTGCAAAAATTACACTCACTGCAAAAAATTATACTTAAAAAAAATAATTTATAATTAAATATAAAGGGCGGCAAAAATCATTTTTGCCCAGGGCGGCGGAAAAGCTAGATCGGGCCCTGGCAGTCCTTCGTTTCAAACTCTATCAATTGCTTGCGCCACATTCAGAAATACTGCGGAACAGACTCTTTCCTCTTCTAATACTTTTTCAAAATATTAGTTATGCTGTACACTTGGTGAAGTGTATCTTTGTAATTTTTTTAAAATCTTAATGATGTACTCGTGTCCAATTAATTTGCGTGCCTCTTTCTTAAAATACTGCGTTAATGATAATGTGGTATATTTTTTAATCTGTCCAAAATAACTGGGGCAATGAACATTAGAAACGAACTGTTCCAACGTTTCCTTTTGTGGCGAAGATCCATTTGTTTAAAAGCCAACTACTTCAGTGTTTACAATGAAAATAAAGCCAACCCATGCACAGCGAAGTTCCATTAAACATCCTCGCGATTCTTTAGAATCTGACCCTTTTTATACGAGCCCCGATGCTCAGGTGACGAAACTCGCCCATTTTTCATTACCCCATGCAGATATTCTCTCTTAATTAGCCGGGGCTTCCACCTTAACGACGAGCACAGGACGCACGGGGCGCGCAAATAAATTAAAAGACGATTACAAATGCCGAATAATCTGTCTTTTGTGAGCTGTTCGCCGTTCGCTCGAATAATAAGTCGTAGAAAATTAAAAATACAACAAGCCGGCTGCGGGAGGAAGTTTTTCGAACCAATTAACAAATCCCCAGACAGACTATTAATTAGTCTTAAGGACAATAACGGAATATGATATTAATTATGCTCCGGCGGTTGCTAAAAGTTGTGATTCGGCGTTCGTTAGTGAATGTGTTTGATGTAATTGCTACAAACAACAAACTCGAGAGAGTGGGTTAGTAAATATTTACAGATTTGCAGACGTTCAAAAAAGATGCTCAATTTTCCAGTGCATACGGGGTGTCTACAATAGTCTGTGTAGCTTAACTGTGTTGTTATAAATTTTATGAAGTGCGTAAAATAACAAATACCTATGGGTAGAATAACCTTAAAAATCAATTTTCGTTTAAAAGCTTAGCCATTATTGACAAATTTCTGTGTTAACTACAAAAGCCTTGCAAATGAAAATATCTTCAAAAGTTTTATACCTGAAAAAAAAAGTATTTTAACTAATTTTACGTAGTTGAGATAAAAATATTTTTCATATTAACCCTTAAATGCATGAATTTTAAAAAATTAGATTTATATAAAATTTTAGGTATAGGTATTTTATTGTAGAGAATGTGAGAAAAATAGTTAAAAAAATCATTCACAATTTTTTAACTGTTTTAATTGAAAAACAAAACTTCTTGCCGAAGAGCAACATTGCGCCAAACAATAACTAAAAATATTGCCGAAAAGCAACATTTGTGCACAACGATGAATAAAATGTGTTGTTGATGGGCAACTTTGTACAAAACAATAAATAAAATATGTTACCGAAGAGTAACATTTGTGCAAAACGATAAACAAAGTATGTTGCCGAAGTGCAACACTGTGCAAAACGGCAACTTTTATTTTAGGTGCAAATTATTTTGTTATAACATAGAGCCGCACCACATTTTTCACAATTTATTGTTAATTCCATTTTATTTTGTAATTACATGTCACTATAAAATGTTTTTTTTATGTAAATAACAAGAAAATTATACAACGCCAAATTTGTAAAAAATGCAAAATGGTGCTAATTGGCAACACAATTTTTATACTACTGCTATGAACGGAGGTACAATATTGCATTATAATTCGATAAACTTAACTTTGATCTGTTAGAAACTTTTTTCTATGTTAAAATATTCTTTAATTTAAAAACAAAAATTCTAAATCTTAAAAATTATAAAAAAACAAAAAAATTGGGTTATGTTTTGATGAAAAATTTTCAAAAACTATCGCCCTTTGTGAAATTGTTTCTTAACATATGCATTAGAAGTGTTGTGAATCATCAACAACAAGTAGAATTGTGACAAAATATTTTTGATGGTTTTTACATAATATAATAATATATGTTGCTAATCGGCAACACTATGCATTTAAGGGTTAATCGGGTTCTGTTGTATCTCTTGGTGTCGGGGTAATATTCCTAGTTTTTAATTGTTTCTTCTTCTTTGTCTATCATTGGCTAGCTGTGGCACACCTCTTCAGCTGACTCCTTTTCTATTTCTCTTAAACCTTGTTTACTATCCCATTTTCGCGTACCTTCTTCCCGGCATGCGTAGTAGATTTCTTAGCCATCTTAATTGGTTTATCTTCATCCTTTTCTTGGTCTTTCACATATGCGAATCCACAGGAATTAATAACAGTGAGAGTAGGGTAGGGGGCACTTTATTTAAGTCTATTGTTTTTTATAATTCTTCGATAGAGTGCCGAGGAAAAAGATCTGGAAGATATTGAAACAAAGTAGAGAGGGAGAGGAATTATTAAACGCCATCAAGAGTTTATATAAGAGAAGTAGAAATTATGTGCGAATCCTAACAGCAGTTCCCAGGAATTTATAACAACAGTGGGAGTAAGACAAGGAGGCACATTAAGTCCACTGCTCTTTATAATTCTTATGGATAAAATAATTAAAGAATGTAAGCAAAACACGAAGAAAGCCTACTGGGGTTGGAATAAAATAAAACCTTTCGGTGTCAAGGAATGCTTTTCTATTTCTGTATCATGTTTCTCCACTCCTGCCTATCGTTAGCTAATTGTGGCACATCTCTCCAGCTGTCTCCTTTCTCTTCTAGTCTCTGCCTCACTTCTTTTTCCTATTTTATTCTTGGTCTTCCTCTATTTCTTTTTCCCTCCATCTTCATTTTCCATCTGGTCAAACCTATATATTATTTATTTCATGTACTTCGCATTCATGACGAAATTTAATGGCCAAAACAAAATTTTTACTTTTTAAACTTCATTATCCCTTCCCGACCGCTTCACGCACGGCGTTCATAAACATTTAATGGATTAAGAGGTGGCCGTTACGTTTCGAAATTTACAACTTTATCTCCGGAGCACAACGAACGCGTTAATTTAAATGACGGCGGTGCATTTCCCTCTTGTCACCCTCGTCGGTTCGTCGTGAGGTCACAACCACTTAATGGGAGTTTGTCCTCGGGGGTGTCCGTATCGAGGTCGTCCTGTTTTACATATTAATATGGCAGAATTGGATAAACTCCTGAAGGCAACATAAAGATAAAATCTAGAGGATTTCGTCGTTTTATTGTCGGCGCGATGATATTTCACGTTGTAACGTGGTTGTTATGGGCGCGGTGAATTATTGCCGTGTGTGAGATTTAAAATGCAGGAACGTGCAAGTCGCACACATCAACGCAAACCATTTTTACAAATAAGTTTCGAGCAATAAAACAGTTGACGATAGGGCAATTCGCCAAGCTTTTGTTTCCGTTTATACAGGGTGAGTCTTAAGTGGGGGATCGGTCGATTGTGGCTTAACGGGTTGAGATAGAAAGTTGATTCAAACGCTATTTCATACAGTTTTTTCTTCCGGACACGAAAAAAATATTTTCAAATATACAGGGCGAGTCGCCTCTCTGGAACCAATAGCAACTTTTATATTTCAAATACAACACCCCATTTTTTATTTAATATTCTTGACCGCCTTCATTTTAGCTTTACATCGATATAAAATACTACAGATGTGTATGCGGCCTTGTCACTAAAAAAAAATAATTTCCAAAATTTTTCAAGATTTTAACTCTTTATTTAAAAAATTCTCCTGAAGTCATTATTCAAAGCACAGAGTTGTATATTGGTAAGGACATGCAGAAAACATTGCCCTATTAGCTCTATAAAAAAAGTTTGAATCACGCATACAGGGTGTTCATAAATAGGTGGCAACTTCCATGATTTTCAAAAGCTCGTAACTCAATTTTTTCAAATGCAAACCCCTGTATTTTTTAATGTCATCGAATTCGTCTTCAAGAGAGCTTCATTTTTTGTTAAGTATGTCCTACACCCAAAACTCATACTTTTCGAGATATTCAAATTTTTTTCTTCTAATCGATATTGAAGCAAATAGAGTGCCGTGGAAATCGAAAAAACTGACTGTTGACTTCACTAACGACAAAAACTTGTCATTTATATCTTATTTTATTGCATTTCCACGATGAATTTTACTTTACAAGAGCAAATTGATGTGGTTACAGATACTGAATATAGAAATACGTATGGTAACCAAATATATTTCTTGTCATTTTTGTGACATCTTGGTTTGTTCTTGCAATTGTCATGCCGGTTGACAACCCCTTTGATTTTTTAAATTTACCTTACAGATATTGGATGTATCAGTTGTCTAGAGTGACGTGCTTTCGTAACTCGCTCTGAATAATACGGAGACGAAAACTATCAACAAGTTGAAGTTCGCTCAGGGGCAGAAACTGCCAAAATTCATGCACAGTGTATCTGTCACAAGTAACACAGGTCGTATCCTCCCGAAAGTTATATTAAGTTAAAAGCACAACTTCAAGGCATGTCTCCTTTGTTTAGGGTAAGAAACGATAGGACTTCGAGATGTATCGATTCTAGTACACGTGTTTGTACAGGATGCTTCCAAATGTAACTGGAAATTGTTTTTTAGATAAAGACACTTTAATTAATTTTAACGGTAGTGTTTTGTAAATATTTGAAATATTCATGCGATCCGTAAGGCTTAATTACAAGTCACTTATCTTATTTACGAAAGATGAGAGTTTTGATATTGATTAATATTTTCGCAAATAAAATTTACCACAGAAATAAATATGAAATTTTCAATTGAACTCATTTAAAGACAATAGGAAATGAAATTAAAGTAACTGTTAAAATTGTTCAGTTCAGAAGTTTATGCGCCTCCTCATGCTATCAAAAGCAATTAGCAGCATTACTAGCGTTATGGTTGCACATTCTTCAACAATTCTTTGTTCCAGTTCTTGCAAATTAGCTACGGGAGTCTTGACAATCGTATTTTTAAAGTAAGGGAATACAAAATAGTTCATAATGGGCAATTTTTTCTTCAATTTCATATTTTCTTTCTACCGTTCTGGATATCATAACTCCCAAATATTTAAATGTTTCCACTTCCTCAAATGGGCGTTTACACTAATTTTTAATTTCTTCAGAATTTGATAGATTTGGTGTTCAGAATATCATATGTGAAGTTAAAATTGTTTAAATCAACTTCGTTTATTTATTATTAATGATTAAAGTTTTCCCGCGGCAAGTTGCGCCGTAAACGGCTTGAACGATGCGCACGAGAAATGACGTCACACTCCGTACAATCAGTGGTTTCCAACCTGTGGGGCGCGCCCCCCTAGGGGGGCGCGAGACCATTGCAAGGGGGGCGCGCAGCTGTTACCAAAATATCATTTTTTAATACAAACATACAAAAAGAACTTTTTTTATACAGAATATGGTATATTGTTTTGTAGTAGCCCATTAAATAATTATTATATCAGGATAGTATTTATGAAATTAGATTGTTACGAAAAGTGAGGGAGGCGCGAAATTTTTTTTTATGAAAAAGGGGGGCGGAGGTATAAAAAGGTTGGAAACCACTGCCGTACGTGCTCCTCGATGAGGCAAATCACACGTGTGTGCTTGTTGTAAATATAACGCAACCATGTCGTCGTACAGAAGAAAGTGGTGTTTTGTGCCTGAATGTAAGACCACTTCTACAAAAAACCCAGAAAAATTGTTTTTTTGCTGTTCCGGATAATTCCACCAAAAGAAAAAAATTGTTTGATGCAGCAAGACGTTGTATTTCCGACGTAAGCGAAAAAACTGAATTATATTGTTGCGAAGACCATTTAAAATTTGAATAAACTAAAAAATATATTAAATAGTATTTATGCAAAAAAAAGTACACTAAAGTGAAAAACATTATCATTAAGCATTATCATTAGCATTAAGCATTAATCATATGGCAATAATATGTAACATGAAGCAGCCTATTACTTTCCAACAAAAAAATCTGCAGTTTTAAACAATACTTATTTGTAGTATGCTATTTGGTGCATGTTTATGTTTGATTAAAAATGCTGATTAGTCTTAAAGCACTGTTGCTTCGTTTATGAAATTTGTATTATATTTATACTGGACTAACAGTGCTTGTTTTACAAAAAGCCATATACCTTTTTTTATATGATCTAAGCATAAAACTGATAACATTCAAAACTTATAAGTGTAAATTAATATAGTAGAATCATTGAATTTGAACATTATCTACTATTAAATAAACGAAAAGTTGCTGGTTTTTAAACAGGTTTATTCGTTACAAATTCTTTTTTTAAAAAAGATCCGACATGTTTCGCCGATATTTTATCGGCATCTTCAGGGCTAAAAATTATATATATTAAGATTAATTTTGTAAGTTTTTTAGATATAGCTATGACTAAAAGAGTAGTAGATACATTTTTTTAATGTTTACAATCACCTATTATTAAACAATAAACTGAAACATACTTTTCATATTTTCACCTGTTAAATGACCTTTGTAATATCGAATTATTTCTACAAAATAATTAATTTACTTACACAGTTGCTTTGTTTTATAATGAAATATACACTAAACTAACAACTAGTTAAAACCTCTCGCAATACTGTATACGTAAAGAATATTTGAACACAAATATGCCTGGTCCAGGAATGTCATATTTGTTTATGTTAAAAACACTTAAGATATGTTGTGAAGCCACCCTGAGGGGTCTTGGAGTTGGCTTGAGATCATTCTTTTGCTAATACTGTTAAAAGGCAGTACTGTTTGTATTTTATTCATTATAATAAATTGTAATTGTTGTTCGATTACGTTTATTATTTACAATCGACGGCCGAAGTACGCCCCTGCGGCGTCTTCGTCGCGCGCTTCGCGCCTAACATAATAATAATAATAATCTTTATTTGTTCTGAATATCCCAAAAAAAGGTGTAGAACTTGTCACAATAATAATTTACGTACATTGCAATAATATACATAGTTAATAAAAGAAAAAACATATTATATTAAAATATGTAACAACTTGTCATTATGCGATGCATAGGAACTAGTCCGCTGCACATGGACTGTGCGGAGAGTGACGTCACGGCCAATCACAGCGCGTTTCAGAATTTGAAATATAAAGGGCATTTTAAAAATTTATTTCTCGGAACTGGACGATTTTTTTTTAAATTTTTGGTGGTTGAGAATAAACTTTATAGATCAGATTATCATTTAAAAAATATTTTATCAAGTTTTATTTTTTTGTGTAAACGCCCATTCTACATTTCCGAAGTTGGCTCTTCCTATTTGCTTATGTAGGTACTTCCAAATTACATGAATTTTTTTTGCCTGTTTAGTTTCAATCCCACTTTTTCTCCTTGGCCTATTATTTCTTTCGTCATGGTTTCCATTAATTTTTTTGTTTCACTTATAATCACCATGTCATCCGCATATGCAATGTTTTTTCCACCACCCGTTCGAAGGTTGCCTTTATTCATTTTTCTTAGTACACGTACTCCAGTGCCAGGTTGAATAGGGTGGTTGATATGGAGTCTCCTTGTTTTAGTCCTTTGTTAACTACCGTGTCTTCTGTAGCTCCTTTCTGAGTTCTGATACTATTGGCAGTCCTTTTCATTATCGTTACAATTAATTTTCTTAGTTTCGAAGTCTATGAAGAGCATTTCTAGATCTATTTTATGCTCATATGTTTTTTCCATTATTTGCTTTACAGTATGAGCTGCATCAATGGTTGATTTGTCTTGCGTAAATCCGTAGGTACTGGTATTGTCCAATTATATTTCTTGTTTTCTTGGCTAACCTCCTTTGTATTATTGACGATAAGATTTTATAGGCTACATTGAATAAGGTTATTCCTCGGTAATTTTTACATACTCGTTGGTCACCTTTTTTATGTAATATTATCTGGTATCATTTACTGAATATGTTCTTAAGTCATTAGATAAAAGACTACAGGCCGATGCTATATATACGGATTTTAGTAAGGCATTCGACCGGTTAGATCATTCAATTTTAATAGTCAAATTACACGACATAGGCATCTGTGGAGATCTTTTAAGATGGATAAAATCATACATATCTAATAGATCACAGGCTGTAAAATTAAATGGTTTCATTTCTACATTTGTCAAAGTAACATCCGGAGTCCCCCAGGGCAGTCTTTTAGCACCATTGCTATTTAATATTTACGTCAATGACATACAGCATTGCTTTTTAAATTGTGAATACCTACAATACGCTGATGATTTAAAAATATTTAGAACAATAACAAATACTACCGATTGTCTACTGCTACAAGAGGATCTCCACAGATTAGAAAAATACTGTCAAATAAACAAACTTGCCTTGAATGTTAGTAAGTGCTATAAAATTAATTTTACACGAAACAAAAATATAATCCTATATAACTATTCTTTGAATAATGCAACTCTGATGAACACCACATTGGTAAAAGACTTAGGAATTTTATTAGACTGTAAACTCGTTTTTGCGGAACATATCGAATACATTAAGAATAAATCTCTTAAAATGCTTGGCTTCATCATACGCTCCTCAAAACATTTCAATAATGTTAATGCCATTAGAACACTTTATTATTCCTATGTTAATAGTACTTTAAATTTTGCTTCTATCATATGGAACCCACAATATGACACCTACGATAGTAAAATCGAGGGAATTCAAAAGAAATTCATATCATTTTTGCAAAAAAAATACAAACTTCCAGAGAAATCATATGAACAACATTGTAAAGACCTAAACATGCTCTCCTTAAAATCTCGTAGAACACTTAGTGATATAATATTTCTTTACAAAATTATTAACTACAAAATAGATTGTCCTGATATTTTATCATTAATAAATTTTAACGTACCGAGATTAGGCATACGACACCATTCTCTCTTTTATATAACACCTTGTAGCACAAATGCCTTTTTTAACTCGCCAATCAACAGAATTCTTTACTCATATAACCAAACATTCATAAAGAATGATATATTCAGTCTATCATTTCATTTAAACATTACTCTAAAGTAATCTTATTTTAATTTAATCACACTTTACAACCGATGTATTCTATTATTAACGAGAACATAATTTGGGCTTGGCCTGTTTTGTTCTGTCCTTTGTAAATAAATAAATAAATAAATAAATAAATAAATTATGTTTGTCCGCTCTTCCATTTGGCATTTCTTTTTCTTTCCATATTTTTCTAATCAGTAGATATACTTTTCCTTTCAGTTCGTTACCTCCATTCTTTATTAGTTCTACATTAATGCCATCCGTTCCTGGTGCTTTGCCGTTCTTACTTTCATTTATAACTCCATTTACCTCTTCTCTTGTTGGTTCATCTGTTGTATCCCTTTCTTGTTCGGTTGACCTACCAGCACCTTTTTAAATTTTTGATATCACGGTATTACTTCGCGTTTATTTTTCTAGTTTGCCAAGTTATTATTTTCGTGTTAATCCACCTTCAATTTAAAAGAATCCTCATTACCTGTAATGGAATTATGATAATCATATAATATTCAATACCTTTTCAAGTCAACTCTGACGTTTATTAAGCATTTCCAAGCCACCTTGATTAAAAACGGATACTTTTCGTAATTACGGAAAGTGCGTGTCTGTCCCTATCGCTCGCTCTTCCATCTGCAACTTTCGCCGTTTCATCTTCGTTTCCGAAATTACGCCGAATATCTTGTAGCCACTTTCGCCGGGTCCTGAACACTTCGTTCCCGGCAAATCCGCAGAATGTCTTGTGAAATATTGCAATTTTGACGCGTCGAAATTTGCACGAAGGTGGGAATTACTATGTTAGCTGAAATGAAGTATCTATCCGCTGTCTGCTTGATGAATTCGCCAATTTCATCGGCCCGGTCGTAATATTTCAAAGTAACAACTGTAATACACCGAGCAACCACTTCACTGGATAAAGGTTCCACGCGAATTATTATCGATATTGATTTTGAAATCTCGTAACACCGTAGTTTTAGATAGTTTTATTGAAAGTTGTTATTACTGAATTAAAATAGTTTTCAGTTGACGGATTTTGTGATGAATAGAATAATTATGAAATATTTAGAAATATACAGGGTGATTCGATTTCAATCGCTTTATCAGGAAAAATAATGGCGCATATGAATTATTATACAGGGTGGTCCAAATTCGATGGGATTACTTGTGTATCTCGCTTAATAGTCACGATAGAGAAACGGTTGAATTACCAAAAATATGCAGTCTTAGAACAAACTCAGAACCGTTCTCAAAAATGTTCTATCATTTTTCGTTTTTGAGTTATTAGAAAAAAGGTGTTTTTTTTTGTTATATATACAGGGTGTGTAAAAATTGGCGGAAGCGCTATACGTGGCGATGTTCTTCGTAAAATTCTAAGTCGAAAATCTTGATACAAAAATGTTGTAGGTACCATGCTTCCTGTGGCCTCAGGAACCATTTAAAGAAAAAAAAATTGGCAACATTGCATACATTGATTTGCGTTTGGACATTTTTTTATCAGCAATTTTTTCTTAGGTATTTACAATTTTTGTTCGAACTAAAAGCCTTCAGTTCGTAAACATATCTGCAAACTTTTGGGTATCGTAAAACACAAACTATAAATAATTACGAGAAAAACAGAGATGACGGCTAATGACAATGTTGCCATATGTATTATTTTCATTCAAATCAGTGATTAACATATTTTTTAACACCAATTTTTGAAAGGAAGAACACAATATCTAGGAAAAAATACTATTCAAAATGTATTTTTATTCTAAATTGCAGCTTTTTCATTTGCAAGTATTAAATAATAACGCTTATTAAAGGACTGAATATCAAAACTTTGAGGACCTCCTGCAGACACAGCAAGCATGGTACAACATTTTCGTATTAAGATTTTCGACTTGGAATTTTACGAAGAACATCGTCACGTGTAGCGCTTCCGCCAATTTATACACACCCTGTATAATGTGTCATATCTCCCTTATTATTTTAAATATCGAAAAAGTTTGTGTAGATTATTTTTAGATTTTATGTAGATTTTGGTAGTACTAAAAAAATATTTTACGCTCGCCATTAAAAAGTTATGACACAAACTTACCTTTTTTTAAATGGAAACTATAGTTGGCTATGACCTATTTAAATTCTTTATTTTTTTCCTATTCCAAATAAATAGGGATGATTTATTTATTTTCAATAATACGCAAGTTACAAAGGTTTTTTAATTTTTTAAAGAGAAAAAACAAAAAGTAGGCCGTAAAAAAAAAACAAGAAAAACCGGAAATGATAGAATATATTTAAGAATTTTTGGTCATTTACCAGTTTCTTTATCTTGACTATTAAGCGAGATGCCCAAGTAATTCCATCGAATTTGGACCACCCTGTACATTCAATTAATTTTGATGCTCGAAAAGCATTTCTTTTTTCATATCGTTTAGCCCATACATTGCCTCTGGCTTTTTTAGCGCCTTGTCCGTAGGAGAATAGAAAAAAAAACACTTTTAGTATATGAAATTATCGGTTTCAAAAGATCTACGTCGTAAAATTATTTTCAGCTTTACAGGGTGTACCATTTTTGCGCTATAACAAAAACTAAATTTTTTTTAAATGCAAGTCATGGAATTTTTAAACAAAACAAGATCTTCTTTAAAATACACTCCTAAATAGCTAACTTTTGTCCCATTTTAACAACCTTGTATTTTCATTATTTACAGAGATAGCTATAGTGTCCCTGTATACAGGGTGCACCACGACCCTGAGATTCTTCGATAGCTCCTTTATTAATGAAAATATCAAAAAATGTTTATTACAAATATTGTGCGAACCTATTTTCTACATAACCTAAAATTATTTTCAAATATACAGGGTGTTTCGTTTGACCGGCACATATAAAAATTTAATTTTTTTAAATAGAACACCCTGTATATTTTTACATTTTTGGATTCCTCTTAAAATTTACTTTAAAAAATGTATAAGGTTATATGGGTCTTAAGTCAACCGTTTTCGTAAAATTTACATTTTTGTCAAAATTTTGAGCGAGACAGCACTTTCAATTTTTTTTTACATTAAAGTTATTTAAAAAAGCGGTAAAATTTCGTTTAAAATTTAGATTGACAATAGATTAATTAACACTTTGCGCTAGCTACATTTAAAAAATATTATACAGGGTGTTTTTTACGCTTGGTCAAACTTGTGAAACTTTAAACATCGATAAGTCATTTTTCTTAAATGCAACACCCTGTATATGTTTACATTTTCTTGTAGAGAATTTAATTGTCTTTCGAAATTATTAAGCATGTCCTATACCTAAAGTTAATATTTTTCGAGCTATCTCGATTTTTATTAGTATTACTAAGGCAATTAAAATATTTTAAAGTCGGCCATGGACGTAAGTCGTAATTTTTCAAAGAATTTTTAAACAAAATAATAAAAAAAGCTGCAACTTTAATTTTAGTCCAATAATGTACCCCTTTTCCCCGAAATTTATCGTATAAATTGTTTAAAATTATATCCTTGTTCATGTTCTACGCACAGCCGTAGATGTTGTCTCAAAGACTCTAGCACTCTTGATAACATTTCGGGGGTTATACCATTAAAAGCAACACAGCAAGTAATGCAGTTGTCGAACACAGAATATCCTAATAGATGGATAGGGCGAGGTAGACCAATCTCCTGGCCACCTACGTCACCTGATCTTACCCCTATAGATTTATTTTTGTGGGGACCCATAAAGCAAGTGTATCAAGACCCCCCAACAACTGTTGAAGATGTGCAGAACAGGATTCGTGTTGCTTTTGATGGTATAACCCCCGAAATGTTATAAAGGGTGCTAGAGTCTTTCAGACAACGTCTACGGCTGTGCGTAGAACAAGGACATATTCTTGAACAATTTATACGATACATTTTGGAAAAATGGGGTACATTATTGGACTAAAATTAAAGTTGCAGCCCTTTTTATTATTTGGTCTAAAAATTCTTTGAAAAATTACGACTTACGTCTATGGCCGACTTTAAAATATTTTAATTGCCTTAGTAATACTAATAAAAATCGAGATAGCTCGAAAAATATTAACTTTAGGTATAGGACATGCTTAATAATTTCGAAAGACAATTAAATTCTCTACAAGAAAATGTAAAAATATACAGGGTGTTGCATTTAAGAAAAATGACTTATCGATGTTTAAAGTTTCACAAGTTTGACCAAGCGTAAAAAACACCCTGTATAATATTTTTAAAATGTAGCTAGCGCAAAGTGTTAATTAATCTGTTGTCAATCTAAATTTTAAACGAAATTTTACCGCTTTTTTAAATAACTTTAATGTAAAAAAAAAATGAGTGCTGTATCGTTTAAAATTTTGACAAAAATGTAAATTTTACGAAAACGGTTGACTTAAGACCCATATAACCTTTTACATTTTTTAAAGTAAATTTTAAGAGAAATCCAAAAATGTAAAAATATACAGGGTGTTCTATTTAAAAAAATTAAATTTTTATATGTGCCGGTCAAACGAAACACTCTGTATATTTGAAAATAATTTTAGGTTATGTAGAAAATAGGTTCGCACAATATTTGTATTAAACATTTTTTGATATTTTCATTAATAAAGGAGCTATCGAAGAATCTCAGGGTCGTGGTGCACCCTGTATAACAAATTTAACAAATCACCTGAGAGTATAAAAAAATTTCCCACCCACGGCTTGAAGAAGAAATTAAGAAATGTTCTAATTTCTAAAGCTTACTATGGTGTTAGTGAATACCTAAATGATGCTTCCTTTAAAAACTCTTTTACGTAAATATAATTTTCTGTGTTTTTGTAAAGTATGTGTATTATTATTATGACATGTTCCACGCCTTTTGGATATCTAGAACAAATAAAGATTATTATTATAGAGGGTGTTTCAAGAGGGATAGTAAATATTTTAGGAACTGATAGTATGGACCATCTTGAGTTAAAAAGTCCATATAAACATGTCCATTTCTCAATGCTTAGGAAGATACAGCTGTTTATTCTTCCTTGGTAGACGTTGTTTTTCATCAATCCCCACAAATAAAAATCTAATGGGGTAAGGTCTGGGGACCTTGGTGGCCGATTAACGTGACCTTATCGACCGATCCATCTTTCTTCAATAGTCACTTTTTCATAGTTATATTTTATCCCACCCGTGGATGTAATCTTAAAAACACCTCCAACATGATCGTTATTACCCCTCACCTTTGTATATTTTGTTTTTTGTTTATTTATTTACAACCAAATTGAAGGCTTTGTATATTATGACCATTTTCGAACAATAACAGAATTAAAGCAACAACAAAAACACAAGAAATAAAACCATATCATCGTTAGCGCTGTGTTTATCGGGCGTTTTAGATTTAAACAGCTCCAGGGTATTGTCAATATAGAATCGGAACGGTGTATGCAGATTCCCCTCTGGCGTTGTCGGGACTTTGACGTAAACACGGATAAACCTATGGGGACATAGTTCTCAGGTAATACGATAATTACAAAGATTAATCGGTAACGGTATCTATTTTATAGGGCTGTATACCGAATAATCGCTTAGGGACAATCTAGAATACCTTCAAGTAATTGAATTAGTGAAATTGTGAAGCCCTTTTGCCTGGTATTAAATTTCATATATCTAATTGCGCATCAATTTAGACGGTGTAATATTACTTATTGAAGTCGGAGCGAGGACCCTTTAATAATCTTTAAAGGAATCCTTATAGTATTTTAAGTTTAATTAAATTCGCGCACAGTGGAGCTTGTACATTTTTTACGTAATTTGGACCCGCCGAGATAATATGGACTAAGCAATAATTAAAAAAAAAAAAAAAAACATTAATATACAGGGTCCTGTAACAGTATGTGATATAACTAAATATAGAACGCATGTAAACGATTTTTCTTCAGCATTCGGTTATGCTGGTCTTTTTGGATCATATGGGGATGCTCACCAGGGAAGGTTGCGATATATTGTCGCTAAATCTGATTAAGGCTGTGTGTTTTTTGCATCAACATCAAAACTAAATGTTTTGCAGAGTTATACGTGCCACTGGCCATTTCCTTCAGAAAAATTGGGGAAAAACTGAAAAGTTGAATAACAAAGGAAATTTTTGCGATCGCGTTGGCCATGAAACCGCCAGAGATAAAATCGAAATTCTTCTATTTACCAATGCGCGCATCCTTTGCAAGTAAAACGGTGCAAAGTTTTTGAAAAAATCTCAGACAGTTTCGGAGAAAAACGTCAAAAATGAAACCCCTGCAAAAGTGTCATGATGATATCAGTTATAACGAAATCTACGCGACTTGCATAGGCGTTTAATATATGGAAAACGTTAAAAATTAGAAAAGTAAACACAACTTTGTTCCTATGTCAACAATTGTTTTTTTTTTTAAATTTAAAACACTAGCTGTTTGAACACTAAAACTGGTCTAGAAGTAAGACCAACCATTAGTTTGTATCTGTTAAATTTTAAATCTAAGTTACTTAGCTAAAATCAGTCCAGCGACGTATTTTAGTTGTCTTTGTTATCCTTAAGGAAATATATACACTAACACTTGCACAATGCTCTGCTTTTACACAGATCACTTGGAAAGTTCGAACGGTTTGGTTCTCTTCAGTCTTCGACATAGGTTCTGGTTGTCTAGCAGCTGGAGAACTTCTGCATTTTCGTGTAGTTGAAGCCTGGCTTCATGCTGCTTTGCAAATCTTTTGATTTCTTCTTCAACGGTTAAGATGCCCAAGTCTCGAAGGTCGGCATTTCTGACAAACCAGGGAGCGTTAGGTATTTCATGTAACACCTTATTTTGGACAGTTTGTATCTTACGTATATTTGTAATTTTTGCACACCCCCATAGTTGTATTCCATACAACCATGTAGGTCTAATAATTTGTAAATCAAAATTTTGTTGTATAATGACAGTTTGGAATATTGACCAATAAGCCGTCTGTATTGTGCGATTGTAATTTTAAACTCATTTTCTTTTTTCTTAATATGTTCTTTCCACCTTAATTTAGCATCCATAGTCATACCAAGATACTTTGCAGTGTTTGCGTGTGGGACAATGGTTTCATTGATTGTTATTGCTGGAGAGTGTCTCAATCTTTTATTTGTAAAGTTGATATATGAACTGATTTCGTTTCATTTAGTTTCATTTTCCATTTATTGGTCCACTCGTGTATAGGTATCACTAGTTGTTTGTAGTTTTTGGGTGGAAATTATACCTGTTTCACCTGTTGACAGCAATGCTGTATCGTCCGCGAATGTAGCTAATTTTACTTGATTCTGTTTTGGTATAATATCACTGGTGTAGAGTAGAAACAAGACAAGTCCAAGGACACTCCCCTGTGGCACTCCTGCTTGTATTTTTTTCAATTCCTAATAGGCTTTCCCTTGTTTTACCCTAAAAAGTCTATTAGATATGTAGGAAGTAAAAATGTTTACATATTGGTAGGGCAATATTTTATTCAGTTTGCAGATTAATCCTTTATGCCACACTTTGTCGAAGGCTTGTGCGACATCAAGAAATAGGGCTGAACAGAGGTTCTTTTCTTCAAGTGCTTGTTCTATTATATCGGTAATACGGTGTACTTGATCTATTGTTGAGTGTTTAGGTCTGATTCCGAATTGATGATCAGGAATCAGTGTTGCATTCTGAATGATTGGTTTTAATCGTTTAAGTATTAATTTTCCGAACAACTTTGATATTATAGTCAAAACAGAAATTGGCCTATATGATTTGACATCGTGTGGAGGTTTACTAGGTTTTGGCAGCATAATTACTTCTGCTACTTTCCAATTTGCCGGTACATGTTTTAGTCTAATCGCAGCATTAAAAATATAGCATGACAATTCCTTTTTTGGCAGTTGTTTTAGAACCTGTCCTGTGTTTAGGTCAAACCCCGGTTTTTTTTCGGGCTCAGATTCTTTTTAATTTCGTTAGCTACTTCTTGCGGCGTAACTGGAGCAATTTCTTCTGGTATAATATTTTCTACGTGCGTTGGTGTAAAATTATTTTGTATTCGATTTGGCGTAAATACGTCAGCTAATTGACTGGCAAATAAATCCGCTTTTTGTTGATGTCAACAATAAAACCGTATAAAGTCGATCGATCACACGCCAAAGTCCCCAACTTTCAAAGCGCACTACATCTGCATAATAGCGAACTAGAACTGCAACGAAATGGGCACGGTCGGGCATAATTTAAACTCCTTCCAGTTTTTATTTTACCGCGGGAATAATTGCAAAATCTCTCAGCCGTAGTCGGTTCAGAGCTCACTTATCTTCATGAATGTAAAGCACAATCAAGACAGCGTCGGATAAGTTCTGCACTCGGTAACAGTGGTGAGCAGCGAAAGCTCCAGTTCGAATCCCTGTGGTGTAATCGTTCAGGAGTACGCACAAAAACCCGTTATCCACTTTTCGAGGCCCCGCGGGATGCATACGTACACCAATACTACTGAAACCAAATAAAACTTAATATCGGGCGCTCGTAATGGTCTACGGTCCGTTTTAGAACTAAAACGATAATCATTTGATAAGCACATATCCTCATTTAACTTTGGAATTGACTACGATTTCTGCACGCAGTATTCATAACCTAGGGTTTGTGTATTTTCACTAAAACTAATCGCCATCGAAAAATGTTAACCTTTATTTAATACTAGCTGATTTACCCGGCGTTGCGCGAGCGATTACAATTCTCTTTTACCAATCACAGACTACTCGCGCTGCGCGCTCGTGCTCGGCGGACGTTCCCGGCCGTTTCCGGCCGTTCTTTATACGACGTTTAATCCGTTGGGCCCTAAATAGTAACTGTGCGAAATTTGGTCCCGATCGGTCAACGGACCTAGGATTCTATAGCGAACAAACAAACAAACAAACGAGCTCTTTTATATACAGGGTGTGTAAAAATTGGCGGAAGCGCTACACGTGGCGATGTTCTTCGTAAAATTCTAAGTCGAAAATCTTGATACGAAAATGTTGTACCATGCTTGCTGTGTCTGCAAGAGGTCCTCAAAGTTTTGACATTTAGTCCTTTAATAAGCGTTATTATTCAATACTTGCAAATGAAAAAGCTGCAATTTGGAATAAAAATAAATTTTGAATAGTATTTTTTCCTAGATATTGTGTTTTTCCTTTAAAAAATCGGTGTTGAAAATATGTAAATCACTGATTTGAATGAAAATAATACATATGGCAACATTGTCATTAGCTGTCATCTCTGTTTTTCTCGTAATTATTTCTAGTTTGTGTTACGATACCCAAAAGTTTGCAGCTATGTTTACGAACTGAAGGCTTTCAATTCGAACAAAAATTGTAAATACCTAAGTAAAAATTTCTGATAAAAAAATGTCCAAACGCACATCAATGTATGCAATGTTGCCATTTTTTTTAAAAAATGGTTCCTGAGGCCATAGGAAGCATGGTACAACATTTTTGTATCAAGATTTTCGACTTGGAATTTTACGAAGAACATCGCCACGTGTAGCGCAATTTATACACACCCTGTATATAGAAGATTATTAATATCTGGACCTTTGAGTCACATTATAAACCTCTCATTAAAAAATGGCATCAGAAATCTAAAAAAAAAATAATCTTGAAAGTAGGAAATTTACCGTCAATGATGAGCTAAAGCGGTTGATACCTAGTTTGCGGAGCTCCCGAAAGAATTCTATTCTTTCGTACCGCCGTTTTCTATCATCCCCGTCGTCCGCTAGTTACTCAGCCATAAACAGCCAAGAAAACATTACCGAAGCTAGAATTTAAGGCATCTCAAACGGAGTGGCCGTTAAACTTAGAAAAGTAACACTTTACGAAGGAATTTCCACATCGCTACCGTAAAACAGCGCGAGAGACAAAGCCGGCGCCCCGCCGCCTACCGGAGCATTAATGAGTTAAACCCATAGAGCAGCCTTTTATGGGAACATTATTGATAGTTCCCGGCTATAATTGAAAGCGGCGGAATTAAACGTCGTTTCCACTTAGCGCGGATGGTACACGATTGTTAAAGTAAATTGGCCGTGTCATAAAGTGTTAAACTCGATAGGATATTGTCGGCAGGAATTCGCATAACTCCGGGAAATTTTAATGAAATAGTTGATAGTTTGAGTCATTTAGTTTGATGTTTTGCATAAAATTATTGACGGCGCTTATTAAATTCTCTGCGACGATTTTGCTTGATGACAAATTACAAAGGCGAAGAACGGCGACGCGGATTGTCGATTTGTTGAAGCAACGTTTGTAACATATTCTTCTGGTAATTGTTTCTTAAGGTAGCCATACACGTGCAGGAGATCCTCAAGGAAAAGGCTGCAGGGTTTCCTTAACTGAACCCTCGCACACACAAGGCGCGGAAAATCCTCAAGTTTTCACGTCTGTTCTTGACTACAAGTCATGGCATCAACAGATGACGATATTTTGGCGGCTGTCGGTTGCCTAATCGCGTTACAATGCATGTCAACTCGCAAGAAAAAGCGCACAGTAACTAGTGTATAGTGCAAGGAATAGCTGCTAAAGAGAAGAAAGTATTCCCACACAAATCTTCTTTCAGAATTGAAGTGTCATCGTACACTGCTACCTGTGCTATCCAAACTGTATGAAAAACTCCTCTTAAAAAGGCTCAAACCTATAATAGAAGAAAAGTGCATAATCCCAATGCATCAGGAACAATCATGCAACCATAGACCAGGTACATAGGATTACTGGTCTCTTGGAGAAAACGGTTTCAGGTGGTTTCCTCTATGCTTAAGGTAAATGCTGTGGCAGTACTTCCACCTATCCTTACCCATCCTTGACTATCCACATCCCTAACCATTATCCTTGTACCTCTACGACTGAAGAGGGGGTCAACCCCCCTATAGCAGTCTCCGCACGAGCGGAACAAAAAACACGTGACCTTTGACCTTTCGAGAAAAAAGAAGGGAAAAAAATGTTCGGCTGTATTTCTGGACGTTGCCCAGGCTTTTAATAAAGTCTGGCACAAGGGATTAGAGTTCAAACTAGAACAACTTCTATCAAAACACTACAGCCTATTGTTGAAATCTTACATCAATGAGAGGTTGTTTACAACTCTTGTTGTGTAATATACTATTAATAATACTAAAGCATTTAGCACTTGGTCTGATATGCGATTGCATGTTTTAGTAAAAAAAAATTGCCTGTTACCAAAAATATTCTATCGCACGTTTTTTTTTTAATTCAGTTGTGTACAATTTTCTAGAATCCTTGAATATTTTGATTTTATTCGTTAAATTTCAATTGCGTTTCATAATCGCCCGTCTTTTAAAATTATGAATCGGTCTTTGGTCTGGAGTTTCCGTGTGAGACTATCCCCGGCTTACTTGTGAATATCTTGATGGCGTTATCTGTGCTGCGGTGGCATTAATCAATCAATGTGACACACCCCCGACACAAATACAGGTCCGTAGGGCGAGAATTCGCCCCCCGTACACTGTATAAAGTTAGCCAAGCGATTTAAAACTTTTCGAATCGAGACTAGCTTATTTTTTAAGTTAAGTTTCGCTAATAAATAGCAATATTAATTGGTGAAGTTTTGCCCAAAAAAAATCATTTTAAAATCAGTTACTTGTCGTTAGTTAAGAAACGTTGCATATTGATTAATTTTGGACGCACAAAGTACTGCTATCGATAGCACTTGTCAATGTACAGTTGTAAAGAAGCCTCGATGAAAAGATATGTTTATGCAAGATTGAGATATTCAAAATTAATCTTCTTCTTAATCCTATGTCCATCTACCGTTACTTGTAGGACTGATGAGTTGAATTGACTTTGGATTTCCCCACCTGTGCTAATTTTTTAATCTACTCTCATTTGATTTTTTTTTCCATTGCTGCTTATTTTAAGTCTTTATTACCAGTTTTTTTGGGTCTAACTCTTTTTTTCCCTTGTGATCTTGTTCCATATGCTTTCCTAGTTAAACTTGCCTCTATCATCCTAATTTAAAGACTCCTTAAGACATTTCAAGCCAAATTTGTCTAGACTGTGAGTTGGGTTGATTGTGACCATCCCCAAAACACGTACTTCTACAATACTGCCACCTTTCCTAAGTCGATTTCGTGCGATATATTTCTTATTTGAACAACATTGTTTTTGCAAAATAATAATTAATAATACTATCCACCCGCTAGCTTCTGATTTCACGCAAATATTGGCAGTTATTTCGAATTTCTGGACATATTTTTAAATTTTACTTTGCAGAAAGTATAGGTCTGTTATTAAACATCAAACAAATCTCTCACTCTGCACAAGGTATGGGCGGTGTAAAAAGTTTTTACCATGAAAACCCTTTTTTTATTAGAGTAATTATACATGTTGATAAATTTAAAAACGTAACATTCACTGATAATAGAAAGAGCAAACGAACAAAGGAAAAAATTATATCTAGCATTCGGGGATCGGAAAGCTCTCCCATAAGTTGAATTGGCGAGTAGGAATTCACCAAATCGTTCATAACAATGTTTGCAAGTGGACACCTATAAAGGTTTATGAACTTATTAAAAAAATAAGGCAATAATAAAATGGTAATGATTCTAGGGACACCCTGTATATTGTAATAAATAAACCTACCACTTGAGTAAAGCAAGATTTTTTTGTGAGACACTGTATAGGAGAGGAACTTCAAACAGTTTGCATTTGAATATATAATTCGTTTTTCATTCGATTTTACCAGACTTTTAGTTTTTGAAGTCGTTGTTTTTTGGGTTTCGTTTTGAAATAGCTCAATAAAATTTAATACGTAAGGAGGTTGTGCCTAAACGAAACTTTTGTACGCTTATTCCTGGCGTATGTTTCGTCATACGGTTATGCAAAATAGGGCGTATCGTTGACTAATAAATTATAGTTCAATACGGCCCTGTTCGCGGCAATGTAGCGTTACTAAGCGAGATATATGAAAGGTGGCACAATCATATTGATGCGAACCTGATCAGCACCATCCATTAGTGGGCATTCAGTTTCACCATCGAACACCTTGCCCTATCCGCGTCTCACTTCACCCCAAGCATCTCGTAGCGAACGAGAAGGGCAGGACAGGAGCACGTATGGGGATCCAATATTAAAATTCTAATAGGGCAAAAGCTTTTAAAATATCAGGTCCGATAAGTAAACGCTGTAGGTGGCTGCGGTACACGGACAACGGTAAACTGATAAAGCTGAAAGGTATAAAATATGTTTTAACTTTTCTTTGAGGTAATCGGATTTTCTCCCCCCCCCGGTTAAGCGAGTGTCTTTATCTAGAGTCGAATGGAATGTCGATGGGAAATGGGGATGTTACTGAAACAGAGCTCGTATTTTTCCTCTTTTCGTTTTTCTTCGTTTGCTTTTTGATATTAATACGGAGTGTTCAATATAATTCGACCAATATCGCCATGGAGATCTCAAGAACGTACAGATGGAAATCTGGTTAAACAGAATAATTACACAGACCCACATGATTTTTGTTGTTTTGTATTTGATTGGTGTTATTTGCTAATTCGGTGGCGCTGATTACGAAGCTGCTTTTAGTTTTTTGATATCGCATCAGGTTTTCACACAAAATATTTTTTTAATAAATTGGATCGGCCACGCCAGCTGTCTTGTAGACCCGAGCATATTTGTCCGAAGGCTAGCCTTACTTATTACCTGATGTCCCGGTTTTCCGGATTTGTTACAGTTTAAAATCAGTCAAAATATAAGTAACAGTAATTTTATTAACCCTTTAAATATGCATGTAACCCTTTATTACATCGGGTAAAATTAAAATCGTTTATTTGCGTATGGCAGGTATATATATATACATATGTAACTCTACGTATTGGACCCAAACGTTTCATTTTGCCGAAAAACCTGATGAGATAGCGAAAATCTGTATGTGCCATTGAATTCAGAGCATGTTACTTATACAGGGTGAGTCACGACGGACGCGTCGGAGTTTTATGGCGAAACGGTTTATATTTTCCAATTTCTGTCGCTGTTAGATTATGTAAGTCAATAAGGGCTACATTTTAAAAATATTTTCAAATATACAGGGTGCTCCAAAAAAGAGTGCCATATCAAAGTTATACTTTTTCTTATGGAACACCCTGTATATTTTTACATTTTTGGATTCCTCTTTAAATTTAATTCAAAAAATGTATAATGTTATATGGGTCTAAAGTCAACCGTTCTCGTGAAAATTGCATTTTCATGAAAATACAGTATTTTCAAAAAATTTCAACATTTGAAAACTTTGACAAGTCTGAAGAAATTCGCTTGGAGATAAGATTGACAATAAATTATGTAACACTTTGCACCACCTACATTTTTAAAATATTGTACAGGGCGTTTTTTACGCTTGGTCAAACTTGTGAAACTTTAAACATCGATAACTCATTTTTTTTTAAATACAACACCCTATATTTTTTTACACCGTCTTATAGAAAATTTAATTCTCTTTCGAAAATATTAAGGCTGTTTTTCACCTAAAATTGATATTTTCCGAGATATCGCGATTTTATTGTTAATTATTAGGGCAAAGTAATATTTTCAAGTAGGCTATGAAGGCAGACAGCGGTAATTTGAAACAATTGAAAGAAAAAACAAGAAACTTATAATTTTGTCGTTTGCCTACACATTTTTGACATTTTTTTATAAGAAAGTTGTAGATTTACCATTTTTACGTTTAAATATAGGTTTCTCATCAGAGCCACAAAATTTTTCATATAATTGAGTTTGATCGTTTGCCAAGTCCTAAAAACCGATTGATAATGTATTAGGTACGAAAACGGAACGCTGATTTAAAAAAAAAGTAATACTGACTTGTTTAATTTTACATTTAAAAGAAAAAAACATGGTTGGTACTGTTTTCGGTAGTGTCGTAGTATCGTATCGTAAACAGACAAAAAATGGTTTATAGGATTTAGTAATTATCTTCTGGACCAATAAATAAATGCATAAATAATTTAAAAAAATCTCTATTTAAACGTAAGGATGGTAAAACTACAACTTTCCTATAAAAATATGTCAAAAGTGTGTAGTCAAACGATAAAGTTTCTTGTTTTTCCTTTCAATTGTTTCAAATTACCGCTGTCTACCGTCATAGCCTACTTGAAAATATTACTTTGCCCTAATAATTAACAATAAAATCGCGATATCTCGGAAAATATTAATTTTAGGTGAAAAACAGCCTCAATATTTTCGAAAGAGAATTAAATTTTCTGTAAGACGGTGCAAAAAAATATAGGGTGTTGTATTAAAAAAAAATGAGTTATCGATGTTTAAAGTTTCACAAGTTTGACCAAGCGTAAAAAACGCCCTGTACAATATTTTAAAAATGTAGGTGGTGCAAAGTGTTACCTAATTTATTGTCAATCTTATCTCCAAGCGAATTTCTTCAGACTTGTCAAAGTTTTCAAATGTTGAAATTTTTTGAAAATACTGTATTTTCATGAAAATGCAATTTTCACGAGAACGGTTGACTTAAGACCCATATGACCTTATACATTTTTTGAATTAAATTTAAAGAGGAATCCAAAAATGTAAAAATATACAGGGTGTTCCATAAGAAAAAGTATAACTTTGATATGGCACTCTTTTTTGGAGCACCCTGTATATTTAAAAATATTTTTAAAATGTAGCCCTTATTGACTTACATAATCTAACAGCGACAGAAATTGGAAAATATAAACCGTTTCGCCATAAAACTCCGACGCGTCCGTCGTGACTCACCCTGTATAAGAACAGCAATTTTAATATAAATTATACAATTTTTTTTGTTTAAATAGTTTTATAAATGAATTTTTTGTTTGAAAATTCATTAATCTGTTTTACATTTTCCTGAAAAACTTGATTGGACAGCGAAAATCTGTGTGTGCCATTAAATTCAGGGGACGTTATTTATATAAGAACAGCAATTCTAATATAAATTATACAAATAGTTTTTTGTTCAAATAATTTTGAAGTAAAAAAAAAATTTTGTAGACTTATTAATCTTTTTTTTCCATTTTACTGAAAAACTTGATGTGATAGCGAAAAACTGCGTGTTCAATTGAATTCAGAGCATGTAATTTATATAAGAACAGTTTATCAAAATTAGAACAACATTCACAATGTTCTGAAATGTCGGCCTGTGTTATTCTCGGAAAACCCTATATATGTGCATATTTCTTATTTGTTGAAGTTAGAAAATTTTAATTTTATTCATAATAGTTCATTTCAAATCACGGTGGTATAAAAATTCTACAAGTTTTTCAGGAAGTTTCAAAGGTTTTCATTTTTGATTAGTATAATAAACCATTGTTTTTGAACGCTTTTATTAAACTCAATAAAATTATTGTTTCACTTTACAGGAAGTTGAGATGGTTTTTTAATTTCGGTTTTTTCTTTCAGATACTGCGTAGAGTTTGAAGTTTTGAAAGCTTCCAAAGCATGCAGAAAAGAATCGAATTTCAGCGCACTCAAAGAAGGTAGGAACATATCAAATAAGTTTGGGTTTATAATTCTTTAAAATAATATCAGCTCTGGAAAGTTGACCATAATAAAATTGGATTAAAATGAATGGTCACAATAACGGACAATATTTTTTTAATCTATGGGAAAATTCTTTTTCTGAAACGTTAGGTACTTTAGAGCATAAAACTCAGAATAATTTGTTCATTTATTCAAGCCAAAATCACTTGATTATTATGCAAAAGGTTATTGTTTACCGACTTACGAATTTGAGTAACAGTTACCAAACTATTTCCAAGGAATAGTACTTAAAATTTGGTAATTATTAAAGTTCGCTGCAAAAGTTTTGGTGGTTAAATTTCAATAAATATTAAATAAAAGATTTATGAAGAAAATTAAATTATAAATTTTATGTAGGTATGTTGAAATATATTTTTTATTACATTTAGCGATTTATTTTGGCATTTGCAGCTATGAACTCTTCAATACGCTTTGACAAGTCATTGATGAGTGACACCAGTAAACTTGGTGATAGAGCTTCAATGATTTAGCAAATTGGTCCACTCGTACAAATTAGTGTCTTGAAGCTTTTCCATTTCATGATTCTTACCCTATCATTCCTTGTGAATCGACAACATCTTCCCCAATAATTAATATCCGTTGCCTGTATTTTCTCCTAAATATTTTGTCGTAATTTGTGCTGGAGTGCTGCATAATATTACCCGTTGACTGTGGTGTTGCGTTCCTTAAAATCCATGAGAAGAATGCCCTCACAATCCCAAAAGATCGTAGCCATCACCTTTTTTGTCGACTGACCCTGAACTTTTTTGGCGGTGCTGCTCCTTTTCGGCCCAATTCCATCGGTTCTCTTTTGGACGTAGGATCATGGTAGAGAACCATGGTTTCATCCCCTGTAACAATTGTCTTCAACGCGTTCACAGGATTTTCTCCACAGAGCTCCAGAAAGGATCGAGCACATTCAACACGACGCCGGCACTGCTGCTGAGAGATGTTTGGGGACCCACCTTGCACTAACTTCATTCATGCCTAACCGATCGTGGAGGATTCGGCGAATGCTTGTATCTGAAAGCCCCGACATTTTTGATAGTTATTTCACCTTCAAGCGTAAAGAAGTTAGTGTGGGATTCCCCAGTTATAGCCTTGCCCTTTGGAGGTAGTCAGTTGTGATGATACCCTTTGAGTCCCAAAAATTCTGACGCTATGACCTCTCCAGCCGGTGTCGTTTTTTGTCTTCCTCGGAAGCGGAAAATCTCTGTGCTTACATGGTTTCGATTGTTCTCTCATCTCTAGTGTGTACTATGTCGTCGGTCCATTGCCAAAACCACGAATGTGCAAATTTACAGTTTTTAGAAAAATGAGTTTTAAGTATTTGCAGTTGTACCAAAAATTAAGTTTTTACTTTATAAAACTAGTTTCTATATAAAATTTAATTATTACTAAATCCCTAAATTGTGCCAATAATAAAGTTTAAAAATTTTGTTTAAAAATTTAAAAAACGCACATTCGTGGTTTTTTCATTGCAAATTTTTGGGAAAAAGTCTTTTCGCGAAAATAATAAATATAATAATTATAAACAAAAATAGTTTTAATAAACACATCTTCATTACCTTCTACAAAATTGTCTTTTAAAACAACCTTCTAATAAACAAAAATATATTATTCTTATTAATTAAAACAGTAATGTCATTAAAAAAAAACTATAAATAAAACGGTAACGTCTAAATGCTTATTCATTGTCGGTATCAGTGTCTTCCTCAATATCCGGTTCTGGTAAACTGTCTCTTACATTATAATTCTTTTTTTAAGATAGGTAAAAATTTTGATACGCTTTTAGAATTGTTAAATCTTTGCACATTTTCTCTAAATCCTTCCACTTTGCCTCGCTAATAGGTGGTGAATTTTCATAGGCTATATTTAAACAAGTTTGTTTGGGACGTCCTCGGCCTTTTATGATTTTGTAACAGTCTATGTCATTAAACTCCTCTGCATAATCTGTCTTGAAAAACACTTTCGTTGGATGCTCTCTGACGTAGCGTAGACAGCAAATTCTTCTCCAGGAAGGGTTATTAAAATTAAAAAAAGCTTTTGAATAAGCTTTAAAGTCGAAAAAATCATCAAACATCATGTTTTTAACAATAAAAGGCCGCGGTGTTATACGTGCATCCCGAACAACTTGTGTCCAACCCTCAGGTGTATAAATTGGTACATACTTGGCTTTTTTTTTCTATTTTGGAGTGAATAGAGTCGCACTCCATTTCAGTATGTCCAGTCTCAAAAAACCGATGATCAATTGTTTTTAACGATGGATGATTCGTAAGAAGTTTGGCACTCATAGCTGCGAATATAGAATTTTTTTGTTGGCCACCACATCCGTCAGACATCATACGAAAAACAACAATTTCAGTGTGGGACATAATAAAATCGTATACACAAGAAGCAATCTCATTTGCTCCTCTTTTGCCCTGTGTCTCATCCCAAAGATAGCACCTCACATCCTGATTTCCTAAATTATAAATTGTGCTTTCGTAAGTGAAAAATTTGTCCCGCGGGTCTCTTTGGTGTAGTAAGTACTGACTGCAGATCAAAATTAAAACATAACACTTTAGAATTTTCCTTTGTCATAGCCTGGTCCTCGTCAGGAGCCTTTCTAGCAGCATCCTTTTTGTCCAGATGTTTTTTGTACGGAGTTATAACAATGAGTATATTGGAAAACTGTTATTGTTGAAAAAATAATACAGATATTTCGACGAGTTAAAACAACGAATGTTGCACATTCACTATTTTGGAGTTTTAAAACTTATTAGGTTGCAATGCCAAAAACACGAATATGGTACGTTCGTTGTTTTGGCATGGAAACAAAACTGAAATCCGCACATTCATGAAACAATCATCAAGTCGTGGTGGGGTTATAACTTTACCAGCACATTCGAGCTTTTGGCAGTGAAAATAATCAACACCAACGGTGTTGCTAGTGTACATAGGCGAAAAACGGCAATTTTGCACATTCGCGGTTTTGGCATTGGACCGACGATGTGTAGTGTTGAAACCATATCTCGTCCATAGCTTGGCCCTTTTGTGAACCTTTTTTTTTGCGATAGTAGTGTGTTAATTTCTTTGTATTTAAAATCCGTGTTGTTGATTGCAGCATTTTGTTGTCGTTTCAGGAGAACGAATCTGCGTGCGATGCGAATCAGACGCTTTACGTAAAAACTTAAACTGGCGGTGTCAAGGTCACGGTGTACAGGGTAGGTCAACACGTTGGTCCGCGATGTCGGCCCCACATTGTCATGGAAAGTGGCTCCGCGCCCAGGCAGAACCGGACCGCACTTGCTCAGCGAAAACATGTCAAATCGAGAACACGTTCATCTTCGTCTAACCTCCATGCCGTGTCCAAAATTTTTGTTGTGTAATATTAATATCGTCAATTTTTTTTTTGTGTTTAAAGGTACTTAAAAATTTATCATAGTTGAGTACCGGCCCGCGAAAAACTGAATTTTTTAAGGAAGGTAATCGTAACTTTTTTATGTTCTAAAAAAGTTCTTAAAAATAATAACACAAATCTGTTAATGTTCACAGAGATTATGCTCCACGCACAGTAAACGAAAGGTGCCAATTTTAGCATCAAAATGACAGAATTTGGACCATGTAGATCCACTTAACAAAGTGTTATTTTGTCTAAAGAAAAATTTGTATCGTTTCAGTTCCGTAAGATTTTGTGTCAAAATTCCACATTTTTAAAACAGGTTTTAGAAAAAAATTAATCAATTTCTATAGACTAATTTCTTCTGGGGATTTGGTAAATATGTTAAAATAATTGTGTCGAATTTGCTGTTGCTTAGATTCAAAGAATCTAATAATTAACACGCTTTATGAAAAATCTAGGATTTCCTTCATGTGTATGGCTACCTTAAGGTATATTAGATATCCCAGGCAGATGTCTTTAATTCAGTGACGTTGTGCCACTGATAAGGATAGAACTTGGTTGTTTTTTTTTGTCAATTTCAGTTTATCTCATGTTCGGTGTTATTCTTTTGGAAATTAACACGCCAAAAATTTGTCCGAATGGCAACAAAGCGTCAGATTAACACGAAATTTTATTCAAAATCGACTGTAAAATTCTGTTTAAGTACGCCAAGTCGATTAAGAACGGTAGATTTTTAACAGCGTACATGCATACAGGCTTGAATTTTCGTTTTGTTTTTGTAAATTTGTTGAAAGTCTACCAGAAAAAAAATTAATGAAAAAGTAACCATTTCCTCCTCGATTTTAGTAATCGTTTTCGAACCATCCTTAGCAAGGTGGAATCCTAGCCGTATAAAACAAGATTCATTAGACAAATGAAACAAATTTAAGTCTGGTGTAAAAATTAAGTTGTGTAAGATAGCATACTGCGTGACGTCAGATGGCCCAGTAGCATACACGCGCATTTTCAAGGCTTAACATAAATTTCCAGTTGTTATTGTATGTTAATCGTAAACTGTTCAATGTCTTTTTACCATTCTTCGATTAAACCATGCAATTTCCCATTAAACAACTTGGATTTCTGCAGTTCTTTTGTGGTATATGCTCTGTGATCATTCAATTTATTGAAATCGCCATATCAAAATTTTCTTTTTTTGTATTGCATTGCATACATTGGCGTACTTTTGGGTGGTTGTGTTATTATCAATAACAAAATTGGTATTGAATGTAGCAATTTTTACATGAACTGTATTTTTTGCTCGTCTACCTTATTAGTTAAGGCGACGCCTTCGTTGTGCTCTGGATCCTAAAAAACATTGTTTGATTTCGCTGCGACACTGTCGCGCAATGATAACGAATTGATTTTTCAGGAACTTGGGCCTTATCAATATAATTATAGCCCAAAAAAGGATGGTATATAAAAGGGGTGGCCCAATGAAATGGGCAGTTTAAAATAGCCCGTTTCGTTGATCCACCCTGTATTATCAAAAAATATTTTTTGTAACAACAATTTTAACAATTACTTTTAAACAATGATGACGTAAATATAGCTTTGTATGTTTGTATTAAGTGCATTTAGGCAGTAGCATTTTTTCTTGTTGCTGTTAACCTCTGGAAACTTGTTTGGATTATGAGGCACTGGTTTCTAAGAAACGCGTAACTTAGATCTAAATAAATGGACGGCATCTGTAGGGTGTTCCGATGATAAGCGCCAGCTTGATGATTTGGTTTGGTGTTAGATGCAACCTCAATTGCTTTTTATTTGTTATTAAATGCCGAAAAAACTACATACAATAGCTCCCCCCCCTTGCTAAGCTACTGGTTACTGGTGACAATGTTTGGGTTTAAAAACTAAATGCGATCCATTTTATGATCAAGAAAATGTTTTTAGTGCGTCTCAATAACACACATGACGTACAGATATTGGTCTTTTATTTGGAATTCTTTTTACCAAAAGTTATTAACTATTTACATAACCCAAAAATAGTAGCACTGACAGCATGATTTTGGCTTAAAACTATGCTAGTACCATTTGAAAATGAAATTAAGTTTTTTAAACTATCAAAATTTTTGACATATTTTTATTCTATTGCATGCAGATTTTGGATCCATTTAACGATAAGTTTTCTAGGATCTCTTCTTTAAAAATAACTTCCTAATCTCCTGCGACTGCTCTTTGGGACACCCTGTATATTTTTTCGTTGTCTTGAGCCCCACAGAGGACTTGGTGACGCCAAAATGGTACCAGAATTGTCCTCAAAACCGTAACTGTAGGATCTCATCTACTGAACTCTTTCGCGTAATAATGTTTAATGGATTTACGTTTTCTTAGAAACCAGAGCTTTAGGACTCTTACGTAAGGAAAAAAGTTGACAATCGCAAATTTGTAAGTTTTTTTTTTTTAGTGCAACAAATTAAACTGATTTTAAGGTGTTTTGCGACACGAATTTTTAGGTATTTATTTCATAAATACCCAATGAACAATAAATAACAATTGGGCTCACGGATAGCCATGGAACGACCCCCCGGGTGTTTGTTATTTCTCCTAGTTCACGCACTAACACATCAGTTAAATCACAATTGGACGTGAAACTGTTTTATAAGTGCAATGAAAATTATATTTGAGTAATTATTTCGATTTTCAGCTTTTTTCTGTCTGGATTTTATGACGTCCTTCGTTCGTTATTACGTGTGTTAACATTAAAAATTATTTGCAGGTGTACTAACATTATTTGCCGTGCCGTATAGATGGTTATTGAATAGTAGATTTAGTGTTTTTTACTAATATTATCTTATTGTGTACATATACATTGCTGACATATGTTGTTTTTCAGTTCAACGTTGTTCAGCAAATAATAATTATACTGGCAAACTAGGTATATAGTTGAATTTTGATGGACATATCAAAATTGTAATATCATTTATCATCATTTAGAAATAAAGTTCTCTTTGAAGTTTGTGTTTTATTTTGTCATGGCCAGTAAAAACACAAACAGAGAAGTCGCAAAACGAACAAAAGTGAAAGTGGTAAAAAAGGTAGTAATTCCGGCACTTTTATACGGAAGTGAAACGTGGACACTCACAAATAAAAATAGTAGCCGAAAGAATGCAGCAGAAATGGGATTTCCAAGAAAAATCCAAGGAAAAGCCAAAGAAGATAGAATCAGAAATGAAACATATGGACAACAATTAAAGATAAAATCAGTCGAAACAAAAACACAAGAAAGACAGCTGGGATGGTTGGGTCACATTTGTAGGATGAAAGAAGAATGGTTAACCAGAAAAGCCTATGAAGCAAGATCACAGGGAAAAAACAAACGAGGTAGACCAAGAAAAACCTGGCACGACGAAGTTAAAAAAGCAGCAGCGGATAGAAACATCAAATGGAAAGACATAAAAAATCTATCGCAAGACAGAAAAACATTGTAACAGTCAGCACAACACAACTCAACTGTGCTACACCTAACAGTAGAAGGACTCATGACTACTAAATACATAAAAATCATTTAGAAATAAAGTTCTCTTTGATTTTTGTGGTTTATTTTGTCATGGCCAGTACACAAAGGGCAGACTGTTTTCTTAATTAATACTCCTACTTGTTACCGAAGCAAATGGCCTAAGACTTCTTACACCATTTTCGGACGGCCATAGAGAATACTATAAAATTGTAAAAATGCACTTTCTACACGTCATCCGATGCGCCCTTCTTTTAGCTACATTTTGAGCCCAAATTCAAAATTATTGAACAAAAATAACGAAGTTATGATTTTTTTTTTGTGAAACGAGGTGTTTCTTTTTCAGAACAAATTTCGGCTTTTGCAGGGGTCTAGTTTTTGGCGTTTTTCTCGGGAACCGTTTGAGATAATTGCAAAAACCTTGCACCGTTTAACTTGCAAAGGATGCGCGCATCGGAAAATAAGAAATTTTGAATTTTTTCTAACACGGTGTCATGGCTTACGCGATCGCAAAAATTACAATTACTAAACACAATTTTCGGACGTCCGTAAAAGATACTCAAAATTTTTTTAAAAGCCATTTCTACGCGTCATCACATGCGCCCATCTTTTAGCTACATTTTGAGCCCAAGTTCAAAAATATTGAACAAAAAATAACGAAGTTATGATTTTGTTTGTGAAACGAGGTGTTTCTTTTTCGGAAAAAATTTCGGCTTTTGCAGGGGTCTAGTTTTTGGCGTTTTTCTCGGGAACCCTTTGAGATAATATCAAAAACTTTGCACCGTTGCAAAGGATGCGCGCATCGGAAAATAAGAAATTTGGAATATTTTCTAACACGGTGTCATGGCTTACGCGATCGCAAAATTTACAATTACTAAACAGAATTTTCGGACGTCCGTAAAAGATACTCAAAAATTTTTTAAACGCACTTTCTACCCGTCATCAGATGCGCCCATCTTTTAGCTACATTTTGAGCCCAAATTCAAAAATATTGAACAAAAAATAACGAAGTTATGAATTTTTTTGTGAAACGAGGTGTTTATTTTTACGAACAAATTTCGGCTTTTGCAGGGGTCTAGTTTTTGGCGTTTTTCTCGAGAACCGTTTGAGATAATATCAAAAACTTTGCACCGTTGCAAAGGATGCGCGCATCGGAAAATAAGAAATTTGGAATATTTTCTAACACGGTGTCATGGCTTACGCGATCGCAAAAATTACAATTACTAAACAGAATTTTCGGACGTCCGTAAAAGATACTCAAAAATTTTTTAAACGCACTTTCTACCCGTCATCAGATGCGCCCATCTTTTAGCTACATTTTGAGCCCAAATTCAAAAATATTGAACAAAAAATAACGAAGTTATGAATTTTTTTGTGAACCGAGGTGTTTATTATTCCGAACAAATTTCGGCTTTTGCAGGGGTCTAGTTTTTGGCGGTTTTCTAGAGAACCGTTTGAGATAATTTCGAAAACTTTGCACCGTTTTACTCGCAAAGGATGCGCGCATCGGAAAAGAAGAAATTTGGAATTTTTTCTAACACGGTTCCACAGCCAACGCGATCGCAAAAATTATTATTTTTAAGCACCATTTTTGGGCGTCCGTGAAGGATACTAAATTTTTTTTTATAATGCATTATCTACAGGTCATCAGATGCGCCCATCTTTTGGCTACATTTCAAGCTATAAGTCAAAAGTCTGGGACAAAAACAACAAAGTAATTTATAGCTTAAATAATAATTATTAGCTTTTACATTTGTAAAAAATTATAACATTTTGCAATTGGCTTTACTGTTTGTACCTATAGAAATGATAAACAATATGAAAGCAATGCCTAACAACTGCCTTTTTTTCCTCGGTTAATAATTGTTATTTAGCATCCGTGTATAAAGTCTAGAAATGATGGCTCTACTTTTAAAATACCTTCACAAAGTGCAAAAATTATGTGTATCAAAACTTATTTTTAGGATATAATACTTTATTTCAATCGCTGCATAATTCTCTGTAGGTCACTCTGTTATAGGATTTATCACAATACATCAAGTTCAAGGTCGTATATTAACCAATGCAAACATTCCGTTAATACGTAAAACACCAAAAAAAATGGCCAACGTCACAATGACTAGATAATACGCCATGTTTGAAGCCAGTCTTTTATCAGATTTTGGCAATGTCGGAGTTACGCGTTCCGTGTACCTATGTGATAGTATTGGAGATGTTTTTATTTATAATAAGTTAACGCCAATTACCGTTAAAAGTAACTTAAGTGTCCCAAGGATTTTGGATATTAGCAGTTGCACGTCTTAAAAGGTAAAATACGTTTTTGTTATTTGTTTCAGTAATTTCAGCTATCCATTAACAGGAATTATATTAATTTGAGGTGATAAATTTACTGTTTTATTTATTGATTGTCAGTACATCTATTTCTGCTAACAAAAATCGCCTTAAATATTAATATAGTTACTGTTTGAAACTTGCATGTTAATAATTTTAGTATTTGATGTATGAGAAAATGTCGGACAACTGCAATGGCCGCGAGTTTTTGTTCACTTATGGATGACTCTGTATTAACTTGATTAACAAATCAAATTTATACTAATTATTGTTGTTTTAATTAAGTTTAATTATTGTTTATGAATTTGTCGATGTGACCGTTAAAACCCTCGTGACACAAAAAATGTTGGATGTAAGATGAGTGTAGGAGATAATGTTGTAATAATTTTCCAGTAGCTATAGTTTTACCATCGTTAAGAGTTTTTTTAGATTTTGAGTACGCGTCCATGTGCACGTATTTCTGCAGGGTTAAAGAGGTACCTAGCTTTGTAGTTTTTTCCAAATTTTATTTGGTTTCTTTTTGTAGTTTACGTTTATCGCTATTACAGTCTGCATTTTCCCATTTTCGTGTGATACCCAAGTTCGTAATTAAAATTGTAAATCCGGATAAATACGCAAAAAACGAGACACCTGCAAAAGTCTGAACTCGTTCAAAAAAGAAAACGCCTCGGTTCACAAAAAATCATAATTTTGTTGTTGTTAAAAGTGTATTTTAAAAGTTTCTTTTATCTCTTGGGGATGTCCAAAAATGGACATTGTTGCGATCGCGTTGGCGGTAGCACCGTGTTGTAAAAAAATATAAATTTCTTATTTTCCTATGCGCGCATCCTTTGCGAGTAAAACGGTGCAAAGTTTTTGAAATTATCTCAAACGGTTCCCGAGAAAAACGCCGAAAACTAGACCCCCGCAAAAGCAGAAATTTGTTCGGAAAAATAAACACCTCGTTTCACAAAAAAATCCATAACTTCGTTATTTTTTGTGCAATATTTTTGAATTTGGGCTCAAAATGTAGCTAAAAGATGGGCGCATCTGATGACGTGTAGAAAGTGCATTAAAAAAAAATTTTTGTTCTTTACGGACGTCCGAATATGGTACTTAAAATGGCCATTTTTGCGAACGCGTTGGGAAAACTTTAAATTTTTTTATTTTCCTATGCGCGCATCCTTTGCGAGTAAAACGGTGCAAAGTTTTTGAAATTATCTCAAACGGTTCCCGAGAAAAACGCGAAAAACTAGACCCCTGCTAAAGCCGAAATTTGTTCGGAAAAATAAACACCTCAGTTCAACAAAAAATTCATAACTTCGTTGTTTTTTGTGCAATATTTTTGAATTTGGGCTCAAAATGTAGCTAATAGATGGGCGCATCTGATGACGTGTAAAAAGTGCATTTTAAAAGTTTTTAGTATCTCTCACAGAAGACCGAAAATGGTTCTTATTGGACAGAATAGACGCGGTTATAATCGTGATGTATGTTTAAACAAATATTACCATTTATACTAATAATAATTATATTATGAGTGTATTTTTTTTAGAAACTGTTTGTTGTATAAAATTGTTTAGGGGATCCATTAAAAACTTCAAGGAAATAAGGAATGTTAACAGTTTTAAGAGGTAAAATTCTTTTGCATTAAAATTGCCTTTTTTTGGTAAAAGCAGGGGGGTCTTGTGTTAATTAAACGTTAGATTTTGCTGCATTATTTAAATTAAAAATTTCGCTATACACCCAATTGTTTTAAAAATGTTAAACAACACATTTAATGCATTAACAGCTTCCTTTATTAAGAAAATGTATGTATTTTTACAATGGAACATGTTTTGTACGTACTTAACTTAAATTTATAGCTGTTATTTATATTTATTAGTAAGATTTTAAAGTTGAAAGTTGTTTGCGATCATTTATACAATTATTCAACTATTTTCAACTAAATATATGTGTAGGAAAAAGAAATGTCGTCATTTGCTTCAATTTAAAAAGTTTACGAATTTGCTTTAAAAAATTGCTTGTAACAGTGGTAATTTATCATGAGTCAATCTTTCTTTAGGTTTGTATTATATGTTTATGTATGTGTGCAAAGTTTTAACTCGTGTCTAAAGTGATTGCTTAACTTAAAAAAATTTCTAACGTGTAGTACATATATTTTTAGCATTGAATACCCACTTTAGTTTTGTACATAATTCACATGTTATCGCATTACAGTCCGTATATGACCCCAACATTCCTGTTAAATTTATCCTTTGAATACAGTGGATAATCCCAGCTTCGGGCAAATAAATAAAATCAGTAAAGATTAACACTTTTATTTATAAAGAAAACTTCTGATACATGTTCACGAATCAACGACTGACAGTTGACTTAATCTTATCCTTAACAACAGTGTCAAAAAAAAACTTGAACTAAACTAAACGTATCTGATTCCGCTCAACAATTCCGTTAACAGCAAAAGAGATTTTCAATGTCAATAAATAGATAATGCACCATGTTTGTTCATTCAATATCGGAGTTTCGCGCCATTTGTGGTATTGTGGTTAGTTAAATTAATTTATGTTACATCAATTGTCGTCAAAACTAAATAAAGTGTCTTAAAAAGTTTTTGGATAATAGCAGTTGCACGTCTTAAAAAGGTAAAAATACGTATTTGTAGTTTGATTCAGTAATTTCATCCAGGAATTTAAAAACTTAAAGTAATTTTGTTAATCTCAGGTTTTAAATGTATATGCTTTATTTAAACTCGGTACATGTATTCCTGCTCGCAAAAATCCCCTTAAAATGCTAATATAATTACTGTTTGAAACTAGTTCCTAATTATAGTACTCAATGCGCATCAGAAAATGTCGGTCAATTATGGCCGCCGTTTTTATTCTCTACCGTCTTCACTTGATTAATAAATCGTGTTTGTTTCTGTGATTATTGCTAATTATTGTTGTATTAATTATGTTTGGATATTTTTTAAACAATCCTATGACACTGTGAAAAAAGCCTGTCACCACTAAAAATGGTAGAATAAGTGTTCGGAATAATTTTGTGTTAAGTTTCAACTTGCATTTTTTGTAGTTTAGATCCTCATGTGAAAAAGTAGTAACTATGAATTAATTCAAAAACCGCTTAAAAATATAGTTAAAATGATCGGTCGAGGTTAGTGTCCCCAATAAAAATTTGTAGCGAATGTAGATGTGTGTGTGAACTTAAGGAATTTGTGTTACAAGTTTTCTCTAAAATGCTTTTTAACATCTGCATGGTTGCATGTTACAACTGAGTTATGCGAATGAGGCAGGTCACTGCTGCATTTTTGGAACTTATTGTAATTACTTATCAAAATATCAGTTTTAATGTAGTAGTTCCAATAAATGGTAATTATATTGTTTTTACAGATATATAATGTACTTCACAGCATGTTGAAATAGAACGTACAGACCTCAGTTCGTCATCAACCAGCTGCATCCGCTCTGAAATCTTCAGGGAATGATTTGGAACTCTTATTGAAATTCCTCCATTATAACAGAATATTTAAGGTAATTTTTATGTTGCTCTTTGAACGAATGGTTACTGCCAATTTTATATTTTTTCGAAAAAATAAAAATCCAACACAAATTATTTAATAGCATCGTTAATAGAGTAGTTAAAAAAAAGTGTTTAATACAAAAGTTGTTTGGCATCACGAGCTGCATAAACGTGCACTTGTTTTAATATACAGGGTGTTTAGTTTTTGAGAACCGACATGCAAGTTTGTTATTTTAAAAGTAACACCCAGTATATTTTTACGTTTTTTGTTAGACTATTCAATTGCCTTTAAAAAATGTTAAGCGTGTCCTATACCTAAAATCAATATTTTTCGAGTTACTGCCACTTTTATTTTTTTTCGAAAAATTAAAAATCCAACACAAATTATTTAATATCGTCGTTAATAGATCAGTTACAAAAAGTGTTAAATGCAAAAGTTGTTTGGCATCACGAGCTGCATAAGCCTGCACTATTTTTTAATGTACAGGATGTTTAGTTTTCGAGAACCGACATGCAAGTTTGTTATTTTAAATGCAACACCCTAAATATTTTTACGTTTTCTGCTAGTCAATTCAATTGCCTTTAAAAATTTTTAAATATGTCCTATACCTAAAATTAATATTTTTGGAGTTACTGCCACTTTTATATTTTTTCGAAAAAATAAAAATCCAACACAAATTATTTAATAGCGTCGTTAATAGAACAGTTACAAAAAAGTGTTACATACAAAAGTTGTTTGGCATTACGAGCTGCATAAACTTGCATTATTTTTTAATGTACAGGGTGTTTAGTTTTCGAGAACCGACATGCAAGTTTGTTATTTTAAATGCAACACCCTGTATATTTTTACGTTTTCTGTTAGACAATTCAATTGCCTTTAAAAAATGTTAAATATGTCCTATACCTAAAATTAATATTTTTGGAGTTACTGCCACTTTTATATTTTTTCGAAAAAATAAAAATCCAACACAAATTATTTAATAGCGTCTTTAATAGATCAGTTACAAAAAAGTGTTTAATACAAAAGTTGTTTGGCATCACCAGCTGCATAAACCTGCACTATTTTTTAATGTACAGGGTGTTTAGTTTTCGAGAACCGACATGCAAGTTTGTTATTTTAAACGCAACACCCTGTATATTTTTACGTTTTCTGTTAGACAATTCAATTGCCTTTAAAAAATGTTAAGCATGTCCTATACCTAAAATCAATATTTTTGGAGTTACTGCCACTTTTATATTTTTTCGAAAAAATAAAAATCCAACACAAATTATTTAATAGCGTCGTTAATAGAGTAGTTACAAAAAAGTGTTTAATACAAAAGTTGTTTGGCATTACGAGCTGCATAAACATGCATTATTTTTTAATGTACAGGGTGTTTAGTTTTCCAGAACCTACATGCAAGTTTGTTATTTTAAATGCAACATCCTGTATATTTTTATGTTTTCTTCTAGATAATTCAATTGCCTTTAAAAATTATTAAGCATGTCGTATACTTAAAGTAAATATTTCTCGAGTTATTGCTACTTTTATATTTTTTCGAAAAAAATGTTGTCAGATAAGCGTAGGGGAACATTTTATCAGTCAAAGATTTTACCATTTTCACGCATCTCTCGGTTTGAAAATTTCAGCTAAAATACGGTTTTAATAGTTACAAATGCGTGAAGTAAACAAATTCTGTAAATTTAAAATCGATTTCTTTCGTAGTTTAAAAGTTGTTTGCTGATATGGGACGATCAAAGTTAGGGAGTATTAAGATAATTATCCTGTACATGCTTAATTATTGAAATGGCGCACTTGCGGTACTATCACAATTAAATTGTTTTTTTTTAACTATCAGATGTTTGGTATGTTCGTAAATGGAAGGACCACATCACTAAGATATTGGACGTGCAGTTTCTCGACAACAGTTGGAATTCCTAGTCTACAGTCTGTGCCTTCAAATGGTGGAAGAAAAAACTATGTGAGTCCTTTTTTTAATTCTGCAGTCCCAAAAGACATTTTTTTATTATTTAAAGAAAGAAATATATAACTCTGGAATATAATTCAACCAATGTTATATGCAAGGATCAGTTAAAACTTGATGAAAACTTAATTCCAATTTATATATTTTATTATTAACAGTACAATTGCTTGCTTTTTTTGTTTTTTGTTCATTTCAGTTAAAATATGTTTAGTGAGATAATATTTTTATTAGGCTTCCTAAGTTTTAAAATCAACTGACTAAAAATTTAGTAATGGGTAGGACGTGCGTAATTAATATTTCAAAATTATTGTGTTTTTGGTAAAAATATTTAAAGTGTTATAACATTTTTTTAAGTCATTCCTAATGTTTGAAATTTGCCTGAGAGGTCCAATAGGATTGTACTCGTATGTAGGTGTCATCAAAAAAATTTAGAAGTTCGTAGGACATGCGTAATTAATTTTTTAATAATTTCTGTACCTTTAGCGAATTATGCAAATCGCTCTAAAATGTTTATTAGTCAGTCCTAAGTTTTGAAATTTGCAGTAGTGCTTCACTAGGGTTGTACCGACCTGCATGCTACATCAAAAAAGTTTACACATGCGTAGGACATGCGTAATTAATATTTCAAAATTATTGCGTTTTTGATAAAAATATTTAAAGTGTTATAACATTTCTATTAGTAATTCCTAATGTTTGAAATTTGCCTGAAAGGTCCAATAGGATTGTACTCATAAGTAGGTGTCATAAAAAAAAATTAGAAATGCGTAGGACATGCGAAATTAATTTTTTAATAATTGCTGTACCTTTAGCGAATTATGCAAATCGCTCTAAAATGTTTATTAGTCAGTCCTAAGTTTTGAAATTTGCAGTAGTGCTTCACTAGGGTTGTACCGACCTGCATGCTACATCAAAAAAGTTTACACATGCGTAGGACATGCGTAATTAATATTTCAAAATTATTGCGTTTTTGATAAAAATATTTAAAGTGTTATAACATTTCTATTAGTAGTTCCTAATGTTTGAAATTTGCCTGAAAGGTCCAATAGGATTGTACTCATATGTAGGTGTCATAAAAAAAATTTAGAAGTGCGTAGGATATGCGTAATTAATTTTTTAATAATTGCTGTACCTTTTTAACGAATTATGCAAATCGCTCTAAAATGTTTATTAGTCAGTCCTAAGCTTTGAAATTTGCAGGAGTGCTTCACTAGGGTTGTACTGACATGCACGCTACATCAAAAAAGTTTACACATGCGTAGGACATGCGTAATTAATGTTTCAAAATTATTGCGTTTTTGATAAAAATATTTAAAGTGTTATAACATTTTTATTAGTCATTCCTAATGTTTGAAATTTGCCTGAAAGGTCCAATAGGATTGTACTCATATGTAGGTGTCATAAAAAAAAATTAGAAATGCGTAGGACATGCGTACATAATTAATTTTTTAATAATTGCTGTACCTTTAGCGAATTATGCAAATCGCTCTAAAATGTTTATTAGTCAGTCCTAAGTTTTGAAATTTGCAGTAGTGCTTCACTAGGGTTGTACCGACCTGCACGCTACATCAAAAAAGTTTACACATGCGTTGGACATGCGTAATTAATATTTCAAAATTATTGCGTTTTTGATAAAAATATTTAAAAGTGTTATAACATTTTTATTAGTCATTCCTCATGTTTGAAATTTGCCTGAGAGGTCCAATAGGACTGTACTCGTATGTAGGTGTCATCAAAAAAATTTAGAAGTGCGTAGGACATGCGTAATTAATTTTTTAATAATTGCTGTACCTTTAGCGAATTATGCAAATCGCTCTAAAATGTTTATTAGTCAGTCCTAAGTTTTGAAATTTGCAGTAGTGCTTCACTAGGGTTGTACCGACCTGCACGCTACATCAAAAAAGTTTACACATGCGTTGGACATGCGTAATTAATATTTCAAAATTATTGCGTTTTTGATAAAAATATTTAAAAGTGTTATAACATTTTTATTAGTCATTCCTCATGTTTGAAATTTGCCTGAAAGGTCCAATAGGATTGTACTCGTATGTAGGTGTCATCAAAAAAATGTAGAAATGCGTAGGACATGCGTAATTAATTTTTTAATAATTGCTGTACCTTTAGCGAATTATGCAAATCGCTCTAAAATGTTTATTAGTCAGTCCTAAGATTAGAAATTTGCAGTAGTGCTTCACTAGGGTTGTACCGACCTGCATGCTACATCAAAAAAGTTTACACATGCGTAGGACATGCGTAATTAATATTTCAAAATTATTGCGTTTTTGATAAAAATATTTAAAGTGTTATAACATTTTTATTAGTCATTCCTAATGTTTGAAATTTGCCTGAGAGGTCCAATAGGACTGTACTCGTATGTAGGTGTCATAAAAAAAATTTAGAAGTGCGTAGGATATGCGTAATTAATTTTTTAATAATTGCTGTACCTTTTTAACGAATTATGCAAATCGCTCTAAAATGTTTATTAGTCAGTCCTAAGCTTTGAAATTTGCAGGAGTGCTTCACTAGGGTTGTACTGACATGCACGCTACATCAAAAAAGTTTACACATGCGTAGGACATGCGTAATTAATGTTTCAAAATTATTGCGTTTTTGATAAAAATATTTAAACATTTTTATTAGTAATTCCTAATGTTTGAAATTTGCCTGAAAGGTCCAATAGGATTGTACTCATATGTAGGTGTCATAAACAAAAATTAGAAATGCGTAGGACATGCGTAATTAACTTTTCAATAATTGCTGTACCTTTAGCGAATTATGCAAATCGCTCTAAAATGTTTATTAGTTAGTCCTAAATTTTGAAATTTGCAGGAGTGCTTCACTAGGGTTGTACTGACATGCACGCTACATCAAAAAAGTTTACACATGCGTAGGACATGCGTAATTAATGTTTCAAAATTATTGCGTTTTTGATAAAAATATTTAAAGTGTTATAACATTTTTATTAGTAATTCCTAATGTTTGAAATTTGCCTGAAAGGTCCAATAGGATTGTACTCATATGTAGGTGTCATAAAAAAAAATTAGAAATGCGTAGGACATGCGTACATAATTAATTTTTTAATAATTGCTGTACCTTTAGCGAATTATGCAAATCGCTCTAAAATGTTTATTAGTCAGTCCTAAGTTTTGAAATTTGCAGGAGTGCTTCACTAGGGTTGTACTGACATGCACGCTACATCAAAAAAGTTTACACATGCGTAGGACATGCGTAATTAATATTTCAAAATTATTGCGTTTTTGATAAAAATATTTAAAGTGTTATAACATTTTTATTAGTCATTCCTAATGTTTGATATTTGCCTGAGAGGTCCAATAGGACTGTACTCGTATGTAGGTGTCATAAAAAAAATTTAGAAGTGCGTAGGATATGCGTAATTAATTTTTTAATAATTGCTGTACCTTTTTAACGAATTATGCAAATCGCTCTAAAATGTTTATTAGTCAGTCCTAAGCTTTGAAATTTGCAGGAGTGCTTCACTAGGGTTGTACTGACATGCACGCTACATCAAAAAAGTTTACACATGCGTAGGACATGCGTAATTAATGTTTCAAAATTATTGCGTTTTTGATAAAAATATTTAAAGTGTTATAACATTTTTATTAGTAATTCCTAATGTTTGAAATTTGCCTGAAAGGTCCAATAGGATTGTATTCATATGTAGGTGTCATAAACAAAAATTAGAAATGCGTAGGACATGCGTAATTAACTTTTCAATAATTGCTGTACCTTTAGCGAATTATGCAAATCGCTCTAAAATGTTTATTAGTTAGTCCTAAATTTTGAAATTTGCAGGAGTGCTTCACTAGAATTGTACTGACATGCACGCTACATCAAAAAAGTTTACACATGCGTAGGACATGCGTAATTAATGTTTCAAAATTATTGCGTTTTTGATAAAAATATTTAAAGTGTTATAACATTTTTATTAGTAATTCCTAATGTTTGAAATTTGCCTGAAAGGTCCAATAGGATTGTACTCATATGTAGGTGTCATAAACAAAAATTAGAAATGCGTAGGACATGCGTAATTAACTTTTCAATAATTGCTGTACCTTTAGCGAATTATGCAAATCGCTCTAAAATGTTTATTAGTTAGTCCTAAATTTTGAAATTTGCAGGAGTGCTTCACTAGGGTTGTACTGACATGCACGCTACACCAAAAAATTTTACACATGCGTAGGACATGCGTAATTAATATTTCAAAATTATTGCGTTTTAGGTAAAAATATTTAAAGTGTTATAACATTTTTATTAGTCATTCCTAATGTTTGAAATTTGCCTTAGAGGTCCAATAGGATTGTACTCGTATGTAGGTGTCATTGAAAAAATTTAGAAATGCGTAGGACATGCGTAATTAACTTTTTAATAATTGCTGTACCTTTAGCGAATTATGCAAATCGCTCTAAAATGTTTATTAGTCAGTCCTAAGTTTTGAAATTTGCAGGAGTGCTTCACTAGGGTTGTACTGACATGCACGCTACATCAAAAAAGTTTACACATGCGTAGGACATGCGTAATTAATATTTCAAAATTATTGCGTTTTTGATAAAAATATTTAAAGTGTTATAACATTTTTATTAGTAATTCCTAATGTTTGAAATTTGCCTGAGAGGTCCAATAGGATTGTACTCGTATGTAGGTGTCATTGAAAAAATGTAGAAATGCGTAGGACATGCGTAATTAACTTTTTAATAATAATTGCTGTACCTTTAGCGAATTATGCAAATCGCTCTAAAATGTTTATTAGTCAGTCCTAAGTTTTGAAATTTGCAGGAGTGCTTCACTAGGGTTGTACTGACATGCACGCTACATCAAAAAAGTTTACACATGCGTTGGACATGCGTAATTAATATTTCAAAATTATTGCGTTTTTGATAAAAATATTTAAAGTGTTATAACATTTTTATTAGTCATTCCTAATGTTTGAAATTTGCCTGAGAGGTCCAATAGGACTGTACTCGTATGTAGGTGTCATCAAAAAAATTTAGAAGTGCGTAGGATATGCGTAATTAATTTTTTAATAATTGCTGTACCTTTAGCGAATTATGCAAATCGCTCTAAAATGTTTATTAGTCAGTCCTAAGTTTTGAAATTTGCAGGAGTGCTTCACTAGGGTTGTACTGACATGCACGCTACATCAAAAAAGTTTACACATGCGTAGGACATGCGTAATTAATATTTCAAAATTATTGCGTTTTTGATAAAAATATTTAAAGTGTTATAACATTTTTATTAGTAATTCCTAATGTTTGAAATTTGCCTGAGAGGTCCAATAGGATTGTACTCGTATGTAGGTGTCATTGAAAAAATGTAGAAATGCGTAGGACATGCGTAATTAACTTTTTAATAATAATTGCTGTACCTTTAGCGAATTATGCAAATCGCTCTAAAATGTTTATTAGTCAGTCCTAAGTTTTGAAATTTGCAGGAGTGCTTCACTAGGGTTGTACTGACATGCACGCTACATCAAAAAAGTTTACACATGCGTTGGACATGCGTAATTAATATTTCAAAATTATTGCGTTTTTGATAAAAATATTTAAAGTGTTATAACATTTTTATTAGTCATTCCTAATGTTTGAAATTTGCCTGAGAGGTCCAATAGGACTGTACTCGTATGTAGGTGTCATAAAAAAAATTTAGAAGTGCGTAGGATATGCGTAATTAATTTTTTAATAATTGCTGTACCTTTTTAACGAATTATGCAAATCGCTCTAAAATGTTTATTAGTCAGTCCTAAGCTTTGAAATTTGCAGGAGTGCTTCACTAGGGTTGTACTGACATGCACGCTACATCAAAAAAGTTTACACATGCGTAGGACATGCGTAATTAATGTTTCAAAATTATTGCGTTTTTGATAAAAATATTTAAACATTTTTATTAGTAATTCCTAATGTTTGAAATTTGCCTGAAAGGTCCAATAGGATTGTACTCATATGTAGGTGTCATAAACAAAAATTAGAAATGCGTAGGACATGCGTAATTAACTTTTCAATAATTGCTGTACCTTTAGCGAATTATGCAAATCGCTCTAAAATGTTTATTAGTTAGTCCTAAATTTTGAAATTTGCAGGAGTGCTTCACTAGGGTTGTACTGACATGCACGCTACATCAAAAAAGTTTACACATGCGTAGGACATGCGTAATTAATGTTTCAAAATTATTGCGTTTTTGATAAAAATATTTAAAGTGTTATAACATTTTTATTAGTAATTCCTAATGTTTGAAATTTGCCTGAAAGGTCCAATAGGATTGTACTCATATGTAGGTGTCATAAAAAAAAATTAGAAATGCGTAGGACATGCGTACATAATTAATTTTTTAATAATTGCTGTACCTTTAGCGAATTATGCAAATCGCTCTAAAATGTTTATTAGTCAGTCCTAAGTTTTGAAATTTGCAGGAGTGCTTCACTAGGGTTGTACTGACATGCACGCTACATCAAAAAAGTTTACACATGCGTAGGACATGCGTAATTAATATTTCAAAATTATTGCGTTTTTGATAAAAATATTTAAAGTGTTATAACATTTTTATTAGTCATTCCTAATGTTTGATATTTGCCTGAGAGGTCCAATAGGACTGTACTCGTATGTAGGTGTCATCAAAAAAATTTAGAAGTGCGTAGGATATGCGTAATTAATTTTTTAATAATTGCTGTACCTTTAGCGAATTATGCAAATCGCTCTAAAATGTTTATTAGTCAGTCCTAAGCTTTGAAATTTGCAGGAGTGCTTCACTAGGGTTGTACTGACATGCACGCTACATCAAAAAAGTTTACACATGCGTTGGACATGCGTAATTAATATTTCAAAATTATTGCGTTTTTGATAAAAATATTTAAAGTGTTATAACATTTTTATTAGTCATTCCTCATGTTTGAAATTTGCCTGAAAGGTCCAATAGGATTGTACTCGTATGTAGGTGTCATCAAAAAAATGTAGAAATGCGTAGGACATGCGTAATTAATTTTTTAATAATTGCTGTACCTTTAGCGAATTATGCAAATCGCTCTAAAATGTTTATTAGTCAGTCCTAAGATTAGAAATTTGCAGTAGTGCTTCACTAGGGTTGTACCGACCTGCATGCTACATCAAAAAAGTTTACACATGCGTAGGACATGCGTAATTAATATTTCAAAATTATTGCGTTTTTGATAAAAATATTTAAAGTGTTATAACATTTTTATTAGTAATTCCTGATGTTTGAAATTTGCCTGAAAGGTCCAATAGGATTGTACTCGTATGTAGGTGTCATCAAAAAAATGTAGAAATGCGTAGGACATGCGTAATTAATTTTTTAATAATTGCTGTACCTTTAGCGAATTATGCAAATCGCTCTAAAACGTTTATTAGTCAGTCCTAAGATTAGAAATTTGCAGGAGTGCTTCACTAGGGTTGTACTGACATGCACGCTACATCAAAAAAGTTTACACATGCGTAGGACATGCGTAATTAATGTTTCAAAATTATTGCGTTTTTGATAAAAATATTTAAAGTGTTATAACATTTTTATTAGTCATTCCTAATGTTTGATATTTGCCTGAGAGGTCCAATAGGACTGTACTCGTATGTAGGTGTCATAAAAAAAATTTAGAAGTGCGTAGGATATGCGTAATTAATTTTTTAATAATTGCTGTACCTTTTTAACGAATTATGCAAATCGCTCTAAAATGTTTATTAGTCAGTCCTAAGCTTTGAAATTTGCAGGAGTGCTTCACTAGGGTTGTACTGACATGCACGCTACATCAAAAAAGTTTACACATGCGTAGGACATGCGTAATTAATGTTTCAAAATTATTGCGTTTTTGATAAAAATATTTAAAGTGTTATAACATTTTTATTAGTCATTCCTAATGTTTGAAATTTGCCTGAGAGGTCCAATAGGACTGTACTCGTATGTAGGTGTCATCAAAAAAATTTAGAAGTGCGTAGGATATGCGTAATTAATTTTTTAATAATTGCTGTACCTTTAGCGAATTATGCAAATCGCTCTAAAATGTTTATTAGTCAGTCCTAAGTTTTGAAATTTGCAGTAGTGCTTCACTAGGGTTGTACCGACCTGCACGCTACATCAAAAAAGTTTACACATGCGTTGGACATGCGTAATTAATATTTCAAAATTATTGCGTTTTTGATAAAAATATTTAAAAGTGTTATAACATTTTTATTAGTCATTCCTCATGTTTGAAATTTGCCTGAAAGGTCCAATAGGATTGTACTCGTATGTAGGTGTCATCAAAAAAATGTAGAAATGCGTAGGACATGCGTAATTAATTTTTTAATAATTGCTGTACCTTTAGCGAATTATGCAAATCGCTCTAAAATGTTTATTAGTCAGTCCTAAGATTAGAAATTTGCAGTAGTGCTTCACTAGGGTTGTACCGACCTGCATGCTACATCAAAAAAGTTTACACATGCGTAGGACATGCGTAATTAATATTTCAAAATTATTGCGTTTTTGATAAAAATATTTAAAGTGTTATAACATTTTTATTAGTCATTCCTAATGTTTGAAATTTGCCTGAGAGGTCCAATAGGACTGTACTCGTATGTAGGTGTCATCAAAAAAATTTAGAAGTGCGTAGGATATGCGTAATTAATTTTTTAATAATTGCTGTACCTTTTTAACGAATTATGCAAATCGCTCTAAAATGTTTATTAGTCAGTCCTAAGCTTTGAAATTTGCAGGAGTGCTTCACTAGGGTTGTACTGACATGCACGCTACATCAAAAAAGTTTACACATGCGTAATTAATATTTCAAAATTATTGCGTTTTTGATAAAAATATTTAAAGTGTTATAACATTTTTATTAGTCATTCCTCATGTTTGAAATTTGCCTGAGAGGTCCAATAGGATTGTACTCGTATGTAGGTGTCATCAAAAAAAATGTAGAAATGCGTAGGACATGCGTAATGAATTTTTTAATAATTGCTGTACCTTTAGCGAATTATGCAAATCGCTCTAAAATGTTTATTAGTCAGTCCTAAGTTTTGAAATTTGCAGGAGTGCTTCACTAGGGTTGTACTGACATGCACGCTACATCAAAAAAGTTTACACATGCGTAGGACATGCGTAATTAATATTTCAAAATTATTGCGTTTTTGATAAAAATATTTAAAAGTGTTATAACATTTTTATTAGTCATTCCTCATGTTTGAAATTTGCCTGAGAGGTCCAATAGGACTGTACTCGTATGTAGGTGTCATCAAAAAAATTTAGAAGTGCGTAGGACATGCGTAATTAATTTTTTAATAATTTCTGTACCTTTAGCGAATTATGCAAATCGCTCTAAAATGTTTATTAGTCAGTCCTAAGTTTTGAAATTTGCAGTAGTGCTTCACTAGGGTTGTACCGACCTGCACGCTACATCAAAAAAGTTTACACATGCGTTGGACATGCGTAATTAATATTTCAAAATTATTGCGTTTTTGATAAAAATATTTAAAAGTGTTATAACATTTTTATTAGTCATTCCTCATGTTTGAAATTTGCCTGAAAGGTCCAATAGGATTGTACTCGTATGTAGGTGTCATCAAAAAAATGTAGAAATGCGTAGGACATGCGTAATTAATTTTTTAATAATTGCTGTACCTTTAGCGAATTATGCAAATCGCTCTAAAATGTTTATTAGTCAGTCCTAAGATTAGAAATTTGCAGTAGTGCTTCACTAGGGTTGTACCGACCTGCATGCTACATCAAAAAAGTTTACACATGCGTAGGACATGCGTAATTAATATTTCAAAATTATTGCGTTTTTGATAAAAATATTTAAAAGTGTTATAACATTTTTATTAGTCATTCCTCATGTTTGAAATTTGCCTGAGAGGTCCAATAGGACTGTACTCGTATGTAGGTGTCATCAAAAAAATTTAGAAGTGCGTAGGACATGCGTAATTAATTTTTTAATAATTGCTGTACCTTTTTAACGAATTATGCAAATCGCTCTAAAATGTTTATTAGTCAGTCCTAAGCTTTGAAATTTGCAGGAGTGCTTCACTAGGGTTGTACTGACATGCACGCTACATCAAAAAAGTTTACACATGCGTAATTAATATTTCAAAATTATTGCGTTTTTGATAAAAATATTTAAAGTGTTATAACATTTTTATTAGTCATTCCTCATGTTTGAAATTTGCCTGAGAGGTCCAATAGGATTGTACTCGTATGTAGGTGTCATCAAAAAAAATGTAGAAATGCGTAGGACATGCGTAATGAATTTTTTAATAATTGCTGTACCTTTAGCGAATTATGCAAATCGTTCTAAAATGTTTATTAGTCAGTCCTAAGTTTTGAAATTTGCAGGAGTGCTTCACTAGGGTTGTACTGACATGCACGCTACATCAAAAAAGTTTACACATGCGTAGGACATGCGTAATTAATATTTCAAAATTATTGCGTTTTTGATAAAAATATTTAAAAGTGTTATAACATTTTTATTAGTCATTCCTCATGTTTGAAATTTGCCTGAGAGGTCCAATAGGACTGTACTCGTATGTAGGTGTCATCAAAAAAATGTAGAAATGCGTAGGACATGCGTAATTAATTTTTTAATAATTGCTGTACCTTTAGCGAATTATGCAAATCGCTCTAAAATGTTTATTAGTCAGTCCTAAGATTAGAAATTTGCAGTAGTGCTTCACTAGGGTTGTACCGACCTGCATGCTACATCAAAAAAGTTTACACATGCGTAGGACATGCGTAATTAATATTTCAAAATTATTGCGTTTTTGATAAAAATATTTAAAGTGTTATAACATTTTTATTAGTCATTCCTAATGTTTGAAATTTGCCTGAGAGGTCCAATAGGACTGTACTCGTATGTAGGTGTCATCAAAAAAATTTAGAAGTGCGTAGGATATGCGTAATTAATTTTTTAATAATTGCTGTACCTTTTTAACGAATTATGCAAATCGCTCTAAAATGTTTATTAGTCAGTCCTAAGCTTTGAAATTTGCAGGAGTGCTTCACTAGGGTTGTACTGACATGCACGCTACATCAAAAAAGTTTACACATGCGTAATTAATATTTCAAAATTATTGCGTTTTTGATAAAAATATTTAAAGTCTTATAACATTTTTATTAGTCATTCCTAATGTTTGAAATTTGCCTGAGAGGTCCAGTAGGATTGTACTCATATGTACGTGTCATCAAAAAAATTTAGAAATATTAATTTTTAAATATTTTGAAAATTTTTCTTGAAAACGGCTCTACGATTTTGTTCAAATTTTAGTATGTTATAGAGTTTATTTTTCTTAGTATAATGGCCGTTTGTCTCAACCACGGTCTACTACACAGGTTAGGAAGCCTGTCAAAAAATCTGGAACTTTTCGACATAAATTTCCGCTAGACGGCGATAAGTCTAAGAACCATTCGCCATAAAAATCCGTTAGATGGCGATTAAGTTTAAAAAACTATTTTAAACAAACCTGACTTAAAAATTCAATTAAAACATTTTTATATACATCATCTGATTGATTAAATTCGAATTTTTTAAGCAAAGGCTTATTAATCTCGCTGATTATGTCAAAATCTTGTGCACGAACCGGTTCTTAGACGTATCGCCATCTAGTGATCATTTATGGCGAATGGTTCTTTGACTTATCGCCTCTGTGGGATAATTTACGGAACTAGTTACCGGCCTCAGTCGGTTTTATATAGGAGTTTCCCAACCTGTGTAGTAGACCGTGGTCTCAACTATTTTGAAATTTAATTTACAAAGTTATTCAAAATTTGGTGTGCACTGTATGTATGTAGGTTGGTTTGCATCCGGCCTCGAATGTAGGTTTGGTTTGCACCCGGGCTTTAATGTAGGTTTGGTTTGCACCCGGGCTCTATTGTAGGTTTGGTTTGCACCCGGGCTCCAATGCATCTAGGAATGAATATTTGTACATATATATTTTGTTACAGACTGCTTGTGAACATCGCCAACAATAATTGAAGAATCAACTGACTGCCTGCACATCATCAATCAGGAGAATCAACTAGGTAGCTTATAACAATGAAAAATAATACAACTGTAGATATATTTGAATTGTTTATTAAAATGTAATAAAATTGTACAATAAAGAATTATAATACAGTAAATTGTTATTAATTAACTAAAGTAAATAAATTAAGACACTAACCTAGGAGAAGATAATAGTAAATTAAGACACTTAAGTAGGAGAAGATAATAGTAAATTAAGACACTTAAGTAGGAGAAGATAATAGTAAATTAAGACACTTAAGTAGGAGAAGATAATAGTAAATTAAGACACTTAAGTAGGAGAAGATAATAGTAAATTAAGACACTTAAGTAGGAGAAGATAATAGTAAATTAAGACACTTAAGTAGGAGAAGATAATAGTAAATTAAGACACTTAAGTAGGAGAAGATAATAGTAAATTAAGACACTTAAGTAGGAGAAGATAATAGTAAATTAAGACACTTAAGTAGGAGAAGATAATAGTAAATTAAGACACTTAAGTAGGAGAAGATAATAGTAAATTAAGACACTTAAGTAGGAGAAGATAATAGTAAATTAAGACACTTAAGTAGGAGAAGATTGATTGCAGATCAAGACACTACAGTGGGAGAAGAAAGGACAGCCGCTGATCCAGACGCACAAGGGCCCTGTTTATCGCAGCTTGCAAGTCCGTAGCCTTGCCAGTTTCGAAAACCAGGGCCCAGGTGCACTAATGGTGCCTGTCCACGTGAGAGTAAACTACTCTCCGTAGCAGCGTCGCCAAGGATACAGCCAATCACGAGTTACTCTCGGGGGCTGTATCCCTGGCGACGCTGCAGTTTACTCTCATGTGGACAGGCACGCAGTCTGACCACACACATTTAGGTGCATTGATGAATAAGAAAGATGCATTCAAAACAAGAAAGCAACTATCCACCCGAGGTGCGATCAAGTCTACATTCAAGCAAGAGGACAGCCCGGTTGCATGAGCGTTCCAGCATACATAGAGTAAAAGAGACCTCAGTCTAAAAAGACCTCGGAAACCACCAATATCAAGTCATGGCGCCTCTATGTAAGTGCACGTCATACGGATGAACAGTGCCCCCTTGTCCACCAATTAAGGTGAATATTGAAGTAAGTCTGACCACACACATTTAGGTGCATTGTTGAGCACATTCGTAACACAAGAAAGCAACTATCCACCCGAGGTGCGATCAAGTCTACATTCAAGCAACCACCAATTAAGGTGCTTATTGAAGTAAGTCTGACCACACACATTTAGGTGCATTGTTGAGCACATTCATAAAACAAGAAAGGAAGGTGCGATCAAGTCTACATTCAAGCAAGAGGACAGCCCGGTTGCATGAGCGTTCCAGCATACATAGAGTAAAAGAGACCTCGGTCTAAAAGGACCTCGGAAACCACCAATATCAAGTCATGGCGCCTCTATGTAAGTGCACGTCATACGGATGAACAGTGTCCCCTTGTCCACCAATTAAGGTGAATATTGAAGTAAGTCTGACCACACACATTTAGGTGCATTGTTGAATAAGAAAGATGCATTCATAACATAAGAAAGCAACTATCCACCCGAGGTGCGATCAAGTCTACATTCAAGCAACCACCAATTAAGGTGCTTATTGAAGTAAGTCTGACCACACACACAAAGGTGCATTGTTGAACACATTCATAACATAAGAAAGCAACTATCCACCCGAGGTGCGATCAAGTCTACATTCAAGCAACCACCAATTAAGGTGCTTATTGAAGCAAGTCTGACCACACACACAAAGGTGCATTGTTGAACACATTCATAACATAAGAAAGGTGCGATCAAGTCTACATTCAAGCAAGAGGACAGCCCGGTTGCATACATAGGGTAAAAGAGACCTCGGTCTAAAAGGACCTCGGAAACCACCAATATTAAAGTCATGGCGCCTCTATGTAAGTGCACGTCATACGGATGAACAGTGCCCCCTTGTCCACCAATTAAGGTGAATATTGATGTACGTCTGACCACACACATACAGGTGCATTGATACCCAAGAAAATTTAAAATGTAAGGAAGATACAGTCCATGCATAAGAATAGTAGCAGTAATAGGCACAAGAACAGTAATTAAAAATAATTCACCACACTACGAGTCACGTGAGGCAACTGCTGCTCCGGGGATCTTCCAGATGATGTCTGATAGAGAATCTCAACTGCTGCTCCGGGGATCTTCCAGATGATGTCTGATAGAGAATCTGAAACAATCATAAAAAATAAATATTAATTTATTGATTTTAGCTATGGGGCATGCTTAAATTTTTTTAAAAGCAATTGAATTGTCTAACAGAAAACGTAGAAATATACAGAATGTTGCATGTCGTTTCTCAAAAACTAAACACCCTGTATATTAAAAAATAGTGCGTTTATGCAGCTTGTGATGCCAAAAAATAAAACGAGAATCTTAAGCAAAAACCAATGTGACACCTACAATGACATATCGGGAAGGTGGAACAGGCAGTTCGCTTAGAAATTCAACAGCATTGGTTAAAAACAATATAAAAATTACCTTCAATGTTAATTAGCAAAAAAGCTTTTCCTCGCTGGACCACGACTGGTAGTACATGTTCCTTAAATTACGGTACGAGTTCCACAACATTCCCAGAAGATTTCTGAGCGGACGACCACGACGAAATGCGTTGAATTCCGACACGTCTGAAGTATGTCTGTGAAAACAATATACATTGGAAATAAATAATCATACACTTCAAGTTTAACTTTTAAAATTAATAAGTTATTATTACAATAAGCGAAGGCAGCTTAAGATAAAACGACCTGCCTCATTCATACAACTGTTTTACTGCAAACATTCAAAAAATACTCACTTGCAAGATGATCACAAGAAATATTAAAGTTTTGAGGTTAAAATTGTAGTTTAAAATAGTACTGGCCGTGATCATCAATGAGCGAGGCGGCACATCCACTAACATGTAAAAACAAAAAGTTAAAATTGTTTAATTCATTGTGTAATTGTATTGTGCCGCCTCGTTCATTTATTGATCAATACTAAGTTGCTGTAACATGGGTTGCCTACATCTCAGGCGCTTTATCACCTTTAAAAAGAGTTAATTTGATTTTTTAACTTTAAATTATGCATTAAAACTTCAAAACTGATCAACTGTGATGCAAGTGAACTTTTTTAATTGTGTTAAGCTAATAGAAAACATTAACAAATTCAAAAAACAGTCCAACACGTAGAAATTTCCATGAAAAATTGTAAATGATAAAGTATAGACTAAAATCATTGCACTTTTGTAAGGAAGCAAAGCAAAAAATATTAACTCTACGAGCATTTGTTAATTACAAACTAAATTTAATAACAATTATTTATTCTCAGATGGTTCAAATTATTAATTAATTGTTTTTATAAGAAATGAGCAAAGTGCAAAGGTTGTAGTCTATTTTGTAAACTAAAAACAAATTGAAATCACTCACCCTTTTGGTTTTTCACAAGAAGACTCCATGACATCCTGTCGTCATTCCCTCATTTTCATCGAAAAATATCTGTAACAACAATACTTTATTAATAACAATTAAAATTAAGTGTACTTGATTTTATTAAAAAAATGTATCGCATTAATAGATCGGGAGATAAATTGTAACAATTACCAAGGGATTAATTTACTTATTTCCACCTACAAAGTGCACTCGAAAATAAACAACGAGAGACTTGGGGATTTAGAGTAGGAAGATCGTCTGCAGACAACACCTTTAAATTAAAACCATTTAGCACTCATCACTTTAAAAAAAGCTTTCAGTAAATTGAATAGGACGAAGCTTTGGCAGATAATAAATTTAAGAAACAACCGATACATTAAATACCAGTAGAACTCGCAACATGGACCTTCCAGACTAGGATGTAACACATACATTGACCCAAGTAAAGTGAAGTGAACTCCGAAAAAAATCTGTCACGACAACACACGATAGGGAAGAAAACACAGCTGTACATGAATTGCAAAAAGTTGCCCAGTAATATAAGATCCAAAATAATAACTCACGAACAAACCAATATTACATTTTTGCTAACTATGAACAGACATCAGCTACGAGAAGGATAAGACGTAGAATTAAAATTACATCGATTTGATTACACATGGTGACAATATAAATCGGAACGCATAACAAAAATAAAATTTTATTAAACAATGGTCACACCTATGTTGATGTACGGCAGAGAAACTTCGATTTTCACACGTTCAGACATGAAAAACACACAAACAGCAGAAATGCGAAAGAAGAATAAAAGAATGTAACATAGACCAACTAAGAAAGCAAGTTATGGGAGAAGGTCTAGAAATGTATGATCTCGGAGACAAAATAAAGAAAACAACAGAGATTCACAAAAAATAATAAGAGAATATAAGCAGAAACCACTGATACGTATCGGGAAGGCGGAACAGGCAGTTGGCTTAAACCATGAAATGAAGAAGGCAATTGGCTTAGAAATTCTTAAAAAACAACATAAAAATTACCTTTAATGTTCATTAGAGAAAAAGCTTCTTCCTCTTTGAACCACGACTGGTAGTACATGTTCGTTAAATTACGGTACGAGTTCCAAATCATTCACTGAAAATTTCTGAGCAGACGACTGATGGGACAACAACGAAATGCGTTGAATTCCGACACGCCTGAAAACAATATACATTCATAAAACTGATTTACGGCAAATATTATAACATTCAACCACACAGATGTTGAAAAAATACTCTCACAAAATCATATATTTTCACAAGAAACTTCAAAGTTTTGAGGTTAACATAGTACTGGTCGTGATCGTCAATGAGCGAGGCGGCACATCCAATAACACGTAAAAACAATAAATTCAAATTATTGCATCCATTGTGTAAATTTAATGTGCCGCCTCGTTCATTTATTGATCAACACTAAGTTGCTGTAACTTGGGTTGCCTAAATCTCAGGCGCTTTCTCACCTTTAAAGAGTTAATTTGATTTTTGAACTGTAAATTGTGTATTTAAACTTCAAAACTGATTAACTGTGATGCAAGTGAACTTTTTCAATTGTTTTAAGCTAATACAAAACATTAACAATTTCAAAGAACAGCCCAACACGTAGAAATTTCCATGAAAAATTGTAAATTATAAAGTATAGACTAAAATCATTGCACTTTTGTAAGGAAGCAATCCAAAAAATATTAAATCTACGAGCATTTGTTAATTACAAACTAAATTTAATAACAATTATTTACTCTCAGACAGTATTATAAGAAATGGATAAAGTACAAGGACTTTAGTCTATAAATTTAAACCACTCACTCTTTTTTTCACAAGAAGGCTCCATGATTTCCTGTTGTCATTCCCTCATTTTCATCGAAATATCTGCAACAACAATATTTTATTAATAACAATAGTTAATAAGGTACCTGATTTTGGGGAAAACAAAACTCGTTTCACCTCAAGAGTATAGCGAACAATAAATAATTGAACGATACCCAAACGTTTAACAAAACTTGTCGACAAAGTATGAAAAATTTGTTCAGAAATCATCAAAGAATTATTACAATTAATAATAATTGCTATTTTAAATGAGGGATTTCTTTAGGCACTTAGGCACTTAGGCAATTCCAAAACTCTGGTCTCATTGACGATAGATCGAAACTGGCTTGGCATTTCTACAAGAAATCCTTCATCCAAACTCAGTGCTATTTTTATAATTATTTATATTGAACTATGACTAAAACCTTGCTTAAATGCCAACCAAAATTTCCTCCTAGGAAACCACCAACAAAATTATAAAATTACAGAATCAAAGGGGGAAAAAAACAATTTTAATGTCTCACCAGAAGAATTCGAACCACGCCGTTGTCCGAGCAAGCACAGCACTACACGATGATGCTCGACATGTAGATAAAACTGCAGCATTCAGTCATCAGGTCCAACAGTGACCAGACCCTCAAAGGACAACCTGAAATTAAAACGGCACTAATAAATTACATCCTTTTTAACCCTAAACATGAGTGAAAAGATTGACAGATGTTAAAAGGATTAAAAACGATTAAGGAACATCCTCTTTTATTTCTAAAAAATTGCAAATAAAAGCTACTCTAAAATTACACCGACTAAGACTTGGTGACATTCAGATAGCAACTTTTTACTAGAGGTGGACGATACATTGATATCGACAACATAAGCCACCAGTTTTATTCACAGCCGATGATATAATTTCAATATCGTCCACCCCTACTGTTAACAAACCATTCGCTTCAACAACGATGTTAAAATTACCTTTAATGTTCCATTAGCAAAAACACTCTCCGAACTACGACTGAAGATAATAAAGATAACACCCAGAGTTAATTTTAGTAAGAGTTCTAAAGCGTTCCCTGGCTGATGGACGATTTCGACAATCTCTGGACATGAATTCCACAACATCTTGAAGTATATATGAGGAAACAACAAGCAACAGTTCCAAATCAATCGTTGAAGATTTTTGGGTGGATGCAGATGGTTGATAGACGACATCGACGTATGCAGCTCTGTACGTTGAATTTCAATACCTGTAAAAACAATATACAATTAACATTCATTCCATAATACTATAACTTACAAATGGGCAGCTTAATAATGTAAAGAGGGACCTGCCTCATTCGCATATCTCAGTTTCATGCCAAATAATGCGACATGCAACCATACGATGTTAAAAAGTATTTGAAAAAACTTTGAACACGACCACCTTTACATTCACTACATAATTTTATACGGGACACTAACATTAAATGATCATTTTGGTTAATAAAACATATTAAAAATACTACATGAATATTACCGCGAAAAGTCATAGATTTTAGGTTAGAATAATACTATAGTACTGGTCGCAATTATGAACGAGGCGGCACATACATTTTGCACATATTTTCAAACAGAACAGCGATTTTGCACATATTTTCAAACAGAACAGCGATTTATTCGATACGTTTGATTTTATGTACCAACACAACTTTTTATATATTTGAAATCAAAATAACAAAGCAAAAAAGTTTACGTGGTTATTAATTAAACACATAATTAATTTACGCGAACACTGTATCTTTTCCAAACAGAGCTATGAAATTAATTTGTCATGACTAGATATGGACATTTTGTACAAGTATATTCTGGGGTCGTTTCAATTTGTTTAGTTATATTTAGTGGTGATAGACTTTTCACATTGTCGTAAAAAAAAAAAGGAATACAACAAACACGATTTATTAACAGTGAAGAGATAATAGAAACGTCCATGTTTGACCGACATTTTCTGATGCGCATGGAGTACTAAAATTAGGAAATAGTTCAAACAGTAATTAGATTAACATATTAAGGGTTTTTTTGCTAGCAGGAATAGAATTACTGACTTTAAATAAAGCATGTAAATTTAATACCCAAGACTTTTTACAAAAAATTACTTTAAGTTCCTAAATAGATTAAATTACTGAATTAAAAAACAGATACGTATATGTATTACCTTTTTAAGACGAGCAACTGCTAATATCCAAAATGTTTTTAAGACACTTAATTTAGTTTTGACGACAATTGATGTTACAAAAATCACAAAGAGAGCGCGCAACTCACATTGACCGAACAAACAGGTGCGTTATCTATTTGACCATTGAAAATCTTTTTTGCTGTAACGGAATGTTGGGGTCATATACGAACGACCTATAAAATGCGATAACATGTGGATGATGTACTAAAGCACGCATAAAATATATGTACAGGATTATTTTTAAGTAAAGTAATCACTTTAAATTGAAACTTTGCACACAGATTAAATACATGTAATACAACCCTAAACAAGTATTGACTCTTGATAAATTACTAAAAGCAATTTAAGCAATTTTTTAAGCAAAATCTTAAACTAAAACAAATGAAGATATTTCTTTTTCTTACACACACACACTGTATTCCGTATAGTTGAAAATAATTGTATAAGTATAAATGACCACGAACACCTTTTATATCCTATTAATAAATAACAGCTATACAATACATTTAATTTACGTACAAAATATACATACATTTTCTAAATAAAGCTGATTGCATTGCACAACAAATGTTATTTAACATTTTTAGAACAATTGGATTGGGTTTACAACGACATTTTTAATTTAAACAATGCAACTAATGACCGCGAACAACTAGGTATTTAATATTGTTTTATCTTAACTAAAACTAATAACAAACAGAGCTGTGGAATTAATTTTTAAGACTAAAAACGTTACATTTGTAAAAAAAAAAAAATGTTTATACGTACAAAGAGCTTTAAATTTCAGTTTCTGAACGACAACATAGGACAAATCAAATGTGTTGTTTAACATTTTCGAAAACAATTAGGTTCATAGCAAAATTTTTGAATTTTCGAGGGGGTTATAAGGGGAATTATACATTTTTGTTATTAAAATTGCAGCAAAATCAAAGCTTAAAAACACAAATGTACCAAAAGGCCGATTTTAATATATTTTGCAAAAGAATTGTACCTTTAAGAGAGATCATTTGTTCCTCCGCCTGTTTTTTAAGTTTTTGATGCATCCCACTGCACTAATTCAATATTATAATAAATAGTTTTGAAATGTAGATTTAAAAACAACACTCACAATAGTTATTGTTGTATATGTAATTAAGTTATATTTATTTAACAACCACGAATAACGAACGTATTTTCCGCCCGATAGGTGATATCTAACTGTTGAGATTTTGTGGAATGTGTGTTTTAACCTTGAGCGCTATACAATTGATTCTTATGCTAATTTGCAACGATGATAAGGTGCGGCCCCATAGCAGAGTTGGTGTAGCGGCTTAGTCCGGTACAAGTATCCCTCAGTTCGAATCCGATTGGTTCTAAACTTTGTGTTTAGAATCAGGGTGGTTCGAGAGGGTGCTACCTTCCCTGTGTTGGGCTCCCGCCTGGGGTCGGCGTTTCGGCCGACTCCAGGCTCAAAAAATCGAAATTTTTTGAAATTCCTCCCCGCCTCCGAGTGTACTGTTACACTCAGAGGCGATTGGATTTGAACGTAGGACCCTGCTCATGACAAACAGGAGTCTAACCATCCAGCTAACCACAACTTATGATAATGTGATGTTATTTGGTATATTAGTGTAACATCCTTGACGAAAATTTAAACTTGGAAAAATACGTTAGAACTCTAAAAATACTTTTTTTTTACAACTTTTATCATCCGTTCCACTAAGTTTGCATATATATAAATATTTTTGATCCGCAGAAGAGAAAAAAATTGCAAAAATGGGGGCCGTATTTTAAATCAATTTTTAGAATTTGAAACTTTTTAAAGTAGACACAATTGTTAGACTTGTTAAACTAACTTTTAATGTTTCTTTTCGATAAACAAATTGTCTAAAATGTTTATAAAACCTACACGAAAATTCACACATGAATGCACTTAGATCATTTCTCAATAGATACCGCGCGTCATGTGTTAAGTATATATGTGGTAATAAAAATAATAGACTTTTGGATGCAAAAAAATAGAAAACGCAGCATGGGGCGCTTTGCAAGTCAAATTTAAGCATCCAAGATTATTTTTACACAATTTTTAACTATTAATGTTCCTTCTTGCTAAACAAATTGTGTCTAAATGCCTTAAATAAACGAAAATACATTTACTTTGTACTAGTTAGATAGATCAGCTTACTAAAAAGTTTTAACACGTTCTTGATAATATATTTGGCAACTTGATATGATAAAAATGTTCGATTATTTATGTACTAACATAAATGAAAAACGACTTTATTGAAAATTGAATACTCTATCATTTTTTGAAGGATCTATGGTAGTGCGTCTATATCACGGTATCACCTTCAAGTTTATCTCAAGTTTAATTACATTGCAAAACACAATGGAGTATACAATTAGGCAACGTTTAATACATGCAGTGAATGGAAAACAATTCGAGATAATTCTTTCAGAAAATACATTTACAACTGTTAAACAACTTTTTTACGACTTTTCCCATACATACCACTAAGTATAGTTTAATTATAAATTTTTCGGATGCCGCATAAGTGAAAAAAAAACTGCATGGTCCGTTTAATTACATTACAAAATACCATGGAGTATACAATTAGGCAACGTTTAATACATGCAGTGAATGGAAAACAATTCGAGATAATTCTTTCAGAAAATACATTTACAACTGTTAAACAACTTTTTTACGACTTTTCCCATACATACCACTAAGTATAGTTTAATTATAAATTTTTCGGATGCCGCATAAGTGAAAAAAAACTGCATAGTCCGTTTATCAAGTCAAATTTTAAGTACCATTGATTGTTTTTGAAATAATCACAATTAAACAATTAATTTACCTTCTCGCTGAAGAAATTGCCTTGAATGTTTACCTATATAAAAATTCACACACAAATGCACTTAGATTAGATCAGTTTTAAAACGTTCCTTCATAGTTTGAAGAAGGGTATAAGGATATGCTGCAAAAAAAAATAACTCCAATTTTATAAATTTCTGGAAAACTAAAAATAAACGTTTTCAAATTTCAAAGTCACATGATTTTTTTTTCTCGCTTATTGTACATGACTTTTCACATGATTCAGCTCTATTGGCATAAAAAATATCTCTTCTGAATTGCAGGACCATGTTTTCAATGTTAGAGCTACGTTTGTCTTGCCACAAAATATATGATTTTGATTTAGCCCCAATTCCATACTACCGTGAAGAGTATTTTATTTAAAAAAATTAAAAATTGCTATTTAAAATTCTTTTAATATTGTCAAAAGCAAAATTACATTTTTCATTCGTCAAATTTACCCTCTGCAAAAGTAATTTGGTGCAAGAAAGAGGGGGCTCAGGAACTGCATCGTTTTTTGTCCCAGACGAACAAGATTAGGCTTAATATATTGAATAACTCAGGAACTGAATTGCTTCTTGTACCAATTGCAAGAGATTTTTTTATTGCACAAGATAGGATTTTCAATTCAAAACGCATAAAAATTGAAGCTACCTCCTTTTTGCAGCATATCCTTCAATTGTGAGATTATATACGTGATTCATTTTTAACTATAAATAATGCAAATTTCAACCCCGTTATATGTTATACATCTCAAACTTAATCACATTGCAAAGCTAAAAAACCAATTAAAATAGCACAACAATAAACAGAAATAAAGTATTTAAAAATACAAATAATATTGAGGGCCAACAATGGCTATTTCGGGTGTAAAAGTCTTTTGTAATGTTTTAAATTTGCCCTTGTATACCCCTCGGATTCTCTTTGTTCAAAATTTAGCAATTGTTAAAAACAACAAACAATTAATTCATGACAAAAATAAGCAATTCGTTGAAAGCCCGTTTCACAAAAGTATTTTTTAAATCTTTTCTAGAATCATAGGGGAAAAAACCAAACTTGCAAAGTCTAATTTAATTGTTGCAGAAAATTATTTTGCACAAGTTCTGAACTAGCGAAAATTGCAAGCAAAATAAAACCAGGAACTATAAAACCTAAATAAACTTTATTCCAATTTATTGGCACAAATTAAATTAAATATATTAAAAACATCTTGTACGTTTCAAATAATATATTTTCTCTCTATATATACTTTTAATTTAACTTAAGTACCATTTTCCAACGATAAATTTTTGTGTTACTGTTGGAATTTTTAAATCTCAAAAAAAATTAAGAGAGAAGAGAGTTGATTTATTAAAACAAATTTTTAACTGAAATATGATACAATTTTGCATAAATATCGTCATTGTTCGATACTAAATTCCTGTAACTTGGGCTGCCTAAATCTCAGGCGTTCCATCACTATAAGATATTAAATTTGATTTTTTAGCTCTAAATTGTGCATTTACACTTCAAAACTGATCAATTGTGATGCAAGTGAACTTATTTAATTGTGTTAAACTAATAAAAAACATTTACAGATTCAAAAAACAGCCCAACACATGGATATTTCGATGAAAAATTGTAAACTATAGGTGCGTTCGGGACGTACGCTCTTTTTCCTTTATTTGCTCTTTTTTGCCCCCACAGCGTTCGGGACGCGACTTTGGAGTAAAAAAGATCGCTCCGAAGGGCGTTCGGGACTGCATAAGTGGAGTAAATAAATCTACTCTAATTTGCACCACCTCTGAAGCTGGGGCAAGCTGAGCTCGCGAAAGAAGACATGCGCATTACGGATTGTCTACGTTTGAATTCTTTGAATTGCCAGGTACAGCATAAGAATAAGATGCAGTTAACATCCAGGCTTCGTGTTATTGTGTTGAATTAGTTAACAACAATTTCTTGTGAACAGTAATTAACTTTTGATGTAATTCCTTATTATTAAAACAAAATTTTGGGAAGTTAAATGGTTTCATATCATGACATTTTACATCAATTTTATAACCAAATAATCTAACAAATTCGAAGCAATACAATTTGTTGCTTGTTTTACTTACAATGATGTCTGATTAGACCGGTCTACAACAAAATAGTGAGGTTACCTTTATATTTGAAATATCCGCTGATTTTCTGCACTTACACGTCCCGAACGCACAAGATTTACTCTTGGAGGCTCTGAGACCACGTAATTACAATCTTACTACAATCCACTCCACTCTGGGAGCGTGCGTCCCGAACGCACCTTATTAAGCATAGACTAAATTCTTTGCACTTCTGTACAAAAAATATTAAAACTAAAAGTCTATGTTAATTACAAACTAAATTTTTATAACAATTATCTACCCTCAGACAGTTCAAATGATTAATTCACATTTTTTATAAGAAATGGAGAAAGTGCAAGGACTAAAGTCTATTCTTTAAACTAAAAACAAATTTAAACCACTCACCCTTTTTTTTTTTCACAAGAAGGCTCCATAATTTTCTGTTGTCATTCCTTCATTTTTATCGAAATATCTGCAACCAAAATATTTCCTTTATGACAATAGTTCACAAACAAGATCCCTGATTTTAGGGAATATTCCACTCATAACATAAGTAACCAATCAAAACATACTAATCAGCCAATAAGACACGACTCTCGCTGAAGACACCGCAAGTTGAGGTGTCTCAGCGAAAACACCATGACTAGATCTATTTTTCACAGTAGGCCTCCTTAGTTACGCTTAGTTACACATAAACATGTCAATTAAATTTGTCAAAATCACTACAAGCGGTCGTTTTTCTTCGTTTAATATACGAGATATTGAAAAAAATATATATACAAATGTGCCCCAAAAACTTTAAAAAGCAATAAATACGTTTGGAACCAATTCCTCGAGTTTTGCAGTGATAGAAAATTTAAATTAGAAAAAACGACATCCGAAGAGCAATTGGGTGAAATTATGATGGATTTGGCGATCAATATGCGCAAGAAAAATGGGGATGACTACAAAGAGTTAACTGTAAAGACCATTTGGAACAAGACAGCCACTCTTCTACAAAACCATTATTATGACTTATTCAAAATTTCCTTTGATCCGTTTAAAGTAAAGCACGGTCTACTACACAGGTTGGGAAACTCCCATATAAAACCGACTGAGGCCGGTAACTAGTTCCGTAAATTATCCCACAGAGGCGATAAGTCTAAGAACCATTCGCCATAAATGATCACTAGATGGCGATACGTCTAAGAATCGGTTCGTGCACACGATTTTGACATAATCAGCGAGATTTATAAACTTTTGCTTAAAAAATTCGAATTTAATCAATCAGATGATATATATAAAAATGTTTTAATTGAATTTTTAAGTCAGGTTTGTTTAAAATAGGTTCTTAAACTTAATCGCCATCTAACGGATTTTTATGGCGAAAAGTTCCAGATTTTTGGACAGGCTTCCTAACCTGTGTAGTAGACCGTGGTTTAAAGCTTGTACCTTCAAAAAGGCACGAGAGGCTCGTGACACAAAGGGAAAAATTTTACAAAAAAATGTGGAAAATCATAAGGTGAGTTCCCGTGCACTGACTAAAGATGAACATAATGAAATTGTGGAATGAAGAAACGCCTGACGGTCTTCAAAGAAAGTTCTATCACATAGCAGCGTTTGAATTAGCGTGGCGCGGCAGCGAATGTTCAAGATATTTATTATCTTACTTTAGAGATGAAATTCAAAATAATGGATTGCCGACTGGTAGAATAGAATATAATACAATTTTCTCAAAAACCTGTCAAGGCGGATTAAAGAAAATGGCGGATCCAAAATTTCTTGTACAAAATACAACTAATCCAGATAATTGCCCTGTAAGAATATATAAAAAACTGATCTCAAAAAGGAATAAAAATATAAAAACCGACAGGTTATTTTTAACTGTTAACCCTTCATGGATCACAGGCGGAAGCTGTTATAAAAATGTACCTATTGGTGAAAATGAAATGAAGAAGGCTTAGAAATTCAACAGCATTCATTAAAAAATAACATAAAAATTACCTTCAATGTTAATTAGCAAAAAAGCTTCTTCCTCTCTGAACCACGACTAGTAGTACACGTGCGTTAAATTACAGTACGAGTTCCAAATCATTCACTGAAGATTTCTGATCAGACGACTGATGGGACGACAACGACGAAATGCATTGAATTCCAACACGCCTCAAGTATATCTGTAAAAACAATATACATTAGAAATAAATAATCATACACTATTTCAACTTTTAAAATGTATAAGTTATTATTACAATAACCACCGCAAAGGCAGCTTAAGATAATATGCCATAAAAAGTGACCTGCCTCATTCATACAACTGATTTACAGCAAATATAATAACATTCAACCACGCAGATGTTGAAAAAATACTCTCACAAAATCATATATTTTCAGAAGAAACTTGCAAAATGATCACAAGAAACGTCAAAGTTTTAAGGTTAAATAGTATTGGTCGTGATCGTCAATGAGCGAGGCGGCACATCCTCTAACAAGTAAAAACAATAAGTTCAAATTATTTCATCCATTATGAAATTTTAATGTGCCGCCTAGTTCATTTATTGATCAATACTAAGTTGCTGTAACTTGGGTTGCCTACATCTCAGGCGCTTTATCACCTTCAGAGTAAATTTGATTCATTACCTTTAAATTGTGCATTAACACCAAAACTGATCAACTGTGATGCAAATGAACTTTTTAAATTGTGTTAAGCTAACAGAAAACATTAACAAATTCAAAAAACAGCCTAACACGTAGAAATTTCCGTGAAAAATTGTAAATTATAAAGTATAGACTAAAATCATGGCACTTTTGTAAGGAAGCATGCAAAAAATATTAAATCTACGAGTATATGTTCTTTACAAACTAAATTTAATAACAATTATTAACTCTCAGATGGTTCAAATTATTATTTAATTGTTTTTATAAGAAATGAGCAAAGTGCAAAGGTTATAGTCTATTTTTTAAACTAAAACAAATTTAAATCACTCACCCTTTTGGTTTTTCACAAGAAGACTCTATGACATCCTGTCGTCATTCCCTCATTTTCATCGAAAAATATCTGTAACAACAAAACTTTATTAATAATAATTAAAATTAAGTGTACTTGATTTTATAAAAAATATGTATCGCATTAATAGATCGGGAGATAAATTGTAACAATTACCAAGGGATTAATTTACTTATTTCCACCTACAAAGTGCACTCGAAAATAAACAACGAGAGACTTGGGGATTTAGAGTAGGAAGATCGTCTGCAGAAAACACCTTTAAATTAAAAAATGCCGACATCCATTTAGCACTCATCGATTTTAAAAAAGCCTTTCGATGAAGTGAATAGGACGAAGCTTTGGCAGATTATAAATTTAAGAAACAACCGATACATTAAATATCGGTAGAACTCGCAACATGGACCTTCCAGACTAGGATGTAACACATACATTGACCAAGAAGAGTGAAGTGAACTCCAAAAAAAAATCAGTCACGACAACACACACTTCATGACAACACGCGATAGGGAAGAAAACTTACAAACAGCTGTACATGAATTGCAAAAAGTTGCCCAGTAATATAAGATCCAAAATAATAACTCACGAACAAACGAATATCACATTTTTGCTATCTATGAACAGACATCAGCTACGAGAAGGATAAGACGTAGAATTAAAATTACATCGATTTGATTACACATGTTGTGTGGTGACAATATAAATCGGAACGCTTAACAAGAAGAATAAAATTTTATTTAACAATGGTCACACCTATGTTGATGTACGGCAGAGAAACTTCGATTTTCACACGTTCAGACGTGAAAAACACACAAACAGCAGAAATGCGAAAGAAGAATAAAAGAATGTAACATAGACCAAATAAGAAAGCAAGTTATGGGAGAAGGTCTAGAAATGTATGATCTCGGAGACAAAATAAAGAAAACAACAAAGATTCACAAAAAATAATAAGAGAATATAAGCAGAAACCACTGAGACACCTATAATGACGTATCGGGAAGGCGGAACAGGCAGTTTGCTTAAACCATGAAATGAAGAAGGCAATTGGCTTAGAAATCCTTAAAAAACAACATAAAAATTACCTTTAATGTTCATTAGAGAAAACTTCTTCCTCTCTGAACCACGACTGGTAGTACATGTGCGCTAAATTATAGTACGAGTTCCAAATCATTCACTGAAAATTTCTGATCAGACGACTGATGGGACGACTACAACGAAATGCGTTGAATTTCAACACGCCTGAAATATATCTGTGAAAACAATATACATTAGAAATAAATAATCATACATGATTTCAACTTTAACTTTTAAAATTAATAAGGTAGTATTACAAACCAACACAAAGGCAGCTTAAGATAAAACAATATAAAAACTGACCTGCCTCATTCATAAAAATGTTTTACTGCAAACATTCAACCACGCAGATGTTGAAAAAATACTCTCACAAAATCATTTATTTTCACATGAAACTTGCAAAATGATCACAAGAAACGTCAAAGTTTTTAGGTTAAATAGTATTGGTCGTGATCGTCAATGAGCGAGGCGGCACATCCAATAACATGTAAAAACAAAGAGTCAAAATTATTTCATCCATTATGTAATTTTAATGTGCCGCCTCGTTTATTTATTGATCAATACTAAGTTGCTGTAACTTGGGTTGCCTAAACCTCAGGTGCTTTATCACCTTTAAAGAGTTAATTTGATTTTTGAACTTTAAATTGTGTATTTAAACTTCAAAACTGATTAACTGTAATGCAAGTGAACTTGTTAAACTGATAGAAAACATTAAAAGATTCAAAAAACAACCCAACACTTGGAAATGTCCATGAAAAATTGTAAACTATAAAGTATTGAACAAAATCTTTGCACTTTTGTAAAGAAGCAATCCAAAAAATATTAAATCTACGAGCATTTGTTAATTACAAACTAAATTTAATAACAATTATTTACTCTCAGACAGTTTTATAAGAAATTGATAAAGTACAAGGAGTTAAGTCTATTTTTTTAAACTAAAAACAAATTTAAACCACTCACCCTTTTTTTTCCACAAGAAGGCTCCATGATTTCCTGTTGTCATTCCCTCATTTTCATCGAAATATCTGCAACAACAATATTTTATTAATACCAATAGTTAATAAGATACCTGATTGTAGGGAAAACAAAACTCGTTTCACCTCAAGAGTATAGCGAACAATAAATAATTGAACGATACCCAAACATTTAACAAAACTTATCAAAAACCTATGAAAAAATTGTTCAGAAATCATCAAAGAATTATTACAATTAATAATAATTGCTAATTTATATAAGGGATTTTCTTAGAGATGCTTAAGCAATTTCAAGACTCTGGTCTCATTGACAGTAGATCGAAACTGGCTTGGCATTTCTACAAGAAATCCTTCATCCAAAATCAGTGCTATTTTTATAATTATTTATATTGAACAATGACTAAAACCTTGCTTAAATGCCAACCAAAATTTCCTCCTAGGAAACCACCAACAAAATTATAAAATTACAGAACCAAAGGAAAAAAAAATATTAATTTCTCACCAGAAGAATTCGAACCACGCCGTTGTCCGAGCAAGCACAGCACTACACGATGATGCTCGACATGTAGATAAAACTGCAGCATCCAGTCATCAGGTCCAACAGTGACCAGACCCTCAAAGGACAACCTGAAATTAAAACAGCGCTAGTAAATTACATTCTTTTTAACCCTAAACATGAGTGAAAAGATTTAAAAACGATCAAGAAACGTCACTCTTTTATTTCTAAACAATTGCAAATAAAAGCTACTCCAAATTACACTTAGGACACCGACTAATTTTTAAACTAAGACTTAGTGACAGACAACAACTTTTTACTAGAGGTGGACAATACATCGATGACAACATAAGCCACCAGTTTTTTCAGTAGTTTTATGATACAACATTCACAGCCGATGATATAAATTCAATATCGTCCACCCCTACTGTTAACAATCCATTCGTTTCAAAAACGATGTTAAAATTACCTTTAATGTTCCATTAGCAAGAACACTCTCCGAACTACGACTGAAGATAATAAAGATGACACCCACAGTTAATTTTAGTAAGAGTTCTAAAGCATTTCCTGGCTGATGTACGATATCGACAATCTCTGGGCATGAATTCCACAACATCTTGAAGTATATATGAGGAAACAACAAACAGACAAGCAACAGTTCCAAATCAATCGCTGAAGATTTGTGGGTGGGGATGCACATGGTTGATAGACGACATCGACGAACGCAGCTCTGTACGTTGAATTTCAATATCTGTAAAAACTATATACAATTAACATTCATTCCATAATACTATAACTTACAAATGGGCGGCTTAATAATGTAAAAAGGGACCTGCCTCATTCGCATAACTCAGTTTCAAGCCAAATAATGTGACATGCAACCATACGATGTTAAAAAGTATTTGAGAAAACTTTGAACACGACCACCTCTACATTAACTACATATTTTTATACGGGACACTAACATTAACTGATCATTTTGGTTAATAAAACATAATTATAAATACTACATGAATATTACCGCGAAAAGTCATAGATTTTAGGTTAGAATAATACTATAGTACTGGTCGCAATTATGAACGAGGCGGCACATTCATTTTGCACATTTTATCAAACAGAACAGCGATTTATTCGATACGTTTGATTTTATGTACCAAAACAACTTTTTATATATTTGAAATCAAAATAACAAAGCCAAAAAGTTCACGTGGTTATTAATTAAACACATAATTAATTTCCGCGAACACTGTATCTTTTCCAAATAGAGCTATGAAATTAATTTGTCATAACTAGATATGGACATTTTGTACAAGTATATTCTGGGGCCGTTTCAATTTGTTTAGTTATATTTAGTGGTGACAGGCTTTTCACATTGTCGTAAAAAAAAAAGGAATACAACAAACACGATTTATTAACCGAGTGAAGAGATAATAGAAACGTCCATGTTTGACCGACATTTTCTGATGCGCATGGAGCACTAAAATTAGGAAATAGTTTCAAACAGTAATTATATTAACATATTAAGGGGATTTTTGCTAGCAGGAATAGAATTACTGACTTTAAATAAAGCATGTAAATTTAATACCCAAGACTTTTTACAAAAAATTACTTTAAGTTCCTAAATAGATTAAATTACTGAATTAAAAAACAGATACGTATATTACCTTTTTAAGACGAGCAACTGCTAATATCCAAAATGTTTTTAAGACACTTAATTTAGTTTTGACGACAATTGATGTTACAAAAATCACAAAGAGAGCGATAGAGCGCGCAACTCACATTATTGACCGAACAAACAGGTGCATTATTTATTTGACGACATTGAAAATCTTTTTTGCTGTCAACAGAATGTTGGGGTCATATTCATATACGAACGACCTATGATGCGATAACATGTGAATGATGTACTAAAGCAGGCATAAAATATATGTACAGGATTATTTTTAAGTAAAGTAATCACTTTAAATTGAAACTTTGCACACAGATTATATACATGTAATACAACCCTAAACAAGTATTGACTCTTGATAAATTACTGAAAGCAATTTAAGCAAAATCTTAAACTTTTTAAACTAAAGCAAATGAAGATATTTCGTTTTCTTACACACACTGTATAGTTGAAAATAATTGTATAAATGACCACGAACAACTGTTATATCTTACTAATAAATAACAAGCTATACAATACATTAAATTTACGTACAAAATATACATACATTTTCTTAATAAAGCTGTTATGCATTGTTATTTAACATTTTTAAAACAACGAAACTTTTCATTTAAATATTGCAGCAAAACCTAACGTTTTAAAAAAAATAAAGGCAGGGGGGTTTGTACCAAAAAGAATTTTAACTTTTTAGAGCGATTTCCTTGAAGTTTTAAATGCATCGATATGATTTTAATGCAACCAACACTTTTTGAAAATAAATACACCACCCCACTCACAATAATTAATGATTATTAGTATAAAAGGTAATATTTATTTAAACACATCACGAATAACCACCAAACTGCGGTCTATTCTATTCGATAATCGGCATGTAACTGCTGATAAGTACGTACGTTTGTATGTATGTATCCCGCTGTACAATTCACTTTAAATACTTAACTGTACTGGCTTATCAGAGTTGTGGCAATAGCTGAGTGGGTCCGTCAGCAAATTAACTTTGTTAATTTGTGGACGAGATTGGGTCCTGGGATCGAGCCCAGGAGGATGGTTGGTTGGCCACTCAGGATTTTGTCATAACTTGCGTCCGCGCATTACGGCGCGGTTTCAACGCAAAAAATTTCAATTTTTTGAAATTCCTCCCCACCTCCGAGTGTAATTTTACACGCGGAGGCGATTGGATTTGAACGTAGGACCCTGCTCATGACAAACAGGAGTATAACCGTCCAGCTAACCACAACTTATGATAGTGTGAAGTTATTTGGTATATTAGTGTTTATCCTTGACGAAAATTTAAACTTTGAAAAATACGTTAGAACTCTAAAAATACTTTTTTTTAACAAATTCTATCATCCATTCCACTAAGTATGCATATATATAAATATTTTTGATTCGCAGAAGAGAAAAAAAGGAGGGGGTCGCATTTTAAATCAATTTTTTAAAGTAGACTTGTTAAACTAACTTTTAATGTTTCTTTTCGCTAAAAATGTTTATAAAACCTACACGAAAATTCACACATGAATGCACTTAGATCACTTCTCAACAGATACCGCGCATCATGTGTTAGTATATACGTGGTAATAAAAATAATAGACTTTTGGATGCAAAAAAATAGAAAAAAGCAGCATGGGGCGCTTTGCAAGTCAAATTTAAGCATCCAAGATTATTTTTACACAATTTTTAACTATTAATGTTCCTTCTTGCTAAACAAATTGTGTCTAAATGCCTTAAATAAACGAAAATACATTGTCTTTGTACTAGTTAGATAGATCAGCTTTCTAAAACGTGTTAACACGTTCTTGATAATATATTTGGCAACTTGATATGATAAAAATGTTCGATTATTTATGTATTAACATAAATGAAAAACGACTTTATTGAAAATTGAATACTCTATCATTTTTTGAAGGATCTATGGTAGTGCGTCTATATCACGGTATCACCTTCAAGTTTATCTCAAGTTTAATTACATTGCAAAACACAATGGAGTATACAACTAGGCAACGTTTAATACATGCAGTGAATAAAAAACAATTCGAGATAATTCTTTCCGAAAATACATTTACAACTTTTTTACGACTTTTTCCATACATCCCACTAAGTATAGTTTAATTATAAATTTTTCGGATGCCGCATAAGTGAAAAAAAACTGCATAGTCCGTTTATCAAGTCAAATTTTAAGCACCATTGATTGTTTTTGAAATATAGGCAACGTTTAATACATGCAGTGAATGGAAAACAATTCGAGATAATTCTTTCCGAAAATACATTTACAACTTTTTCCATACATCCCACTAAGTATAGTTTAATTATAAATTTTTCGGATGCCGCATAAGTGAAAAAAAACTGCATAGTCCGTTTATCAAGTCAAATTTTAAGCACCATTGATTGTTTTTGAAATATAGGCAACGTTTAATACATGCAGTGAATGGAAAACAATTCGAGATAATTCTTTCAGAAAATACATTTACAACTGTTAAACAACTTTTTTACGACTTTTTCTATACATCCCACTAAGTATAGTTTAATTATAAATTTTTCGGATGCCGCATAAGTGAAAAAAAACTGCATAGTCCGTTTATCAAGTCAAATTTTAAGCACCATTGATTGTTTTTGAAATATAGGCAACGTTTAATACATGCAGTGAATGGAAAACAATTCGAGATAATTCTTTCAGAAAATACATTTACAACTGTTAAACAACATTTTTACGACTTTTCCCATACATACCACTAAGTATAGTTTAATTATAAATTTTTCGGATGCCGCATAAGTGAAAAAAAACTGCATGGTCCGTTTATCAAGTCAAATTTTAAGCACCTTTGATTGTTTTTGAAATAATCACAATTAAACAATTAATTTACTTTCTCGCTGAAGAAATTGCTTTGAATGGTTACCTATATAAAAATTCACACACAAATACACTTAGATTAGATCGATCAGTTCTCTAAACAGTTTTAAAATGTTCATTCATAAATTAAAGGGTAAGCTGCTGCAAAAAAGAGGGAGCTCCAATTTTATAAATATCTCGAAAACTACAAATAAACGTTTTTAAATTTCAAAGTTACATGATTTTTTTTCTTGCTTATAGTACATGATTTTTCACATGATTCAGAGAAAAAAATTCTCTATCAAATAAGTATAATATAGGGGTACCTTGCCATTTAAAAAATTTCAATTGTTTTTCGTTGCGCTTTTGTTATTCGAAAACAATAGAGTTTATATTTTGTCTTATGGTGGAAAACTAAGTACCAAACAACTTTTATTCAAAACATTTTCCCCTATAATGGATATTTACTATAAATAACGGAAATTTCAACCCCGTTATATATCTCAAACTGAATCACAAAGCTAAAAAAACAATTAAAATAGCACAAAAATAAAGTATTTAAAAATACAAATAATATTGAGGGCCAATAATGGCTATTTCGGGTGTAAATGTAGTTTGTAATAAGTTTTAAATTTGCTCTTGCAAACCCTGGGATTCTCTTTGTTCAAAATTTAGCAATTGTTAAAAACAACACACAATTAATTCATGACAAAAATAAGCAATTCGTTGAAAGTCCGTTTAACAAAAGTATTTTTTAAATCTGTTTTAGAATCACAGAAAAAAAACCACACCTGCAAAGTCTAAATTATAACTGTTGTGGAAAATTATTTTGCACAAGTTCTGGACTAGCGAGAATTGCAAGCAAAATAAAACCAGGAAATACAGTGTGTCCAGAATTCGAGGCTCACCATGGGTAACTTTTAAACCGTAATAGATACAAGGTCCGACAAAAGTTGCCTGCTTCATACTTTTAAAAGCTGATTGTGGCTCCTCTCATACTTAGGAATAATTCATCTAATTGAAGCAAAGCTGTATATCCTATAATAAGCGAGATCCTCATGCTGGAAATGTAATCTGGGACACCCTGTATAATAAAAGAAAGAAAAAAGTACCATAAACAATGTATAATACAACAATTACAATTAAAAAACCAATATAAATTCATCAAAAGTGTGTTCAATTAAATAAATCAAAATAAACATAATCCTTAACTTGTGCAGCTTGAAAATAAATACTGACAATTTTATTCTAAAATAAATACAAACAAAATGAATACAAAAATTTTATTTTTAAATTATATCTAATAATTGAGCTACATGCATAAAATGAGCAACAAGTGGTACAGCTAATTAAAATATTCATACAATTCATTTTAAAATACGTTTTAATAGTTCATTACTAAAAGTACAAACTATTCCCAAAATTAGTGAATAGATTTTCAATAACAAATGTTGTTGTTTAAAACTGGCAACAAACTTTTTGTTAAATGTTCCATAATGGCTTTAGTTTTGCAAGTGTTAATTGTTGTTAAAACCGTATGAATAATTGTAATTAACGTACTTTTTTCTTAACACGCCAATATCTTGGCCATCGATGAAGTTCAGCGAATTTTGATATTACGTTTCAAACAATAACAATAACATTAAAAACTAGAGCTAAACTAGAATTAACTAATTTTTTTTTATTACGGACAATGAAATCTTTGGTCCCTCTAAAATATGGAAAACTAAAGTGAGTATACCGTTTTTGAACGAGGAATAAACATAGCAAACAATTGATTAGGAAAATATCAAAATATTACAGAGTAGTTCTACTTTTTGCTAAAATTTTTGAAATGGATACCAATATTTGAGTGCAATTGCTCATGTGACGTCGAATGTGTGCACGTTATTAGTAAGTGAACCCAACTTTCGTTAGCTCATAGAATACATAGTATTCTGATTGCTGATATAATTATTTAATTTTTAAAAAAATTCAAAATATGGTCCTTGGAGTTTGACCGGTTTCTGTTCATGCGCCGTTTTCTTAGACTTTAACCCCACTTAATATGATGGGAGTGAAAATAAAAATTCCAGCAAGACTACATGGCCAACAATTTTTCCTGAAAACCCGTCTTTTATGAAAATTTAAAACGTAATTGGAACGAATTGAGAATGAACAACTATTATAATTTTTCCCAAGATCAATAAAAGTTATAGGAGTACTTCGAATTCTAAATTGCACTGCTGTTCCATTTCTGAACGGCCCTGTAAGTTATAATTTCGGAAAGTTGTGTTTTAATCAATTTTCCCGCTAGATTTTTCCTCATTCATAATCGGGCTATACAGCTAAATTTTACAGGACCGCGCTGAAGGGCGCATAGGGGTAATCTCACACAGGCACCCAAGTTAAAGTTGCAAACCAAAAACAAAAAGTACTTATTATTTAACGAAATAATCGTTATCAAGAAGAGTGTATTTCGGTTAATTGGGGCACACTGGAGCTAGGTGCGATTAAGCGGCCAAAGAGTTCAAAAGTGCATAAAAATAATAATTTAAGTTGCATTCATTATTGTGCCACCAAAAATTTCCAAAAAATGTATCAGAACTTTGTGTTTCAAATTGTTTTTGAAACCAAGTTATGTCTATTTATTGTAACTTAGTTCTTAAAGCTGCTCGGTTATCTTTCAAAACACGGTCCTGTTTTTATATTAAAAATTATCATTTGATTATCATTTGCCTACAAATAAATTCGTTGCCTATAGAAATATTTATGAAATTGTTAGGACCACAAAATAAATGCATAAACAGTCCCAGTAATAAATTCCCCAGCCTTTTTTCTCTTTATTTTAAGTAAATGCTTTAACATTTTGTATCAGGGTGTGGTTTTCTAAATCCGTTGTAAGTAAGACCAAAACTATATTTTTTTAAATAAACTAGGGCCAAGAGGCTTATTCTGGGACACCCTGTAGAATGTATTTTGGGAAGTAGTATTTACCGAAATATTTCTGCTTCTCATGAAACTAAGCTATAAGAATTTAGTGGGAAGAAACTGTTTTTTGCTCTTGGCTTTCAGAGACTATGAATTTAGTTTTTTCCAATTATTTAATTGTTTGTTTATAAAAATATATGTAGGGTTGGATCAGTGTATTTTACGGCCTGGAATGAAGGTTTAAAATGGGCCTCTTTCTTCTTGTTTCTACAACAGAGAAAGTGAACGAAAATTTACAAAAAGTATCAGTAGCAAAAATGAATTCGCTTTAAAAGGGGGCTTAGTTGCTCCACGATAGGTCCAGCCCTGGATATATCTGGACGTTGCTTGATTTTGTGATCCCTTGCACAAAAATTAAAATAATAACAATCGCCTTACAATTTGTTTAAAAGCTAGTTTTCATTCATAACAAACTGATTTTTGTTGTTGTGTTATATGATGCACCAAAAAACTGGCACTTTTCATGATATGTTGTAGACTTCCTATTTTTTGAGCAACTTTTTTAATTGAAAGCTTGAAATATATTTGATAAGGTGGTCTAAAAATTGGCAAATTAAATAAAACATTGTAAAATCAAGCCTCCTTACAAATTTTCCTTCAAACAAAATAATTACTTCCATTAACTTTAGCACAAGTTAAACTTGGATTCAATTCAATAGCAAATTTAAAAAATGTTGCAATTTCTCTGTACAGGTTGAAAATAATGTACCTCATTGTGTGGCTACCGTTTTTAATTTCGTTGTTCAATTAGTAAATTTGTGCAGAATTCCAAAAAAAACAAACTAAGTGGTGTTTAAAAAAAAACAGCATTTCCAAGTTTTTGAAAAACACTGAATACATCCTTTAACAGATACATGTAAAATACAGTTGTATGTGAATGTATACAGGGTGTCTACCTAGTGTGTATTTGTTTCATAGCTGCTTTATTATTCAAAATAGAAAAAAAGACTTGGAGCACAATTTGTTGGAGATCATAGGATAATAGTTATTCACGGAACAACACCGGAAAGTGTTACTTTATCGGACGAGTAGACAGTTTTGGGACGAGCCTTGGCGAGTCCTGAAAGCATACGAATCCAGTAAAGACACTTTACCGGTATGTTACGTACAATATTTTTTCTGCGTCCGCCACCGACACCAAAATCACTATCGTCACCATCCACAATAAAACAATAACTAAACAAACTACAGGTTGCAAACGCTTGGTGGTATAATGACACTTGTTTGACAGTGCAAATCAATAAAACAAAAGCAGAGAAGTAAAAAAATTGCTCCGAAATAAAGAAGCTACAATCCATCTTTAGGCTTATCTGTATATTAAAATATGGCCCGGGTAGATTGTATGCAAACTTAAGAATTAATGCTAAGATATGTTGGCTATAAAAAAATTGCATTAGATTTTAATAAATCACAACACAAATACAACTTAGAGTTATAATTTAAAACCGAATTCAAGAGCTGTGTACTGATCTTGCAGACAGCTAATAAGAAAGGAGAACAAATTTTGATAACTGAAGTTTGCAAAACCACGAGAAAAAGGATTTATTGAAACAGCAGACAGCAATTAAATTCGGGCAAATTTTACAGAACGTATATATAAGCGTACGGTATATTTTGTGCTGAATCACATATGAAAAACTACCCAGTTCCCTTCATACGACAAAACAAGTGATATTTATATTGTTATTAACTATTAACATTCGTTTTTAACACGTTGACTAGCACAAAACTAACAAATACTGTTTATAATTGATCAATTGTACAACAACATACAGGTAAAAAACAATATTTTCCCTAATAAAACTGATTTTTATTCTATCGATGTCTTTTTATTGAGCAAAAGTGTTTTGCCTTGGATTGGCATACCCAAACTTATCACAAATGAGTCTTCTTCTATAGACGCGCCTTGAATAACATAGAGAACACAATTTCATAAAGTATTCAAAAGTTTTAAGTTAGTTTTGTAGTGAAACAAAACAGATTGGCTCTGAAATGTATAAAAATATTTCTTGCTTTGTACAAATTAAATATAGATAGTGTGCCTGTCCAGGAATTATGGAAACACAAACATAAGTAGCAGAGTAACTAAAGCCATCCAAGAACTATACAGAGACACCGTTTAAAATTAAAATTGGAAGATCGAAAGGATTTGATACATCAAAAGGACTAAAACAAGGATGTTGCTTGTCCCCGACATTAATTAAAATATACATTGAACACTCCTTGAGAACATGAAGAAAAAAATGCAAGGGCATGGGGATAAATATAGGAGAAACATGGTTAAACTACCGAGCAAAATTATGCCAAAAGAAATTACACATAACAAATATTATACAGGAAAAACATTTCACACGGAATAAATTTCACAAAGAGAACATAACACACATTCAAAATTTCACACTAAAGTATTTATACATATTAACACAAGCTATGCAGTATTTTTGCAGAAGCAGAAGGGGGTTTCTCTAAAATGAACATAATATTTATGTAACAACCAAATACCATTATATTTTAATCAAATCAAAGGTAAGTATTATGAAGTATTGAAAGGTAAGGGATAAATGGAAGACTGACTGTATACAGGGTGACAATAATCTACATGTGTTGTATGGGTAACTTTGTTATTACAAGAGTAACAAAGTCGGTTAAATTAGCAAAGTTGGGCAGAATTTCAAGACGAATTTAATGCCATTTTGACATTTGGTCTACACCTTCAACTTTTTTAAATATTTTGAAAAAACCAAAAACAGACGATTTTTTCAATGGTAAATAATTCCACAGCCACCTATGTTAAAACCAAAGTGTGAATTGATTCCTTTAGATACTTTTACGTAGAATTAGAAAAAAATATTTAAAAAGTCATAGCTCACTCGATTTTCGAGATATAAGCCAAACTTGACTTTTTTTAAATGGCAACCATAGTTGGCTATGGGTTCATTAAATAGCTTATTTTCTTCTGATTTCAAAAATGTATGGGTTGTCATATCTATTTCCATTAGTTTTCTTACAATTTGCAAAAACCGAAATTATTACTAAATAGTATGTGAGTGCCTTGGAACTGGAGAGCATTTTTTGTTTTTTTTAAATTAGTTGTCAAACTAAGTTCTGTTTTGCTGCTAATTACTGATGTGAATGTGTTAAGTAATTGTGATAAAAGTTTAAAAAAATAAAAAATATGGCTTATTCGAGGGAAGAAAAAAATGATATGTTATTTTGCTACTACAGTTGTAATCGTGATGTAAACGCAGCATCGGAATTATATCTACTAACATACATGGAAAGAAGGCAGCCAGATAAAAGATTGTTTGCAAAACTCGAAGCTAATTTAAAACAGTATGGATCATTTTCTAAACCAAAAGATGCCAAAATAAATTTTAATGAAGATACAGAGGTACTTGTTTTGGCATACAATACTTTTAAACCAACTGCATCTGTACGAGAAATCGGACTTGAGTGTAACGTATCCAGAGAACAAGCAAGAAGAATTTTAAAACAAAATAATTTTAATTCTTATCATCATCATATTGGAAATACGTTGTACCCAACAGATTTGGATAGAAGATTAAACTATGCTACATGGTTCGTAGAAGAAAGTCGAAGACACGAACACTTTTCTCAATCAATTTTATTTACTGACGAGGCAAAATTTACAAACAATGGATTATTTAATAGAAAAAATCATATTTACTGGGCGAGGGAAAATCCACACTTAACGGTTGAAAGACGTGATCAACATGTTTTTAGTATCAATGTTTGGTGTGCCATTCTTGGTACAAAAATACTCGGTCCTTATTTTTATGAGGAAAATTTAAATTCAGAGCGCTATTTGTTATTTTTACAAAATCAATTAGAAGAAATGTTGGACGATCTTCCATTGAACTTGATTCAAAATTTGAATTACTTTCAGCATGATGGAGCACCAGCTCACAATGCACAAATAGTATCAAACTATTTATTAGAAAAATTTCCTAACTGGATAGGTAACAGAGGTCCCATTGCATGGCCTCCCAGGTCTCCGGACCTAACGCCTCTTGATTTTTTTCTATGGGGAACTATTAAAGATAAAGTTTATAAAGAAAAGCCCCATAGTGTTGATCACCTGAAAACCAACATAAGAGCAGCTGTAGCAGAAATCAGACATAATACTTTACTAAAAGTGCAAAGTGAAATATTAAAACGGTGTCAACTGTGTGTTCAAGAAAATGGTGGCCACTTTGAAGCATTATTATAATTTTTAATTTAATTTTAGTCATTAATTATTATGTTAGTAGTTTATTAATATTAGCCACGAAGTATTTTATTTGTTATTGTTCAATTAAATTATTTTACTAGTAATTTCAATTGTTTCTGATGATTAGATATAAAGCAAGAAAACATGACATTCTTGTCCAATTCCAAGGCACCCTTATACTATTTAGTAATAATTTCGGTTTTTGCAAATTGTAAGAAAACTAATGGAAATAGATATGACAACCCATACATTTTTGAAATCAGAAGAAAATAAGCTATTTAATGAACCCATAGCCAACTATGGTTGCCATTTAAAAAAAGTCAAGTTTGGCTTATATCTCGAAAATCGAGTGAGCTATGACTTTTTAAATATTTTTTTCTAATTCTACGTAAAAATATCTAAAGGAATCAATTCACACTTTGGTTTTAACATAGGTGGCTGTGGAATTATTTACCATTGAAAAAATCGTCTGTTTTTGGTTTTTTCAAAATATTTAAAAAAGTTGAAGGTGTAGACCAAATGTCAAAATGGCATTAAATTCGTCTTGAAATTCTGCCCAACTTTGCTAATTTAACCGACTTTGTTACTCTTGTAATAACAAAGTTACCCATACAACACATGTAGATTATTGTCACCCTGTATACGACTTTGTAATTATTGCAAAGAATAGTAGCATCAAACTTTAAATAATAATTTAAACAAAAATGTGAAGCTCAAACTTGAAAAAATCTTGACATTGCTTCAGTGTGAAATTTCGAATGTGTTTATTTTTTTCTTGTAAAATTTTTCCTGTTACTTTAGTTATGGGTAATTTCTCCCTGGTGTTACTTTTGCTGACCAGGGAAGGTCACGATATTTTGTTGCCAGAATCTAATCAAGGCTGTAGCATCAAGAACATCAAAACCAAATGTTTTGCAGAGTTATACGTGCCAATGGCCATTTCCTTCGGAAAAATAGGGAAAAACTGAGAAGTTGAATGATAAAAGAAAATTTTGCGATCGCGTTGGCCATGAAACCGTCAGAGATAAAATCGAAATTCTTCTATTCACCAATTCGCGCATCCCTCTGCAAGTAAAATGGTGCAATTTTTTTGAACAAATCTTAAACGGTTCCGGAGAAAAACGTCAAAAACGAAACCCCTGCAAAAGCGCTATGATTTGAGAAGTTGTTTAACTAAATCTATGCGACTTGCATAGGCGTTTAACATAGGGAAAACCGTTTTGACAAGGGCCTCGTTTTTCGCGTTTTTCTCCGGAAATGTATAAGATTTTTTCAAAAACTTTGCACCATTTTACTTGCAAAGGATGCGCGCATTGGCAAATAGAAGAGCTTCGATTTTATTCTGTCGGTTGCATAGCAAACGCGATCGTAAAAATTTCCTTTATTATTCATCTTTTCAGTTTTTCCCCTATTTTTATGAATTTATCTTGGACATTTATTTCTAGGGGTGTGTTTAACATACTTATACACACCTCTTTCGATTTTTGCCAGTAAAAACTGCAAGAGTCAACACTTTCAATTTTTTTTTAAAATCACTTTTTTCAACTATATTAATTGCCTTCTGAATATACTTTTTTAAATATGTCTTCCTTAAGGTGTATTAAATTTTTTTACAAACAATGCAATGAATTGTACAACTTTCGAATTTTTTGCCAAAAACAATTGGAACGTCTTTTGAAAATTAAACAGCTATAAATCATATTTTAACTAGTTTTTGAATAAACTATATAAAGTTTTGAATACTTAAAAGAAATCTTGCAAATATTTAAGTTGTCTCTGAAATGGATGAAGATTTATTTACTCACAAATTGAGCAGGCCCGTGCTGCCTCAATTTTATTCCCGCGTTGTGTTACTCAAGGCACGTCCAACAATTTTATCCTAACTATAGAACAAACAAAATCAGACTAACAACTGTCATACACTATCATGTCTAGCTTCCGCAGGTATCGTATTTAGTAAAACGTAACTATCTCTTAGAATGGTGTGGTGGTGAGCCTGATGGACTATCAGACTGCCATGCCGCCGCAGCGACCTCATTCCAATTTCTATGGTTTCTTTAGTGAACACCAAAGATTTGTAGGCGTTTATGATGACGCCGATAAGGACGCACGTCCCTGTAAATATGAAACCGTAGGTGACAAAAGGACATGCAATGTCCGAAAACGTTGTCGCCAGATAAACCCATCTCCTGATGGATGGGCTTAGCTCGTCTATACCCTGGAACAAAACGTATTACTTTAGCATTTAAAACATTCATCTGATGATTGTTAATTAAACAGATACGAGGACAGATTACTAAATAGTTTACCTAGTTTTTTGCTATAACCATAACCTTTGTCTTTATTACATTCATATTCATATTATATCTACATACTTAATGTATCCGCCCATATGTCTAGGTTGAATTGCAAGTCCTTTTCGCTTTTAGCTAATAGCACCACATCATCTGCAAAGGCTTATTCTGTTAAGGATATTGGTTTTAGTTTATTCCAACCCCAATAGGCTTTCTTTGTGTTTTGCTTACATTCTTTAATTATTTTATCCTTAAGAATTATAAAGAGTAGTAGTCTTAAGGTGCCTTCTTGTCTTACTCCCACTGTTGTTATAAATTTCTGGGAACTGCTGTTATGAGTTCGCACATAATTTCTATTACTCTTATATACACTCTTGATGGCGTTTAATAATCCTTCTCGCACTCTACTTTGTTTCAATATCTTCCAGATCTTTTCCCTTGGCAATCTAACGAAGGCTTTAGAAAGATCGATAAAGCACAAGAACACATATTTGAATGTTCCATTGTTTTTTCAATTAACTGTCTTAACGTAAAAATTAGATCCTGCGTGCGTCTACCAGGTCTAAAGCCACATTGCGACTTTTCCAAATTTCTTTCGAAATGTTTCCTTGATCACTCCTCCAAAACTATTTCATATTATTTTCTACTACACAAGTAGATATATACCTCTATAGTTTTCTCATTTTTTACTAGCGCCAGTCTTGAATAGCGTTAATACAGGGTGTCCCAATAATACACCGCCAAAAAGTAGGTGCATATTCCTGAGTGAAAATGATGACCATTTGTCAAATATTTTGTTATCCGAAAATGTTTCCTTTCAAAGTTAGAGGCCTCCAAAGTTGCAAGAAAAAATAATCAAGAAATCGAATACGTCCTAGCCGTTTAAGCTAGAGCTATCAAACTTGGCCGAAATGTGTAGGTGTTTCCCATTGACTTTGTGGGATAATTAGAAAGAAAACACGTAATTGGAAGTATGATTTATAGTCAGGCAATCCGCTTACCATCTTCAGATTTTTTTTCTCTGGAATAAAATTGAAAATGTCATTCGTCCATAAGAAAGTACAACTTAAGAGGAAAATATTCGTCCCTCTTTGTTTTTTGCTGTAAACGTAGCCGTTTTCGATAAAATTAGCGCTAAAGATGCATCGACAAACTCTGTTTATACACCTCAAAAATTTTTTTTACTAAACTTAGTTGGCTAATGTCATGCTTGAAAAAAATTCTGAAGATGGTAAGCGGGTGACCTGACTATAAATCATACTTCCAATTACGTGTTTTCTTTCTAATTATCCCACAAAGTCAATGGGAAACAACTTAACATTTCGGCCAAGTTTGATAGCTCTAGCTTAAACAGATAGGACGTATTCGATTTTTTGTTTTTTTTTTTCTTGCAACTTTGGAGGCCTCTAACTTTGAAAGGAAGCATTTTTGGATAACAAAATATTTGGCAAATGGTCATCATTTTCACTCAGGAATATGCACCTACTTTTTGGCGGTGTATAATTGGGACACCCTGTATAACAGATACCTCCCAGTCCTTTGGAATATCTTTTTCCTGCCATGCTTTATTTACTATTCTTAGCAGCATTTTCTTTCCATCTACTCCCATGTGCTTAATCATTTCAGGTAAAACGCCATCATGCCCTGCTGCATTTCCAATTTTCATTTTATGTATCGCTCTATCGAACTCATCTTCGGTTATTTCTTGTTCATATTCTTGTTCAATTGTTTCGTATTCCTCCTGCCATTGCTCTTCTTCCCCGTCATTTATTACAATAACTCCTTAAAATAATTTCCCCATCTTTCGATAATTTATTTTTCTGTTGCCAGTATTTTTCCCTGTTTATCCATTATTTGCTTTAATGTTTTTATCTTGTCTTAGGGTTTTTAATATCTTTTAGAAAAGCTTTTGTTTGCTCGCATAATGCTCTACCATTCTTTTCCCAAAGTTCTCCCAAGTCTGCTTTTGCTTCTAGCACAGTCCGTTTCGCCTCTTCTCTGTTTATATTTTTCGTAATCTGTTGGTTTGCTTGTTGTCAGGTATTTTTTCCATAGTCTTTTCTTTTCCCTTACTTCTCTTTTGCCTTCTTCGGTCCACAAGGCAGTTTGTTTCCTATTATTTCCATTACACTGTTTCATTGTCCCACATGCCCTTTCGGCAGACGAGAATAAGTCTTTTGAAACCTATCCATAAATGCTCCAAATCCTGTCCTTGTTCATCCCCTTCGCGCTTTTGCTTCTAAGTTTTTATATAATCTTGAAAGTTTTGTTGTATCTCTTTCTCTTTTAGTTTACATGCTTTTATTTTTGTTATATATATAACAACGTTCGTTAAATTATTTGTGTGAAGATAGCCCGTGGTTCCTAGCTTCGGTTTGTATCTTTGCTAAGCGTATGCACGGCCCGGCAAATAAGTTAAATGGAAAGTTATTTATCGTTTCGTCGATAACAAAAAGAGATTTGTTTATGATATTTGCAGGGGATATGTACAATATCTTTATCTAGAGGGTAGTTTATGCAAAAGCCATTGCCTGCCCGTCCTTGGCGGAATCAAAAATGTTATAAACATTATAAGTAAAAAAGTAAAAAATTAGTTTCTCGTTTACGGAAAAAGATTCTTTCATGAAATTTGCAGGGGATATGTAGAATACTTTTATCTAAGGGGTGGTACATACCAAAGTCATTGCCTGCCCTTTAGAGACCCATCCCACGCATATAACCATATGTTATATACATTATCAGTAAAAAAGTAAATATAATTAATTATTTTCTCGTTTACGGAAAAAGATTCTTTCATGAAATTTGCAGGGGATATGTAAAATACTTTTATCTAAGGGGTGGAACATACCAAAGTCATTGCCTGCCCTTTAGAGACCCATCCCACGCATATAACCATATGTTATATACATTATCAGTAAAAAAGTAAATATAATTAATTATTTTCACGATAACGGAAAAAGATTCTTTCATGAAATTTGCAGGGGATATGTAAAGTACTTTTGTCTAAGGGATGCTACATACCAAAGTCATTGCCCGCCCTTCAGGGACCCGTCCAACGCATATTATTATATCTTTTTCCGTAAACGAGAAAATAATTAATTATATTTACTTTTTTACTAGTAATGTATATAACATATGGTTATATGCGTGGGATGGGTCTCTAAAGAGCAGGCAATGACTTTGGTATGTACCACCCCTTAGATAAAAGTATTTTACATATCCCCTGCAAAATTTCATGAAAGAATCTTTTTCCGTTATCTAGAAAATAATTAATTATATTTACTTTTTTACTGATAATGTATATAACATATGGTTATATGCGTGGGTTGGGTCTCTAAAGGGCAGGCAATGACTTTGGTATGTACCACCCCTTAGATAAAAGTATTTTACATATCCCCTGCAAATATCATAAACAAATCTCTTTTTGTTATCGACGAAACGATAAATAACTTTCCATTTAACTTATTTGCCGGGCCATGCATACACTTAGCAAAGACACAAACCGAGGCTAGGAACCACGGGCTATCTTCACACAAATCGTTAAATTATAATATAAAGTGTGTAACTCACCTCTTCCAACCACATGATGGGGAAAATGATACTCGGAAAATCTGCAACGGATGCGATGTTGGAAGCGCTATCTACTTTTAAATTCAGTTGCACCCTGACTTTACCCTCTAGTGGAACACCCAATTTCTGAAGAGAACAAAAATTGCGAATAAAAACGCATACGGGCGCCTTAAAAATTATAACTTACGGGCTGTATTTTAAAATAGGTTTCGTGTTTTTCTCTTATGGGCTTTAATCCCTCGAACGGTCGGCTCAGTTCAGGATCTGCGTTGTAGAAGTGAGGAAAAGATGCATATACAGGTGCATCTAACGACAATAAAAAAATTTAAACACTAGAGAAATGTTTCAAGAGTTTTTGTTTGTAGTGATTTGAAACAAAACTTTTACAAAATAAGCTACAAGACGTCCTTTGAAAAAAGGCTAACGTTTTTTTAATTAAACGCATAATGAACGAATTACTGGCATAAATCTAGCATTTATGAAAGTGTACTTCATTATTTTAGCTGTCTCTACGTACCATATTGGCAAGGACTTATATTTTGGAGTCCTTTTGGGGGGCAGAACTCGTGTCCAGGACAAAAGCATTTGTTATTGGGCTCCTTGTTAACGCTTTCAAATATGGTATCTGCAGCTGTGTACAATCCAGCGGATATACCTAAAATAATAATCTCATAGGCGTTGACACACGCTTTTAGCACGCGTATCTACGCTTACACTTTAGGGTGACATATAATTTACTCTAAAAGTATTTAGTAGACCAACAGTCGTTCCCATAAATTTGAAAGACAAGGGGACACTTATAGCCCATTGTGGTTTATAATTCTAATGAATTAATGCTTTATAGATTACTATAAGGCATTCGATTCAGTTCAACACTCAAAATTGAAGACATTCTTAAAGAAAATGGCGTTGACGAAAAGGTTATTCGGATTATTGGACACCTTTATTGGAACCAGAGTGCAAACATCAAGGTAGAAGGAACTTAACACTGAGAGCGTAGCTATACAACGAAGGGTTAGACAAGGATACAAGATGTGCCCATGTTATTCAATCTGTGTTCCGAAAAAATATCCCAAGAAGCTCCTTACGAGGTCGAGCAAGGGATAAATAAGCCAACTATGTGTTGGGAAACACAATCAAGCACCAGTAAAATACACCTCGACCCCGAAAGGTACAATACAATTCGATTACGAAGAAGAAGACACTTTCAAGTGCTCTGATGCATTTTTCAGGCTTATTATATACGAACCTTGTTTGTAAACCGTCCGTCTGTACTGCAATGGCATCGTGCGACACAAATCCTTATCGTAAATGTGTACTATATCGGATTTAGTGACATCTCTAGGAGGGAAAAAAGAACCTTCGCTCGCACTAATATCCGAGCAAGGTCTTTCTAGCCAGTGAGGCAGTCTGTCTAAACCATTTACTTTATTTAATAGTCCAAAATTCTCAAAACCATTATCACCAGTAAAAATAGTCTGGACTTCGTCTAGAGTGCCGTTTCTCTGTAAAAAAAAAAACAAAGCTGTTACCGAAAAATAACAAATGAAATACATGTTGAAGTGGTACAGGATTTGTATGTGGAAAAAGAAATAAATGAATGAGTTTATCTACTTGAAGGCGGTTTTTTTTTACCTTAATTAATAAACCCATTTTTTCCATGGGTCTTTTGTATTTGGGGTAAAACTGATGGGCCAAAGCTACCAATTTATCATCGTATCCGAATACCAGTTCGTCCGCGGTTATTGTGACGAAAGGTTGAAATCCACCAACGTTGAGAACAAAAGAAATTGTTTTTTGGAGGAAGTAGCCCATGGAATTGGACATTCCGGCAAGGGTCTGAAAGGAAAAACACATTAACGGGGTATTTTCTTACAAAACGTAGAATATAGTAGTAGCAAAAATTAGACAATTACAGAATTGTAATTATAGCTCAAATTTTTGCAATTTTATTAGTTATACTCAGAAGATATAATTTTACTTAACCAAATTTAATAATTTAAAGTTTTAAAAACTAATCAATTGGCTTAAAAAAGGCAAATCTGATGTTTAAATATCCAATTCCACGATCACACTAATGATTTGAAAATTTGGTAAAAATATTGTGTTAATATAATTTTGCTCTACTAATTTTTAGAAATTAAAGGTTTAAAAATCGAAAATTTGGCTTCGAAAAAGGTTGATTTATTAATTAAAATTCACACCCAAAGTCACCCTACTTTATATCAGTCCTTAATTAATAAATTCCCACACAACAAAATTATGATATCAAAATAATAACCACTAAATAACTTACAAGTAAAGGAATATTGGGAACTGTTAATTTCATATGTTGATTAACAGACATTTCAGGAACAAATTGAAGAATTTTCTTATGCTGGTATGACACTGTGCCATTGTCGTGAAATGTTATATTAACTTTCTCCATGTCTTCCCTAGAACAAGAAAAAAAAGTTAGATAAACAAGTTTTCGAAGCAAACTTAGCCACCTAATATCATAATCTTTATGAATCAGTAACTACACCAAAGTTTTAACATAAAAACCGTCCTAAATAGGCACTTTGTATTTAGAAAAAAAAAACGGGACAAATCCAAAGTAGGAGAATTTTAAAATTAACGCTTTTTACCCAATATGTGGGCACTTAATTTCGGAATTACTATTTAGAGCAAAAAGCTATGGTTTAATTAACCAAAGGTTAAAAATGTTTCATGTTCAGAAATCAAAAATGTTTCTACTATGACAAAATAATGATAAATGAATTTTCATGGTGTCCGACAGCCAAGCGCCGTTAAAGCTCTTGGCTCGTCGGCAGTAAACTTAGGACTTGTTCGGGACTGCATCCGGGCACTTAAAGTGCTATGAAGCAGGAATAATCTTAAACTGGTATGGTGCCCAGGGCACACTAATATACCAAGGAATGAGAAGGCAGATCGCCTAGCCAAAATTGGCAACGAGACGCCTTTCTTCGGATCAGAACCCGCAGTTGGTACATCCTATGGAACAGCCAAGCGGTGTCTTAATGACTTATTAATACAGGGGCAAAATGCTCATTGGAAAAAGTTGCAGGACAAGCCCATTCTAAGACTACCCTGTCAATGGTCTCAAAAGAAAAGACAGAAGAAATGCTCAGGATGAGCAGAGCAGACATGGGAGCAACCACAGGACACTGTGGGCTAAACAAACACTTCTGCATAATAGGTCTCTTAGAAACCGATATATGCAGAGGATGTGGTGAAGAAGAAGCAACTCCTCTTCACGTACTATACCAGTGTAAAGGATTCACCCTCCGTCGGCGTAGACTTCTAGGGATGGAAAAACTAAACAAGAAGAGTTGAGGAAAACACCCTGGAGTATTTCAAAAACATAGGACTCCTGTAAGGGGCTATCACCAGAAGATACAATAGACCAATAGGTCACAGTACAGGAACCCGAAAGAAGACCACTTCTGTGGAAATGATTAAAAAAAATAATGATAAAAGATTTAAAAGAGTTTTATAGAAATGACATTGATACGGAAGACAAGCTCAATCTAAGGCTATCCTATCAAATGTCTTTTAGGGAAAAACAGAAGAAATGCTTAAGATCAGAGAAGATATCAGAGCATCCCCAGGACTTATCACAGGACACTGTGGGCTAAACAAACACTTCTACATAATAGAGCTCTCAGAGGCCAATATATGCAAACGAAGTGGTGAAGAAAAAGAAACTCCTCTTTACATACTATGCCAGTGTGAAGGACTCACACCCTATCGGCGCAGACTTCTAGGGATAAAAATTCAACTAAAAAGAGTTAAGAAAACCACCCTCAACGTAAAGGGCTATTACCATAGGGTACAATAGACCAATAGGTTGCAGTACAAGAACTTGAAGGGGAACCACCTTCGTGGAAATAATAATAATAAAATAATGACAAAAGAGTTTTATAGAAATGACATTGTTACGGAAGAATTTAATGAAGAAATTCATCATTTTTATAATTTAGTTTTGAATAATACGAAAACTCCTGATGATTTTGATGAATTCGTGATTAATAATCATATGGTTCTTTAACTTTTCCGAACCTTGAAACTTTGTTGAGAATTTACTTAACATTACCAACTAGTGATGCGACTGGTGAACATAGTTTTTCTGTTTTAAAACGGATTAAAAACTATCCTAGCAGTACATCGTCACAAGAAAAAATCAACTCTTTAACACTTTTGTGTATTAAACAAAAACATTTAAAAATATTGATTATGAAGATATTATCAAGGCATTTTCCGAGAAAAAGTGTAATATAGCACCCTTATAATATTTTTAATTATAGCACAAATAAACCATTGTTTTGTGTTTAGATTTATTACATCTAATTACAATTTTTGAAATATTTACATAATAAAGTAACTTAAAACGTTCAAATTCTTCCAATGACTTCATTCTATCTTATCCAACAATTTTATTAGATTTTGCTAAAGATGTTTTAAAAGGAGCCCAAAATTATATTAACCTAGGGACCCAGAATGGGGGCAAGACGACCCTGTCCCTTTAAGAATATAAACTCAATAACAAGTAATGTTAAATTTACTAAGAATGTCCACTTTTACATGGTACAAGTACGAAGCATGCTATAATAATGTTTATGTTATGGTAGTTCGACTTGGAGTAATCTAGGTCAGTAGATGTCAGCACGTGTTTAGTTTGTAGCTATTATATTTGTTATTAAAGTTGAATAAACTAAACAACTATTTAACCTTTACATTAAAATTTCTAATAATCCTTTGGGAGACTGTATTAGCTAAGAGGCTCACCTAGAGACTTAGTTTGAGGATCAGCGCTGATCATCAACAATACAAGTGTTTTTCGATAGTTTTCATTTCCCGAGAAAAGAAAACTTTACCTCTTTTCTCCCAGGAAATCTCACATAATATTTTCTCGCTTAAATTCAGTTTAAGAGGCTGTATAACGATGAAATATCATTCTTTAATACAAGTTAAAAGAAATACAAAAAATTTGCCCCGTTTTGCCCCATGGATGGGGCAAAAAAGATGCTTTGTTTTAGTAATATATCATGAAATGTAACTTTTTTTCTAAAGGAAAGTCATTTTTTACAATAAAATCAAATGTGTACTATCGTCTTCGTCACTTTCAAGTCCTGCACAAGAATTGTGAGCCCATTTTAGCCAAGAGCATCTAATACAGTGTTTCTCAAACTTTTTACTCTGAGGATCTATTCCAAGATTAATAACTTATAGAGGACCCTATAAATTGTTTTGTAAACAATATTATGTTTTTAACTTAGCCTGGGAAATAAGTTTGATTGATTTTCGGCTCGGGGGAACCCTTTAAAGGATTCAAGGACCCCCGGGGGTCTGCGCACCACACTTTGAGAACCACCATCCTTCTTTAGATTAGTCAGGAAAATATAGACATTCATTTTTTTTATCAGTTTCTTCTCTGTTATTACATGATGGAGTAATGGAACGATTTGGGTGATTAGGTCTAAAGGTTTTGCTAATTTTACTGGGACTTGTTTTTGGAAGGCATACCCATAGGGCATAACGGTGTAGTGAAAGAAGGAAGACCCAATAAAACTAGGAAAAACATAGGGGAAACCGTTTTTACAAGAGCCTCGTTTTTCGCGTTTTTCTCCGGAACCGTTTAAGATTTTTTCAAAAACTTTGCAACATTTTATTTGCAAAGGATGCGCGAATTGGTAAATAAATAGAAGAATTTCGATTTTATCTCTGACGGTTGCATGGCCAACGCGATCGCAAAAAAATACAGTTTTTTTCCCATTTTTCCGAAGGAAATGGCCAGTGGTACATATAACTCTGCAAAACATTTAGTTTTAATGTTCTTGATGCAATAAACACATCCTTGATCAGATTCTAGCGACAACGTATCGTGACCCTCCCTTGTCAGTTTTACCTACTTGCAATGGAAGCTGTATCCAATATTGTAAAATTTTCTTTTGTTGCCACGAGCACGCGTTGCTTGGTAATAGCCCTTTCCTTGCAGCACCGGGCTGTTACCAGGCAACACGTTCGAGAGGATTAAAGACAAAATGACTACGAAATTCTCAAAAGTGCTTGTTCAACACGTTCGTGGAATTAATAAATATTTTCGAAGCTTTTGCAAGATTTTGCGTTAACAACTACAATAACGATGTACAATTTTACGCTTGAACGTCGCGTGTTAAGCTTCCTACTGAAAACGAAACGCGAAATTATGCAATTCAACCTATGAGCCATTTGTTAATACAAATAATGCACTTACGCTCTGCAGCTGACATGTTTTGGTTTAAACGCTGCTCGGAAAAAAAAATCGTCATGCCATGTATTGTCTCTGCAATGTTCTATTAAAATAATTTAGAAAGTGTTGATTACTGTAAGATATGTATTCAAAGAAGTGAGTATTATGCAACGTAAATTATCGGCTAGAATATGTAAATATCATCGTTATTTCGTCACTGTTCAAATTTGTGTTAATATTCGTTCTCCTGCTAGCCACATGTTCACAAACCTATGTCACAACACAGATCCGTCCGAAGATATATACAGTGTGTTTTTATTCCACATCAATACATCAATAGTTTCTAATAGCAACTTAGAGTAGACTTTTGCCTCTATAAATGATAATCATTGGGTCAGAACGGTTAAAAATAAACTTTTGAACTTTTGCCAACAAAAATATGCAAGGCTATACGATTTTTAAAAAAATTAAAACTTCAAAGAGCTGTAAAAAATTGTCTTAGGCCGATTTTAAACAAACTGAAGGTAAGAACGCATTTCTTGGAGTGCCAAACGCTCATAAAAAACATGAACAGCATGTATGTAAAGCATGTGTATAAAAAGTTTAAGGTGCTTTTAGTGAAACCTCAGTTTGGTTTACATCTGCTTAAGTTTAAAAAAAATCGATTTTTCCTGAAAAAATTGCAAATGCCATAGAATATCCTGTATATTATGTATTATTTCGTTACTAAATCAAAGTTTCTAACACACATGCAACGTTTTTGTACCTAAAATCAAGCGTTGTCGAGTATAATGTAAAAACATTTTCCACAAATGTCACATTATTGGTTCCCTTACAAAACAAATATTCGCACAGCTTCGTTACTAGTAAAGATACAAAAAAAAATGTTTTAAGAAAAACTTGTTCACGATCATCAGTTGCATAATCTAAAATTATTTTTAACTATACCGAGCGTTTCGTTTTCGCGTACCAGTATGCAACCTCGTTCCTTTATACAGGGTGTCCCAATTATACACCGCCAAAAAGTAGGTGCATATTCCTGAGTGAAAATGATGACCATTTGTCAAATATTTTGTTATCCGAAAATGTTTCCTTTCAAAGTAAGAGACCTCCAAAGTTGCAAGAAAAAAAAAAAAAAATCGAATACGTCCTAGCCGTTTAAGCTAGAGCTATCAAACTTGGCCGAAACGTGTAGGTGTTTTCTATTGACTTTGTGGGATAATTAGAAAGAAAACACGTAATTGTAAGTATGATTTATAGTCAGGTCATCCGCTTACCATCTTCAGAATTTTTGTCTTTGGAATAAAATTGAAAATGTCATTCGTCCATAAGAAAGTACGACTTAAGAGGAAAAAATTCGTCCCTCTTTGTTTTTTGCTGTAAACGTAACCGTTTTCGAGAAAATTAGCGCTAAAGATGCATCGACAAACTCTGTTTATACACCTCAAATATTTTTTTTACTAAACTTAGTTGGCTAATGTCATGCTTTAAAAATATTCTGCAAAATATACCGATTAATCGATAATTGCTCATAAATCTCATTTTTCTGCAGGTGTCTACCCACCCGGGTACCCGGTTATTGAGAATTTGAGAATGACTACGTGAACTTTGATGTAAAAAGGTTTTTGGTTCCAGGACGAGAAAAATATAAAAGCACATTTCGCTTTAGGAAAGGTAAAATGGCGACGATCAGGGGGGTTTTCAAAACAAATAAATCACTAAAACATTAAAAAAATTCACCAAAAGTGCTTTGGTGGGTACCTGGTTATTAACATAAGGGGTAAAAGCCCCCCCCCTGGTATGAATATCTAGATATCTGCGCCACAAGCAATTTCCTATTAATGTTACCACTACAAGCTGATGTCCCTAAGCAAGCAACAGATCGATCATCGATCCCAGATCAAATTTCGAAAATTCCGAAGCATTGCATAACGGCAACGCACGGTACGTCACCACAAAAAATATGCTAAACAATCAAGAGGGCGGCAGTTTATTTTCAAATGTAAATTAGTCGGCCGGCGTTATGAAATGTCAATATGTAAATGAGGCAAATTTATTTCCGTTTTCACCTCACAGCCCAAACCGTTACACAAACTTGTTTGATCTACAAGAGCACAGCATTATGTGGCACGCGAGAGATTTCTCTGACCGTTTAAATTGGCGTAGGTCGTTGATTTATTCACGACTTATGGTCATGTGTGCACCTGTTATGTAACAGGAAAAAGTTATTACTTGCACTTTCATTGGAATGCGGTGCCATAATGACGAAGAAAACATTCTTATCCGTTTCTGTATGCACGAAACTGGTCTGGCAAAAAGTTGCATGCGTTTTTGTGGATGAGGAATTATTTTTACATTCACTCAAAGATCAAGAGCTAACTGGACCGTTTAATATGAAAGTGGAGTAAGTCTGCTATTGGAAAAAATTAAGAAGCCTAATAATTTACATATAATTTAAACTTCTACATTAGTAAACAATTTACAGTTTAAATCTTGGAAATTGGGGATATGCAAAGAAGCATGGGAAAAACAATAAAAACTTAGAGAATGAATGGGAAAATAATTTACTAATAGCAATATACAAGAAAGGAGAACAGACCCAATGTGAAAATTACAGACCAATCTGTTTAGCCCAAACTAGCTACAAACTATGCACAAAAATTCTAGAAAAGAGACTAATAATAATAATAATAATAATAGGCTTTATTTAGTTATAAAAGAAACTATTTATACATCAATCTTTACAACTAGTACTTCAAATTAAAATTGCAGTTTTACATGGGTCTTACAACCTTCTTTAAACGCATGCAGATTAACAGAATATTTTAATTCGTTTGGTAATTGATTAAATAATTTTAGCCCTTTGTAATAGAGCGAGTTCTGTGTACTACTTTTTTTACAGAGAGCATGTAGAATTAAAACTAGGAGAAGAACAAGTAGCTTTTAGCCCAGAAAGACAGCAAGTGATAACATATTATAAGAAATATAATAGAAAGAAATATAGAAGAGGAAAAGAACTTTACTTAACATTTAAAGATTTAAAAGCAGTCTTCGATGCGGTGAACAGAGGTGAAATATGGAAAACCTTGAGAGAAATGGAAATTAACATTTTAATAAACGCAATTAATTAGAAGCACATATCAGACAGAGCTAAAGTACAAATTGCAGGACAAAGATCAAATGAATTCAGAATGAATAAGGGAATAAAAGACAGTCTTAGCCCTTTACTATTAATTACTTTTATGGACAAGATTGTTAAATGAATCAAAGAAAAACAAACAACGGAACACTGGAATTGGATACAGAAATCTAGAACTAATTAAATTGAACAGCCTATTATACGCAGATGACGTGGTACTAATAGCAAAGACTTAAAAGGCTTAAACCTTTTGAGTTAGTTTAAGCAAAAGTTTAAAAGCAGAGACTGTGCGGTAGTGTGCACGTTAATAATTAGTGTACTTATATTATAATAGCAACCTAAGGACTACTATTGGGTAAACCTTAGACTAAGTTTGAACATTATTAATTTAGGCTAAAATTAAACTGCTCATTGGTCTCAAAGACCAAATTGCACTGTTATAAACTCTATTGAGGTTTAAATTAAATAAAAAATCTTAGGTAGAACAGAACTGATTATAATAATATAACTAACTATATTTTAAAGTATGCACATGCTTTGTCCAAATGAAAATTTGTTAGTAAATGACCTTTCATGAACATTCATAGTAAAAATGATTCAGGCCTGTTTCTTGTAGTCTATTTAAACACTGGCCTAAGCTAAGGAATAAAACCGTGCCATTTCACGATTAAATTCTGATTTTATTATAAACTACAAATTGATCTACAGGGTTTAAAAAAACAGCAAAAATCGAGTAACATTTATAAATGCACTTTCTGTCGGGTTAAAAATTCTGTACGTGAATTGCAGTTTAAAACAAAACTACCTTTTACTTAGGCAATGATAAATATAATTTAGCTTGCTCAATATAATTCGCTGTCACGATTTTCAGAGTCAGGTGGATTAAGACATAGCAAACGTCTTAACTGCAGCAAATATGTATAGGTATTATTTGCATGCGTGTGCTTTACTTTATAAAATTGTAACAAAATCAAACAAAATTAAAGAGTTATTCTATTTTTTTCATTTTGCGGTTATTTGCTGTTAATAAGTTATGGGACAATCAAACCGTTTGTGTAAATCCGCCGTTTTTTGTTTCGAGATGTTTAAGGGTTGCATTCTATCGATTTAACAATACTGATAAAGTCAATAAAGTTTCCCCCCGTATCTATGAATTTTAATACATGTAATTTTTTTTTTGAGGATTCCCTTAGCCAAAATTTTTGTATTTGAGCCATAGAGTAAACCCGGGCAAAAGTCCGCAGTGGGGTAAAAGCCCTATTAGGGATAGGAAGGACTGGAGAGTTAACAGAGAATAGGTTTTATTATAGGTAGTTGAGATACAGTATCTGTGGTGGACACATATAGTTCTAGCTTGATCGGCAGTTAAACCGCTGCTTAAATGAGCTAAGTGTGAAAATGCTTGGCTTGTTATAGTTTTCGATGATCTTTTATTAGGCAGTAATATTTAAAAGTCTCTCACAACCGGCATGCAACTTTTTTTATATAAACACCCTCCATTTTAGCTACACAATCATGTCGCCAAACGTTTCCTAACTTAAACTAAAGATGCCGTCATAATGCTTCTATCGTAATTAGCACGCATGGGGGCAAAAAGCCGCAGACGTGCCTGGGGTAAAAGGCCGCGCACGGGCTTTTGCCCCGTCTTTATTTAAATTACTTTGATATATTCTACAACAATCATTTCTTTCGGAATTTGTAAGAGAACCACGGATAGAAAGTCGATTACATCAGAAATATTGGAAGAGGCGAAGAGAAGATTGCGAGAAAGAAGAAATCCAATCGAAGTACTTATAGCAAAGACTTTTGGAGTTCATGAATCATCCTTAAGAAAAAGATTAAAGCTGGACTTTGTTAGAAAGATTCAAATCCACATTTACGTCTGATCACGAAGCAAGTTTAGCTGATCACTGTAGATAGATGGACGTAAGGTTCTACGGAATTACTAGAAAAAAATTTTTGACTTTGCTTCGCAAAATAACATCGTAAACGATTTTAATAAGGAGTCACAAATGGCGGGAGACGACTGGACCAAAAGTTTTTTTTATCTAGACACAAATTTTCATTAAGAACGCCCAAAAAGACAAGTGTCGGAAGGATTATAGGTTTCAATAAAGTCCAAATAGAAAGATTCTACGATAATTTAACAAACAGCCAAGTCAGAGAAGAGGAAAACGAAATTGTTTGCCCAGGTTGTTAAGAAATATATAAAGATCTACCAGCCGAGGACTAGATTACCTAAGTGCCGTAAATGTCACAACTGGTGGCACGAAAGTTGCTCAAATGTTGAAGCCGACGAGTTCACCTGTGACTTTTGTTGAATTTGTCAAATATTTTTTGTGTTCTTTTAAATTAATGTGATAATTTTTTAATTTTGTTACAAGACTGAATGAACTTTTATTTTGTATTTTTGAAGAGAATTAACTTTTATTTCATAAAATAACACACCGTGTATTATTGTGTCAAAGATGTAAACATTTTAATTAGACGAATGCACGAATGGCCTTTTGCCCCATCAATTTGGACTTTTGCCGCATAGAGTGGGGCAAAAGTACCAATCTACATCAAACCATAAAAAAAAATATAATTATTTGAATTCGTTACTTTTGGTGGCGACCCATTTTATGATGCAATGAGAAGTGTCTAAGGTGTTCATAAAAAAAATGTTGACCCGTTAAACATAAAACTTACTTATTTAGAGAGTTGAGAACGTTAAGTGCGGACTTTTGCCCGGGTTTACTCTACATGGATTTAAACCATTTTTATATTTAATGGATTCCGACCAACAGCACTATTTGCCTGCGAAACTTGGATACTGAATAAGAAAACACAGAAAAGATTGCAGAGACGGGAGAGAAAAATACTTAGAAGAGTGTTGGAAGGAAGGAAAACAGAACAAGGATATGAGAGAAGAACAAACAGGGATATTTATGAGATATACAAGGGACCAGCAGTTGACTTGATAATAAAAGCGAAAAGATTACAGTGGCTGGGTCATATCGAAAGAATGGCAGATGGACGAACACCAAAAACGATAGCCTGGAAAACACCGAATCACAACAAGAAGAAAAACGTTCGACCGAGAAGACTGAGAAGAGAAGCAGTTCTATCAGACTTAAGAGAAAAGTGTATAAGAGACTGGAAGACCAAACTCAAAAATAGAAAAGAGTGAAAGAGGATCACCGAGCTGTGGGCCTAAACGGTCTATAAAAGAAGCTCTCTATATGTCTTTTTAATTTTAATAAAGCAAACGAGCTTAGGAACTTCCAACAACAATTCATCACACAGATTCAGTAATATTTCGCTCAATTTCATTACCAAAACTTTCAAAATCTCTTCGTTACTTAACTTAAGTCACGAATACAATAATTACAGCGAAAGTAACGAATTTTACAGAAACATTTACATATCTATATATAAAATGGCTTAACACCCCTTGTGGGGTTGCGCCGCATTGCTGCTTTCAAGATCCGCTTTATGGGGTGGATCACTCCCCGTCACTTCATTGTTTTCACACTTATTTTTCTCCACTGTTCCCTGTCCTTGGTTTTTTCCTTCCATCTGGTGATTCCCATCCTGCGCAAATCCTCTTCCACTTCCTTCAACCACCTAGATCTGGGCCTTCCTCGTCTTCTCCTACCGCCTGGTTCCCATTGTAGCATTGCTAGTGCTACTTCATTTGCTCTCATTCTCCATACATGCCCCAGCCACTTTATTCTCTGCATCTTTATTCTTTTTACTATGTCCTCTCCCTTTAATTCCTTCGTTATTTCGTGGTTCATGTATTGCCTACCTTCGTTTTCATTAACTTTTACTAGTCCTAGTATCGTTCTCATTATTTTCCGTTCCACTATTCTCAACTCCTCCTCTTCCCTTTTCGTCATTGTCATTGTTTCTGCTCCATACAGAATCACCGGCCTTATTATTGTTTTGTAGATGTTAATTTTTGTGTTCTTTGTAAGGTGTTTGCTTTTTAGTATCTTCTTATTGGCATAATACGCCTTGTTAACTGCTATTATTTTTTCGTTTATTTCCGCTCTTCTTTCTCCATTACTACTGATCGTGATCCCTAAGTATTTAAATCTGTCCACCTCTTCAAATTTACATATCTGTTCATCAATATAATCTTCGTAATTAGTCAATAACAATTATTTATTACATAAATACCGTTTGTAAATTATTGGATTCGCATAACTTACTAATACTTCCTCATTTTACGGTTTTGTGATGAAGATGCCCGTGAAAATGCCGATCATTGACCGTAGTTATAATTAAAACTAAACACGTTCAAGTTAGTTCACTCAGTTAATTTAGAAATATATTCTAAACACGTGGGAACACCCCAATCAGTGAGTTTAAAATTGAATAGGCTTTAAGGATTGTTCTTGTTTAAAAAGTAAAAGAGTGGTATGTGCAAAAACCTTAAAGCGAAATTGTGTTAACACTTAAATAATTAAAATGCGCTCTTTGAAATCTGTAAAATGTTTGCTTAATTAATAAAACTCTTAGAAAAAAAAATAAGCCTTAAATCACTGAACCATTAGGATACATTAACAGAATAGTAAAGAAAAATTTGACTGTTTATTATGAATGTTATGAAAGTTGTTAGTTTGGAGAGCTGGAGAATAATAAAAATTTAAGAACAAACAAGGGTAAAGATATAATATCAATAATAAAACAACAAGAGTGGGAAGGATATTTTAAAGAACTGCTAGAAGGGAGACGAGAGGAATTTCAGGAACATGAAAATTCGAACTGAAGTTTAAAATTAATTTCCTACATTTTTTTTTATACAGGGTGTTTGAAATTCGAGTTTAAGCATGGGGATCTTGCTTATTATAATAGCTAGAGTATAGGTTTAAATTCGGCAAAGTTGCTAAATTCGATGCTTATTATCAATAAGCATCGAATTATCAATCCAAAGAGAAATTGGAAATATCTCAAACGGTATCCGAGAAAATTAGGAAAAACTAGAAAGTCCATTTTTGAAAATCGTTTATAACTCCTTCGGAGTTTGAAATACTTATTTCAAATGTGTTAAAACATTGCCCAAGCAACTTTTTAAGCCGAATCGGATGGTGGTCACAAATTTTTCCTAGGTCGATTAGTTTTTGTTTTAGACAACCAACTTTGTTTTTTCTTATGGGCAGCATATCGCGTTTTTCTTCGTTATTAAAGTTCATTTTTACAACTGACAGGCCTTCAAAACTTTTAGTTTGTTGATCGGTTGTCATGGACACAACATAAACTACAATGACCGGCCTACCTGATTTATAATGGTTATTGTTTAAAACGTATTTTTTCAAATATCACAATGAAAGAAAAAGTAAAATACCATGTGTGATACATCAATGGATTTAGAAAAATAAATGCTATTTGATAATGTAAATAGCAAAAATTGCGCCCATAAGAAAAAACAAAGTTGGTTGTCATAAAACAAAAACGAATCGATCTAGTGACCACCATCCGATTCGGCTTAAAAATTTGTTTGGGAAATATTTTAACACATTTGAAATATTTCAAACTTCGAAGGAGTTATAGACGATTTTCAAAAATCGTATTTTCCGATTTTTCTCGGATACCGTTTGAGATATTTCCAATTTCTCTTTGGATTATCAATAAGCATCGAATTTAGAAACGTTGCCGAATTTAAACCTATACTCTAGCTATTATAATAAGCGAGATCCCCATGCTTAAACTCGAATTTCAAACACCCTGTATAACTGTAGTAGGATCACCAATCAGATTTAGTCTGGAAGAAGTTGCAAAAATATGCAAAACAAAAAAGAACGGAAAGGCCACATGACCAGGAGATATACCAGGAGAACTAATAAAATATGGAACACACAAACTATACGAAACCGCGGAAAATTATTTCAAATTTTTTTCAGTATAATTAAAGTTCCCGAAGAATGGAAAGTATCATAATATGACAACCACAAATAAAAAAAGGTGGCAGAAACTAATGTGAAAACTAGCGCAAAATAGCAGTTACAAGCTCCATGAGCTCCATACGGTAAAGTTATAAGAAACAAACGAATAGAAAAAGAATGGAAGCTAAAGAGCAGGCTGGCTTCCGAGCAGGAAGGTCATCAATTGACCATGTGTTCTCCTTAACTCAAAGTATAGAAAAAAAGACCTCGCGAAATCAGGAAATCCACCTTACTGTACGTGGATTTTAAGAAGCGTATGACAATGTTCCTCTAAGTAAGCTCTGGCAAACTTTGGAAGGAACCAACATTAATGTCGAATCGATTGAGGCTATCAAAACGCTTTATAACCAACCTACAATAAAAATTAAAGTCGGAAAACATACCAACAGGATTCATATCGTCAAGGGAATTAAAGCGGGGTTGCTGTACATCACCAACCGTCTTCAAAATATACCTCGAAGAGGTTTTATAAAACTGGAAGAAGTGAGGGGCAATGGGTGTATCTACCCCTCATCGACACCTATGCTTTGTAGATGATCGTGGTGGTGGCTCAGGACCAGGGACTGAGAACGGAACGAAAACGTTAAACGAAATTAACCGAAATTTTTTTAAGAACGAAAACGAAATTATTATTTTTCGTTCAAGAAGGAAAACGAAATAAATATTTTCCAAAACCGGTTTTAACCGGTTTTGTCGCTATTTCAATTTTATTTGTTAACCACAAACGCGAATTTACCTTGTGCTGGGGAGACTCCACGAGGCAGTAAAAAATCTCACTTGAAATAAGTGAGCTTCACTTTTCTCCATATATTTACGTGAATATGTATTAACAACTTTATTGTTTATAGTTGCAATTTCGTGTAACACAATTAACGGTACAGATATTCTCTATTTCTAATTTGTTTTTTAGATCACCAATATAGAATATACACTTGATTGGATATATATTATCAATGTGTATGTTTTATTTGCGTTTAGACATAATAATAGTAAAATTTATTCTTACTTCGAAAAGGACTAATGTAAAAGAAATTATTGGAAGATGTGTTGCTAGTAAGATTTAACGGAATGTGAAAATGTATATTGTATGGTATATGTACAAACTATAAAGTTAAAGTATATTTCAAGTTAATATAAGTTTTTTTTTAAATATCTTTTTTATTTATAACATTTAGTAAATTATCCACTTAAATTCATTCTATTGTCTTTTTAAATAATTACATCAGGATCTTATTTAATTCAAATGCACAGATTTTTAGTACTAAAACAAATTTAAAACAGCACTTGCTATATTTTCATATTTTTAGATAAAGATCGTTTGTCTAATTTAACCTAATCACGTTGTGTTTTTGCACCTTACGGGTGTTAAACTTAATAAAATGGTTAAATGTTAATGTGTTTAACGATTTGGTAAATTTAGTATGGCGATGGTTCGCCAGTCTAAAATATGCTGTCCGTGAGCATCAAACCCCATCGTCATCGTTTATATGTTAGTTGAGACGCAAATATTGTTATTGTATTTATAGAGGGTTGTGGTGACTAGAAAAAGAATTGATTTTTTGACGACAAAAAAAATATTGTAAAACCGGTTTTAACCGTTATTATTTCAGTTCACGAAAACGAAAAAAGAATGTTTTCGGTTAGAACGAAAAGAACGAAAACGATATATTCCGTTTTCGTTCCGAACAGAAACGAACGGAATTTTTTTCGTTTTTAGTCCCTGTTCAGGACTACGAAGATTTAAACTATATGACGGGAAAACTCATCGAACAATACAATTACAGATGACATCAGAAATATACCATTAATATATTTATACAACCTCTAATGTGATGTTTGTTAGGAATCATTCAAATAAAAACAACATCATTTTAACTTTCAACCTAAATTATTATTGCAAAAAACAATGCACAACATTTTTGATATCGCAGTTGTCAAAGTAAAGTTATATAAGCCCTTTTACACTCTCATGCGACGTATACTTATTAACAATATTACCTATATAATATAAAAAAACCGAGGGACATTATAACAATTGTTCAATTTTTTATTAAAGGTCATCTACCTACCTAATTATTTTGTTGTTCATATTTCAAGTAAAAGTAATTAAACAAATATTATGGGTAAGTATTTTAACAATAAAGAATTTTTATTACAATAAATTGTGTTATTTTGAATGTTTTTCGTAATGGCTTAATTATTTATAAATAAAAGTAATCAGTCATGGTGATTTGACACACTGTTAGTGATAGGGCTAGCCTGCTTCAAGGCCTTTGCGATGCTACCATTAGCTGTCAAATGGTTTGAATTCCCAGGAACAGCTTTGGGTACCATACGAGGCACTATTATCAAAGCTACTGCTGCTAGGATATGAAGGCACAGGTACATATGTAGATACAGTCTCATACTGGACAAAAATTCCAGAAGGACAAATGTGAATGTGATGTATGCCAATACAAGGCGGGTTACGATACAGGTCGCTACATCATACATGAATTTAAGCTCGCCATTTCCTGTGAAATATTCACGAATTGTTTTTCGCATACTTCTGGCAGCAAATGTAAACAAAGCTCCATTGGCAAATGTGAGGTAGTAACCAGGATAAAATCCATGCCACAGTGCAGACAGTGAGTATGTAAACACTATGGAATATTTATTTACACGTTCGTAGACTACCATTCGTAACCACCGGTTGGTCCCTATATTCCAGGCTTCCACACTATCACGCATACTTGTCCCAAACTCATATTTTAAAATATGAATATTGGAAAATCGATCCCATCTTGCTCGGCCCTTAGCATCATATCCATTGAATCCAATTCCTGCATTATTGCAAATGGCGTCTGGTTAGGTGACAACGAAATATTAACCTTTTATGGTCTATTTATTCTCGAAACCATCCTGTTCGTAAAAAATAATGTAGATCTGTTCGAAGAGAATATAAGAAATCATGCAGCCAATACGCGACATAAAAAAAACCTAAAACCCGATTGCTTCAAATATACCTATCTTCAAAAAAATGTTGCCTCCACAATTATTGCTATATATAATAAATTTAACACATCACCTGAGAGTATAATAAATCTTCCCACCCGCGAATTGAAGAAGAAATTAAGAAAAGTTCTGATTTCTAAAGCTTACTATGGAGTAAGCGAATATTTAAATGATGCTGACTTTATAAAATGTTATATTTAAATATCATTTTTCTGTGTTTTTATTAACTATGTATATTATTTGTAATGTACGTAAATTATTATTGTGACAAATTCTACACCTTTTTTGGGATATTCAGAACAAATAAAGATTATTATTATTATTATTATTATTATTATTATTATTATTATTATTATTATTATTATTATTATTATTATTATTATTATTATTATTATTATTATTATAGTACGGACATGTACAGCGAATGGCTGAATATAGAATCCCAAAACAAATCCAAAATTGGCAACCCAAAAGCAGAAGAAACCCAGGCAGACCAAGAAGAAGTTGAAGAGAAGGCATAGACAAGGACATGAGGGACAGAGAACTATAAGACGATATAAGGAATGACCAAGAAAGATGAAAATTGGAAATTGGAAAATGACGGAGAATGTTATAAACCGATTAAAATACTTGAACAAGTATTTGTGTAAGGCCTTTTCAAAAATAAAAATACATACAGTGTATATTTCAAAATATTCACATGCGTTGATAAAAAAAATAATCTCTACTTCCTGTGAAGCATATTTAAGTACAAATTAGTCGTGTTATGCTACTGGACTTCGCAAATCACCGTCCCTACAAGCTAAACACATTCATTTTACAAATAAAAAATTACCATTGCCTTTCACAACAACTAAACTAGGCCGAATTACGGAAAATTTTTAGCTGATTTATTGCTTCCAGTTGAAAATGCTGGCGTTGATAGTAATTGGTTGTTATGGTAACGAAGCGTGACTTTAACAAAAGTAAGAATTTAATGTTGGTTAATGCAGCTACTGAGCAATGACTTTCGCATATACTTAATACACTTTTACACAACGCTGTACAATTACAATCATTACAGCGTGTTGATTACAAATACAAAAATTATAATAGCCGCAGTGTAATACAGAATAATTAGGATTTCTTTCTTTTAGAACAGATATTTCAATCAATCAATCAACTTAACGATTATAAATGCGTTGAAGTTAATTATTAATTACGAAAATGCTGATTAGATACAGTTTGTAAATGTTTAGAAATGTTTGACTGATTAATATTGTATGTACGTTAATATAATTCTTTAGGAGGAATTGTAAATAGCTAAAGAAACCATAACGACGGAATAAATTAAAGAAATGCAAAACCTACAAGAAGATGCTGTGTGGAATATGTATGGAAACATGACCAGTTCAGTAGAACCAGGACAAAAAGCATCTCAGACGATAAAAGTCACGAAAGGAATGAGGCAGGGCTGCTGTATCGTACCTACATTCTTTAAAACCTATTTAGAAGGAGTCCTAGCAAACTGGAAGAAAAAGTGCAAACCTATAAGTCTATCCATCGGTGAACACTTATAGCTTGCATTTTGCTAATGATTAAGTTATCTCGGCAGAAAATGAAATAGATACACTAGCTTAATGAAGAATATAATGAGTGGAAGGTGACAGTTATAACATCTAAAACTGAATATCTGGTAGTTATAACATTGCACAGGGTAACGCGGCCATGCCGACGCTACATGGAATATTCTGAAATAAGAACATAACCAGAAAAACAAAGATAAGATTGTATAAAATTATTGTAGAAAGTATTGCTATTTATGGATCCGAGATATTTATTAAAAAAGGCGCTTCTAAGATAAAGGCGATGGAAATGAACTACTGGAGAATCGACTCACTAGAAATAATAAGGTAAAAAATACTGAAATTGGACAAAAATTGGGAATTGATATTGACGTAATGGCAATCATTGAAACCCAAATATAAAGATGGATGAAACATTGAGTAAAAACTTAAAGTGGCAACCACCAAATCGCAAGAAGTAAGGAAGACCAAGAAGAAAATGGAGGAACGAGGTGGAAGACGCAATGAAAAGTAAAGCTCTTGGCTCGTCGGAAGTCTCAGGACTTGTTCTGAACTGGATCCGGGCAATTAACGTGCTAGGAAGCAGGAATAATGTTAAGCTGGCATGAAACTCAGGACACACTAATATACCAGGAAACGAGGAGGCAGATCGCCTAGCCAAAATTGGCAGCGAGACACCTTTCTTCGAACCAAAACCCGCAGTTGGTACATCCTATGGAACAGCCAAGCGGTGTCTTAATGACATATTAATACAGGGGCATAGTGCTAATTGCAAAAAAGTTGCAGGACAAGCCCATTTTAAGTCTATCCTGTCAATGGTGTCCAAAGAATAGAGAGAAGAAATGCTCAGGATGAGCAGAGCAGACATCATAGCAACCACAGGACTCGTCACAGCTTTGAACTGCTTCGTCCTTGATATTATTATATCCAAGCTTTCTTATGGTATCTATATTCATTAATGAGCTTAGCAACCTTTTTGTCTGATTGCAATAACTTTAGGGTCTCAACCTTTCAAAGTAACAGAGGGCAAAAGAACTTTTCCACGTCGAATGAGCATAGCTTTAAGTTTGAATGTTAACAGTACTATAGTCTTAACAACATTGCTAAAAACTAAAAGGACACAAAATAATCTGGGGGTATGGGCAGAAAAAAAAGGAATTTGTAATTGTTTAAAAATAATAGCCAAAGTTATTTGTTTTTTTATCTATAACATAATTGCAAAAATTACGTTAAGACAGTTAAGTGAAAAAACAATGGAACATTCAAAGATGGTGTATTTGTGCTTTATCGATCTTTCTAAAGCCTTCAATAGAGTGCCAAGGGAAAAGATCAGGAAGATATTGAAACAAAGTAGAGTGCGAGAAGGATTATTAAACGCCATCAAGAGTTTATATAAGAGCAGTGGAAATTGTGCGAACCCATAACAGTAGTTCCCAGGAATTTATAACAACAGTGGGAGTAAGACAAGGAGGCACATTAAGTCCACTGCTCTTTACAATTCTTATGGATAAAATAATTAAAGAATGGAAGCAACACAAAGAAAGCCTACTGGGGTTGGAATAAACTAAAACCAATATCCTTAACAGAACTAGCCTTTGCAGATGATGTGGTGCTATTGGCTAAAAGCGAAAAGGACTTGCAATTTAATCTAGACTTATGGGCAGATACAGTAAGTAGATATAATATGAATATTAATATAACAAAGACAAAGGTTATGGTTAAAGCGAAAAATCATGAACCAGTTACAATAATGCTAGACCAAAAAAAGATAGAACAGGTAGCAAGTTTTAAATATTTAGGAACAATAATTGTAGAGAATGCTAAACTGAAGGAAGATCTGAATAACAGAATAGCGGCAGAGACGAAATTTTACTACGCCACTAATAAATGTTTGATAAGTAAGGAGGAGATATCAAAAGAAACGAAGACGCGAGTTTTTAATGCAGTGTACGTACCCATTCTCACGTACAGTTCAGAAACTTGGACACTAACTCAAAAACAAAAACAAAGAATACAGGTACAGGATATGAGATTTTTGAGAAGAATAGAGGGATGTAGACTGATCGATAAAATCAGTAACGAAAAAAATCGAAATAACCTAGGAGTAACGGATATTAAGAAAAAGATGGAGACCAATCAATTAAGATATAGCTTGGACATCTACTACGCATGCCAGAAAGTAGATACGCAAAAATAGGATGGAAAATGCAGGTAGAGGAAAAAAGAAATAGAGGAAGACCAAGAATAAAATGGGAAAAAGAAGTGAGGAAGAGACTAGAAGAAAAAGGAGTCAGCTGGAGAGATATGCCACAATTAGCTAACGATAGGCAGGAGTGGAGAAACATAACACAGAAAAAGAATACCATACCTCGACACCGAAGGTACAAGAGGAACAGATTAAGAAAAAGAAGAAGAAGAAGACATAATTGCAATAGAATTAGCGAAAACAATTTCTCCACGCGATTTTATTTAATATCAATTTTGTTATTATGAAATTTGAAAAGTCTTATAAGTAAAAAACTATAAAAATCCAAACCCGCATGTCAGATACGATCGATTAAAACTAGTTCCTGATATAGGTCTATAGATCAATCTGTATATTTAAAAAAGGAACGTGTTATCCATGCGGTTAAAATGTAATACATACAATAATTATAAAACACAGATATTTATAAAAAAGAATCATAGCAGTGCATTGAACTGTAGGTGCATGTTCTGCAAAATTACCATAAATTTGCTGTTACATGTGACAGCGGCCTTCTAGAGGTTTAGCTGCTTATAAATTATCCAAAAAATGTGGTTTGGTTAATTTAAAGACAAATTAATAGAAAACTTACGTTCGCAGCCTTGACTTCGCGTCCCGAAACCAGCTTGCAAACTAAACTATTTGTGTGTTATAAATAATAAATCGAGGAAATATAAACGGAAACAGAACTAAGTTTATTTTTAACTGAGCATTGCCCAATTGCTTTTAGTTAATTGTTTAGCGTTTTTTACCAAATTTGCTTGTAATGTGTCAATTTTAACAATAATTAAATGGCAAAGCATTGAGACTGGTGTCTAAATTTTGTCAACAGACTATTTCGAAGTACAGCAAAACTCGATCAAAGCAACTTCGAGAAACCAACTTTTTTTAATTCAGTTACCTCGACAAATGCAACTTTAATTTTGTTTTTACGTTTTCAAAAATATTATGATTCCTTTTGAATTCAATGGTCACTTGTGTAGATCAGTGGTTTCTAGATGTGTAAAAAATTCTGAATTCCCCCGATTTTACTAACGTAGATGTCATATTGTGGGTTCCATATGATAGAGGCAAAATATAAAATGCTATTAACATATGAATAATAAAGTGTTCTAATGGCATTAACATTATTGAAATGTTTTGAGGAGCGTATGATAAAACCAAGCCTTTTAAGAGATTCATTTTTAAGATTAATTTGCATTAAAAGAAATACTTTTTTCATACAGATTTGGCAAAATAAAGTTGTTTTTAGCATTTAGCAGTTGCGTTCTAAACAAATATGAACGAATACAACAAATAACGCGATTTGTTTAAGAAGCAAGGCAAAGATTAGTTTACATTAAAAGAAATCCTTTTTTCATACAGAATTCACGAAATAAAGTTGTTTTCAGCGTTTAGCAGTTGCGTTCTAAACAAATATGAACGAATACAACAAATAACGCGATTTGTTTAAGAAGCAAGGCAAAGATTAGTTTGCATTAAAGGAAATCCGTTTTTCATACAGAATTCGCGAAATAAAGTTGTTTTCAGCGTTTAGCAGTTGCGTTCTAAACAAATATGAAAGAATACAACAAATAACGCGATTTGTTTAAGAAGCAAGGCAAAGATTAGTTTGCATTAAAGGAAATCCGTTTTTCATACAGATTTCACGAAATAAAGTTGTTTTCAGCGTTTAGCAGTTGAGTTCTAAACAAATATGAAAGAATACAACAAATAACGCGATTTGTTTAAGAAGCAAGGCAAAGATTAGTTTGCATTAAAAGAAATCCGTTTTTCATACAGATTTCACGAAATAAAGTTGTTTTCAGCGTTTAGCAGTTGAGTTCTAAACAAATATGAAAGAATACAACAAATAACGCGATTTGTTTAAGAAGCAAGGCAAAGATTAGTTTGCATTAAAGGAAATCCGTTTTTCATACAGAATTCGCGAAATAAAGTTGTTTTCAGCGTTTAGCAGTTGCGTTTTAAACAAATATGAACGAATACAACAACAAACGCGATTTGTTTAAGAAGCAAGGCAAAGATTAGTTTGCATTAAAGGAAATCCTTTTTTCATCCAGATTTGGCAAAATAAAGTTGTTTTTGGCATTTAGCAGTTACCTTCTAAACAAATATGAACGAATACAACAAATAACGCGATTTGTTTAAGAAGCAAGGCAATGATCAATTTGCATTAAAGGAAATCCTTTTTTCATAGAGAATTGGAGAAATAAAGTTGTTTTCAGCGTTTAGCAGTTGCGTTCTAAACAAATATGAACGAATACAACAACAAACGCGATTTGTTTAAGAAGCAAGGCAAAGATTAGTTTGCATTAAAGGAAATCCTTTTTTCATACAGATTTGGCAAAATAAAGTTGTTTTTAGCATTTAGCAGTTACCTTGTAAACAAATATGAACGAATAAAACAAATAACGCGATTTGTTTAAGAAGCAAAGCAATGATTAGTTTGCATTGAAAGAAATACTTTTTTCATACAGATTTGACAAAATACAGTCGTTTTTAGCGTTTAGCAGTTGCGTTCTAAACAAATATGAACGAATACAACAAATAACGCGATTTGTTTAAGAAGCAAGGCAAAGATTAGTTTCCATTAAAAGAAATCCTTTTTTCATACAGATTTGACAAAATACAGTTGTTTTTAGCGTTTAGCAGTTGCGTTCTAAACAAATAAGAACGAATACAACAAATAACGCGATTTGTTTAAGAAGCAAGGCAATGATTAGTTTCCATTAAAAGAAATCCTTTTTTCATACAGATTTGACAAAATACAGTTGTTTTTAGCGTTTAGCAGTTGCGTTCTAAACAAATATGAACGAATACAACAAATAACGCGATTTGTTTAAGAAGCAAGGCAATGATTAGTTTGCATTGAAAGAAATCATTTTTTCATACAGATTTGACAAAATACAGTTGTTTTTAGCGTTTAGCAGTTGCGTTCTAAACAAATATGAACGAATACAACAAATAACGCGATTTGTTTAAGAAGCAAGGCAATGATTAGTTTGCATTGAAAGAAATCCTTTTTCATACAGATTTGACAAAATACAGTTGTTTTTAGCGTTTAGCAGTTGCGTTCTAAACAAATAAGAACGAATACAACAAATAACGCGATTTGTTTAAGAAGCAAGGCAAAGATTAGTTTCCATTAAAAGAAATCCTTTTTTCATACAGATTTGACAAAATACAGTTGTTTTTAGCGTTTAGCAGTTGCGTTCTAAACAAATAAGAACGAATACAACAAATAACGCGATTTGTTTAAGAAGCAAGGCAATGATTAGTTTGCATTGAAAGAAATCCTTTTTTCATACAGATTTGACAAAATACAGTTGTTTTTAGCGTTTAGCAGTTGCGTTCTAAACAAATATGAACGAATACAACAAATAACGCGATTTGTTTAAGAAGCAAGGCAATGATTAGTTTGCATTAAAAGAAATCCTTTTTTATACAGATTTGACAAAATACAGTTGTTTTTAGCGTTTAGCAGTTGCGTTCTAAACAAATAAGAACGAATACAACAAATAACGCGATTTGTTTAAGAAGCAAGGCAAAGATTAGTTTCCATTAAAAGAAATCCTTTTTTCATACAGATTTGACAAAATACAGTTGTTTTTAGCGTTTAGCAGTTGCGTTCTAAACAAATAAGAACGAATACAACAAATATCGCGATTTGTTTAAGAAGCAAGGCAATGATTAGTTTGCATTGAAAGAAATCCTTTTTTCATACAGATTTGACAAAATACAGTTGTTTTTAGCGTTTAGCAGTTGCGTTCTAAACAAATATGAACGAATACAACAAATAACGCGATTTGTTTAAGAAGCAAGGCAATGATTAGTTTGCATTGAAAGAAATCCTTTTTTCATACAGATTTGACAAAATACAGTTGTTTTTAGCGTTTAGCAGTTGCGTTCTAAACAAATAAGAACGAATACAACAAATAACGCGATTTGTTTAAGAAGCAAGGCAAAGATTAGTTTCCATTAAAAGAAATCCTTTTTTCATACAGATTTGACAAAATACAGTTGTTTTTAGCGTTTAGCAGTTGCGTTCTAAACAAATAAGAACGAATACAACAAATAACCCGATTTGTTTAAGAAGCAAGGCAATGATTAGTTTGCATTGAAAGAAATCCTTTTTTCATACAGATTTGACAAAATACAGTTGTTTATAGCGTTTAGCAGTTGCGTTTTAAACAAATAAGAACGAATACTACAAATAATGCGATTTGTTTTAGAAGCAAGGCAATGATTAGTTTGCATTGAAAGAAATACTTTTTTCATACAGATTTGGCAAAATAGAGTTGTTTTCAGCGTTTAGCGGTTGCGTTCTAAACAAATATGAACGAATACAACAAATAACGCGATTTGTTTTAAGAAGCAAGGCAAAGATTAGTTTGCATTGAAAGAAATCCTTTTTTCATACAGATTTGACAAAATACAGTTGTTTTTAGCGTTTAGCAGTTGCGTTCTAAACAAATAAGAACGAATACAACAAATAACGCGATTTGTTTAAGAAGCAAGGCAATGATTAGTTTGCATTGAAAGAAATCCTTTTTTCATACAGATTTGACAAAATACAGTTGTTTTTAGCGTTTAGCAGTTGCGTTCTAAACAAATAAGAACGAATACAACAAATAACGCGATTTGTTTAAGAAGCAAGGCAAAGATTAATTTCCATTAAAAGAAATCCTTTTTTCATACAGATTTGACAAAATACAGTTGTTTTTAGCGTTTACCAGTTGCGTTCTAAACAAATATGAACGAATACAACAACAAACGCGATTTGTTTAAGAAGCAAGGCAAAGATTAGTTTGCAATAAAGGAAATCCTTTTTTCATACAGATTTGGCAAAATAAAGTTGATTTTAGCATTTCGCAGTTGCGTTCTAAGCAAATATGAACGAATACAACAAATAACGCTATTTGTTTAAGAAGCAAGGCAATGATCAGTTTGCATTAAAGAAAATCCTTTTTTCATACAGATTTGGCAAAATAAAGTTGTTTTTAGCATTTAGCAGTTACCTTGTAAACAAATATGAACGAATAAAACAAATAACGCGATTTGAATAGAAGCAAAGCAATGATTAGTTTGCATTGAAAGAAATACTTTTTTCATACAGATTTGACAAAATACAGTCGTTTTTAGCGTTTAGCAGTTGCGTTCTAAACAAATATGAACGAATACAACAAATAACGCGATTTGTTTAAGAAGCAAGGCAAAGATTAGTTTGCATTAAAGGAAATCCTTTTTTCATCCAGATTTGGCAAAATAAAGTTGTTTTTGGCATTTAGCAGTTACCTTCTAAACAAATATGAACGAATACAACAAATAACGCGATTTGTTTAAGAAGCAAGGCAATGATCAATTTGCATTAAAGGAAATCCTTTTTTCATAGAGAATTGGAGAAATAAAGTTGTTTTCAGCGTTTAGCAGTTGCGTTCTAAACAAATATGAACGAATACAACAACAAACGCGATTTGTTTAAGAAGCAAGGCAAAGATTAGTTTGCATTAAAGGAAATCCTTTTTTCATACAGATTTGGCAAAATAAAGTTGTTTTTAGCATTTAGCAGTTACCTTGTAAACAAATATGAACGAATAAAACAAATAACGCGATTTGTTTAAGAAGCAAAGCAATGATTAGTTTGCATTGAAAGAAATACTTTTTTCATACAGATTTGACAAAATACAGTCGTTTTTAGCGTTTAGCAGTTGCGTTCTAAACAAATATGAACGAATACAACAAATAACGCGATTTGTTTAAGAAGCAAGGCAAAGATTAGTTTCCATTAAAAGAAATCCTTTTTTCATACAGATTTGACAAAATACAGTTGTTTTTAGCGTTTAGCAGTTGCGTTCTAAACAAATAAGAACGAATACAACAAATAACGCGATTTGTTTAAGAAGCAAGGCAATGATTAGTTTCCATTAAAAGAAATCCTTTTTTCATACAGATTTGACAAAATACAGTTGTTTTTAGCGTTTAGCAGTTGCGTTCTAAACAAATATGAACGAATACAACAAATAACGCGATTTGTTTAAGAAGCAAGGCAATGATTAGTTTGCATTGAAAGAAATCATTTTTTCATACAGATTTGACAAAATACAGTTGTTTTTAGCGTTTAGCAGTTGCGTTCTAAACAAATATGAACGAATACAACAAATAACGCGATTTGTTTAAGAAGCAAGGCAATGATTAGTTTGCATTGAAAGAAATCCTTTTTCATACAGATTTGACAAAATACAGTTGTTTTTAGCGTTTAGCAGTTGCGTTCTAAACAAATAAGAACGAATACAACAAATAACGCGATTTGTTTAAGAAGCAAGGCAAAGATTAGTTTCCATTAAAAGAAATCCTTTTTTCATACAGATTTGACAAAATACAGTTGTTTTTAGCGTTTAGCAGTTGCGTTCTAAACAAATAAGAACGAATACAACAAATAACGCGATTTGTTTAAGAAGCAAGGCAATGATTAGTTTGCATTGAAAGAAATCCTTTTTTCATACAGATTTGACAAAATACAGTTGTTTTTAGCGTTTAGCAGTTGCGTTCTAAACAAATATGAACGAATACAACAAATAACGCGATTTGTTTAAGAAGCAAGGCAATGATTAGTTTGCATTAAAAGAAATCCTTTTTTATACAGATTTGACAAAATACAGTTGTTTTTAGCGTTTAGCAGTTGCGTTCTAAACAAATAAGAACGAATACAACAAATAACGCGATTTGTTTAAGAAGCAAGGCAAAGATTAGTTTCCATTAAAAGAAATCCTTTTTTCATACAGATTTGACAAAATACAGTTGTTTTTAGCGTTTAGCAGTTGCGTTCTAAACAAATAAGAACGAATACAACAAATATCGCGATTTGTTTAAGAAGCAAGGCAATGATTAGTTTGCATTGAAAGAAATCCTTTTTTCATACAGATTTGACAAAATACAGTTGTTTTTAGCGTTTAGCAGTTGCGTTCTAAACAAATATGAACGAATACAACAAATAACGCGATTTGTTTAAGAAGCAAGGCAATGATTAGTTTGCATTGAAAGAAATCCTTTTTTCATACAGATTTGACAAAATACAGTTGTTTTTAGCGTTTAGCAGTTGCGTTCTAAACAAATAAGAACGAATACAACAAATAACGCGATTTGTTTAAGAAGCAAGGCAAAGATTAGTTTCCATTAAAAGAAATCCTTTTTTCATACAGATTTGACAAAATACAGTTGTTTTTAGCGTTTAGCAGTTGCGTTCTAAACAAATAAGAACGAATACAACAAATAACCCGATTTGTTTAAGAAGCAAGGCAATGATTAGTTTGCATTGAAAGAAATCCTTTTTTCATACAGATTTGACAAAATACAGTTGTTTATAGCGTTTAGCAGTTGCGTTTTAAACAAATAAGAACGAATACTACAAATAATGCGATTTGTTTTAGAAGCAAGGCAATGATTAGTTTGCATTGAAAGAAATACTTTTTTCATACAGATTTGGCAAAATAGAGTTGTTTTCAGCGTTTAGCGGTTGCGTTCTAAACAAATATGAACGAATACAACAAATAACGCGATTTGTTTTAAGAAGCAAGGCAAAGATTAGTTTGCATTGAAAGAAATCCTTTTTTCATACAGATTTGACAAAATACAGTTGTTTTTAGCGTTTAGCAGTTGCGTTCTAAACAAATAAGAACGAATACAACAAATAACGCGATTTGTTTAAGAAGCAAGGCAATGATTAGTTTGCATTGAAAGAAATCCTTTTTTCATACAGATTTGACAAAATACAGTTGTTTTTAGCGTTTAGCAGTTGCGTTCTAAACAAATAAGAACGAATACAACAAATAACGCGATTTGTTTAAGAAGCAAGGCAAAGATTAATTTCCATTAAAAGAAATCCTTTTTTCATACAGATTTGACAAAATACAGTTGTTTTTAGCGTTTACCAGTTGCGTTCTAAACAAATATGAACGAATACAACAACAAACGCGATTTGTTTAAGAAGCAAGGCAAAGATTAGTTTGCAATAAAGGAAATCCTTTTTTCATACAGATTTGGCAAAATAAAGTTGATTTTAGCATTTCGCAGTTGCGTTCTAAGCAAATATGAACGAATACAACAAATAACGCTATTTGTTTAAGAAGCAAGGCAATGATCAGTTTGCATTAAAGAAAATCCTTTTTTCATACAGATTTGGCAAAATAAAGTTGTTTTTAGCATTTAGCAGTTACCTTGTAAACAAATATGAACGAATAAAACAAATAACGCGATTTGAATAGAAGCAAAGCAATGATTAGTTTGCATTGAAAGAAATACTTTTTTCATACAGATTTGACAAAATACAGTCGTTTTTAGCGTTTAGCAGTTGCGTTCTAAACAAATATGAACGAATACAACAAATAACGCGATTTGTTTAAGAAGCAAGGCAAAGATTAGTTTCCATTAAAAGAAATCCTTTTTTCATACAGATTTGACAAAATTCAGTTGTTTTTAGCGTTTAGCAGTTGCGTTCTAAACAAATAAGAACGAATACAACAAATAACGCGATTTGTTTAAGAAGCAAGGCAATGATTAGTTTCCATTAAAAGAAATCCTTTTTTCATACAGATTTGACAAAATACAGTTGTTTTTAGCGTTTAGCAGTTGCGTTCTAAACAAATATGAACGAATACAACAAATAACGCGATTTGTTTAAGAAGCAAGGCAATGATTAGTTTGCATTGAAAGAAATCCTTTTTTCATACAGATTTGACAAAATACAGTTGTTTTTAGCGTTTAGCAGTTGCGTTCTAAACAAATATGAACGAATACAACAAATAACGCGATTTGTTTAAGAAGCAAGGCAATGATTAGTTTGCATTGAAAGAAATCCTTTTTCATACAGATTTGACAAAATACAGTTGTTTTTAGCGTTTAGGAGTTGCGTTCTAAACAAATATGAACGAATACAACAAATAACGCGATTTGTTTAAGAAGCAAGGCAAAGATTAGTTTCCATTAAAAGAAATCCTTTTTTCATACAGATTTGACAAAATACAGTTGTTTTTAGCGTTTAGCAGTTGCGTTCTAAACAAATAAGAACGAATACAACAAATAACGCGATTTGTTTAAGAAGCAAGGCAATGATTAGTTTGCATTGAAAGAAATCCTTTTTTCATACAGATTTGACAAAATACAGTTGTTTTTAGCGTTTAGCAGTTGCGTTCTAAACAAATATGAACGAATACAACAAATAACGCGATTTATTTAAGAAGCAAGGCAATGATTAGTTTGCATTAAAAGAAATCCTTTTTTCATACAGATTTGACAAAATACAGTTGTTTTTAGCGTTTAGCAGTTGCGTTCTAAACAAATAAGAACGAATACAACAAATAACGCGATTTGTTTAAGAAGCAAGGCAAAGATTAGTTTCCATTAAAAGAAATCCTTTTTTCATACAGATTTGACAAAATACAGTTGTTTTCAGCGTTTAGCAGTTGCGTTCTAAACAAATAAGAACGAATACAACAAATAACGCGATTTGTTTAAGAAGCAAGGCAATGATTAGTTTGCATTGAAAGAAATCCTTTTTTCATACAGATTTGACAAAATACAGTTGTTTATAGCGTTTAGCAGTTGCGTTTTAAACAAATAAGAACGAATACTACAAATAATGCGATTTGTTTAAGAAGCAAGGCAATGATTAGTTTGCATTGAAAGAAATACTTTTTTCATACAGATTTGGCAAAATAGAGTTGTTTTCAGCGTTTAGCGGTTGCGTTCTAAACAAATATGAACGAATACAACAAATAACGCGATTTGTTTTAAGAAGCAAGGCAAAGATTAGTTTGCATTGAAAGAAATCCTTTTTTCATACAGATTTGACAAAATACAGTTGTTTTTAGCGTTTAGCAGTTGCGTTCTAAACAAATAAGAACGAATACAACAAATAACGCGATTTGTTTAAGAAGCAAGGCAATGATTAGTTTGCATTGAAAGAAATCCTTTTTTCATTCAGTTTTTGCAAAATAAAGTTGCTAATCACTTAGGAACCTATTCAGTAAATGATACCAAATTAGTTTCAACTGAACGATGTGGGATGAAACCATGTTGTTGACTGGAGATACAGGGTTGAAATATAGCAAAACTTTTATCATACATCACAGATTCAAAAAGTTTTGCTGTGCAGCAGAGGATAGAAACAGGTCTATAGTTTTCTGCTTAATTCAAAATATTTTGAAATAGTGCACTTAATTTGACAAAAGCAACGAAATTCGAAAAAAGCAACTAATTTAACCAAAATCGATTCAGAAAAGTTGATTTTATCGAGTATCTGTACCTAAAATATAGGCTAAAGTGATATAAAGTAATGGCATTTGTATGGTTATATAAAGTTTCATTAAAAAGTAAAAGATTCGTGATTATATTTTATGGAAGAATCTTTTGATCAACTCAATATGTAACAAGGCCTAAAGATTTTCAGATTCTTTGGACTAACCCCTTTAGCAGTTTTTGAAGTGTTAATCTCGTTAAAAAGAGTTCTTCTTTTTATTTCCTCGTCTGTGTCATCACGGTCTTCGCAAATGTGAAATTTTAGCTTTCTAGGTTGTGAGGAAGTCCACTTTCAGGACTGCACACAAATAGAAGAACCGAAGATGGAAATGTTATACATAAACCGATAATTAATAATTTTTTCGTCTCTAATCCGGCAAGAAGTAGCAAGTCGTCTCCTAGTCTGATCGAATTCTAGAGTAAATATCTTGGTAATGAACGTGCAATTATTAGTTCTTATGAATGATAAACGGAACCTGCCATGCGCTGCCTTGAGACGAATGGAGGTCACTGGTGTAAATGAACTACAACCGCTAGTAATTCGCGAGCGGTCAAGTTCGAAGTCAAAAGCCCATAGGTATGGAATTGTAGGTCGTTGTATACTTTGCCTTTCACACAATGGTAAATTATTGAAATGTAAACAGTTTATGTGTAACGGAACTGCTACTCGATGCTGTTAATATTGGATTACTGAGTTACCCACAATGAGTACAGAGAAACATCGTTTATTTTCTGGATAAGTGGGTAGTACTACTTTCTGTCCTGCAAGATCTGATTCGTTTTTTTAACAGTGATATAGCCAATCTCTTTTTGACACACTAATGTATCGTACCAAAAATATTAAATCTGGGCACAGTTATGTGCGACTAACATATCCTGTAAATTTTGAATCAATAACTTATGTAGTTTAAAAATTATTTGTACAAATATGCTTCAAAGAAGTAGAAAAGTTAAAAGTTTAAATAAATAATTGTGAAAATTTCTTAGACATAGAAATGTAGCATAGTAAAAACTTTACTTTTGAGAGCAGATATTCAAGATGAACATATTCTACAAATTTCAAGTCAATAATCTATGTAGTTTAAAAATTATTTGACTATATAGGCCTCTAAGAGGTAGGACGGTTGAAAAGTTTACGTTTTTAAGGAATAATTGTTGAAATTTTTTAAAGACTCATAGATGAGGCAAAGTCAATCATTATTTTTGGTACAGATTTATAAGATAAATATATTCTGTATATTTTAAGTCAATAACAAATGGAGTTTCAAAATTATTTGAATATACAGGTCTCTAAGAAGTAGGAAAGTTAAAAAGTTTATCTTTAAAGGAATAATTGTTAAAAATTTTTTAAGTCACGCAGATCATATTATAAAAATTATTTTTGGGTACAAATATGTAAGATAAACAAATCCTGTAGATTTTAAGTCAATAACTTCAGTACTTTAAAAATTATTTGATCATATATTTTTGTAAAGGGATAATTATTAAAATTTTCCAAAGATCCTCAGATGTAGCATTGTATAAACATTATTTTTGTGTACAAATTTGTAAGATAAACATATCCTGTGAATTTCAAACCAATAACTTATGTAGTTTAAAAATTATTTGAATCTAGACCTCCAAAAGATAGGACACTTAAAAAGTTTACCTTTTTAAGAGACAATTGTTAAAATTTTTTAAAGACTCATAGATGAGGCAAAATAAATCATTATTTTTGGTACAGATATATAAGATAAATATATTCTGTATATCTTAAGTCAATAACAAATGGAACTTCAAAATTATTTGAATATACAGCCTTTTAGGAAGTAGGAAAGTTAAAAAGTGTATCTTTTAAGGAACAATTATTGAAATTTCTTTAGAGCACACGAATGTAGAATAGCATAAACATTATAGTATAACCATTTCTTGCAAATTTCAAGTTAATAACTTATCTAGTTTAAAAAATATACGTTCATATGAGCATACAAGAGCAGGAAAAATTCAAAAATCTGTGTTTTAAAAGGGTTATCATTGAAATTTCTTACAGATACCCTGATTGATCATCGTTAAAACATTACATGTATGAACAGATAATTGAGATAAACATCTTCTGTAAATTTTAAGTCAATAACTTTGCTACTTTAACTGTTATTTGTCCATATAAACCTCCAAGGAAAGGTAAAATTCTGGGTTTTATAGGAATAATTATTGAATTAACTTACATACAAATTAATACAACATGGTCAAAACATTTTAAATTGTTACAGATACAAAAGATGGTCATTTCTTGCATCCTTTAAGTCTAATTCGGCTGTTGTTTAAAAATAGATTGAAAAATGCATAGATTCGACTCTTTATTTGTTCAAATTACGAACCAATTAGAGCTGTAGTTACAAATAAAGAACAATTTACGAAAGATTGTTTATGGTATGATATCAGTGGACATATCATTAATTACAGAGTTGCACAATGCATTTAATTTCATAAATAAATGCCTACAAGTGATTGCTAAACACAGCCGCGGGCTGCATGTTATAATTTGGCGGCTGAAGAAGAAAAATCACCGATAACCGATAAACATTTCAACCGCTTCTCAACGTGTCATTATATAATACCTTTTAGTTCGATCCTTGTTAACAAAATCAGATTATAGTACAACACGCGTATGGGCATAAAAATGATCAATTATGCAACCGTTCTGAATAAATCAAGGCTCAACTTCATGTGAAACGTGAAACTGTAATTAGTGTAAGGTAAATGCGAATGCGTACATTGTGAAACGAATTACACGAATAAAAACTGTAATAATCCGATTCAAATTTGTAAATACACTCTTACTCAAACAATGAGTGGAGCAGTCGGCCAAGAACGGTACTGCATTCACATTTCTAATATTGGTAAACGTGCAATTACGTGTCGAAATTTAGGCTAGTTTGCTAGATTTACTCACCGATAGACGAATGGACCCACTTCCTGTAATTTCGGTTTTTCCCCTAGGTTGAGAAAGTTATCTGGGTTAGTAACGTTGAAGATGTACACTTTTGTAAGTCTTATGACACCTGGTTTTTGCCAATAGTAGAAACTAAGTGAATTGTTTGATAATTTTAATTGCTGAAAACAAAAAGCTAGTTTAAAAACGGTGGAATTTTTTAAGCCATCCATCTTAAGTGTATTTAATAGTAAAGTTAAAAAATCGCTTATTTTATTGTTCTTTTTTTAAATTTAAAATTTGCAATGCACCTAATCTATCTAAACATTTTAACTTTAACCTAATTTGTTACGTTTATTTTTGAGTCTGGATGTCACCAATGGAATCCTAGTCACGATTTAGATCACTACTGTGACTACATAGCACTGTACTCTGCTTTTGTACACTTTTAGTCTACACAAGTTCAAAGAGTTTAATCCTTTTAAGCCTACGCACTAGTTTTCGATTATCGAGAAGTTGGAGCACTTTGTTGGAATGTCTGTGGAGCCTCTCCTCATGGCTTTTGGCAGCTTTTTCAATTTTTTCCTGGACAGATTCAACCTGGAGTTCTCGATGGAAATCGCTGTTCCGAACATACCAAGGAGTATTTATTATGCTCCTTAATAAAAGGTTTTGGAATTTTAGAAAACAGCTGTAGTTGCTTTTTTTGGTACAGCCCCATAATTGTAGGCCATATGTCCAAACAGGCTTGAGCACATGTTTGTATAGGAGCAGTTTGTTTTGGATAGAAAGCAGGGAATTTCTTCTTATTAGCCAATACTTTATCTTCAGCTATTCCGTTTTCTTTTTGACATGTTCCTTCCATTTTAACTTGACGTCTAAGTTTAGGCCAAGATATTTAGCAGTCTTTTGCAAGGGATTATATTATTATTTAGATACACTGGTAGGTATAGGTAGTTTATTTTTTTGTTGGTAAAATGAACGTGGACAGATTTTTCTTTGTCAATTTTTGTATGCTACTGTTTTATCCATGCATATACAGTGTGTCCAAAAAGTAACGTAACGGATCAATATCTTGTCTTGTGGCAACTTTACAAAAAAAAGTTTCGAATAAAAGTTGTTTGTGGTAATTTACTACTTAACCTAAAATTATTTTCAACTATACACAGTGTTTTGTTTTTGCCTACCGATACGTCACTTTGTTTTCTTAAATATAACACCCTGTATATTTGGCACTTTTTAGATGCAGACTTAAATTGTCTTTCAAAATGTATAACGTTTTATGTGCCTTAAATCAATCGTTTTTGAGTTATTTAGGTTTTTATGAAAATTTTGACAGAAACAGGACTCTAAGAAAATATTGATCTTTCACAACGTAGCAATTTCAGAACGAATTCCTTTGAAAACTTGTTCGACAATAGTATCATAGTGATTGCTGACTAGTTAAAATTTTAAAATAATACACAGGGTGGTTTTTATGCTCGGTCCAATTGGTTGAACTTCAAACACGGATAAGTCAATTTTTTTAAATAGAACACCCTATATATTTTTACATATTCTTATCGATAACTTAATTACCTTTAAAATTCCTTAAAGGTCTATTATGTCTAAAATTAATATTTCTCGAGTAATTGCGGTTTTTATGATAATTAATTGGCACAAACAAAATATTTAATAGAAATTAATTAGTCAGCTTTAGAAATATCTCGATAATTTGTTTCAAATGTCAAATAACGTTCTATTTTCATCTTTAAGCGATATGTTTACCTGATTATAAATTAGTTTAATAAAAGAACAATAAAATCAAAATTGTTTAATTGACATAAAAGAGTTTCCTTTTTTAGGCCAATGTGACGAAAATTCATACCTTCTAAGAATACATATTGTATGATTAGTTTTTGCAATATACCTAAAATTGCACCCCTAGTATTAAAGAACTAATAATATTGTTAATATTAACAATCAACTGCTCTTATAAACAGGACATTTTTACATGACTTCGATTAGTTATCTGTTTTAAAGGTAATTAAGTTATCGATAAGAATATGTAAAAATATATAGGGTGTTCTATTTAAAAAAATTGACGTATCCGTGTTTGAAGTTCAACCAATTGGACCGAGCATAAAAACCACCCTGTGTATTATTTTAAAATTTTAACTAGTCAGCAATCACTATGATACTATTGTCGAACAAGTTTTCAAACGAATTCGTTCTGAAATTGCTATGTTGTGAAAGATCAATATTTTCTCAGAGTCCTGTTTCTGTCAAAATTTTCATAAAAACTTAAATAACTCAAAAACGATTGATTTAAGGCACATAAAACGTTATACATTTTGAAAGACAATTTAAGTCTGCATCTAAAAAGTGCCAAATATACAGGGTGTTCTATTTAAGAAAACAAAGTGACGTATCGGTAGGCAAAAACAAAACACTGTGTATAGTTGAAAATAATTTTAGGTTATGTAGTAAATTACCACAAACAACTTTTAGTGGAAACTTTTTTTTGTAAAGTTGCCACAAGACGAGATATTGATCCGTTACGTTACTTTTTGGACACACTGTATTTTACAAAGCTATTTAGTTTTCTCCGTACTCATTGAAAGCCCCGCTTTTTCGTATTCTTCTTTAATTTTCCTCGTCATGTATTGGATGTCATCCTTATCTTGGGCTATAAGCACCACCTGGTCGTCCGCAAATTGGAGAGTGTATGTATTGCTTTCTCCTATATTTATCTCCATGTCCTTGCATTTTTCTTCCATGTTCTCAAGGAGTGTTCAATGTATATTTTCCATAGTGTTGGGGACTAGCAGCATCCTTGTTTCAATCCTTTCGATGTATTAACTAAATCCTTTCGATGTTGATCTTTCAATTCTTATTATTTCATTACCTGAAAATGCTATTGTTTTTGTTTTTTCGGGACATTATACATAGAAAGGTTTCGGTCCAGTATTTATACAATCCTAGCTGTAGATTGGTTTTTGAAATATATTGTAAAGGACATTGATCTGCTAATGTTGTCATAAGTCATCTTAAAATGTCTTACCGGATATTTCCTTAAAAACAGCTCACTGAACGGTATTGATTAATATTATAATAAGCAATTCTTGAACTAAACTTATACAAGTTTATTAACTGTCATATAAATAGGTGTGAAAGTATTGTACTTACATTAACTAGCAGATAATCTAGCCAAGGTATAGAAGACAGAATAATTCCTAGTGCTAAAGTGAAAATTCCAACGATAATTACTACAATTCGACCTGGAACAAAGAAATAGAGTTAATTATTGTAATTATTAAGAGCTTGTTAAAGTTTAAATGCATTTCTTGCATAACATAATTGAATTTTTTATCAGTAGACAATATTTAGACCGCGTCGCGCTTAGCGTAATAATAATATATCAGGATAATTTTACTAATATGCATATAATTAACTCTTAAATACACTGTAGTTTAAAGATTTTAGTTTTTACGAAGTCAACCAGAGAAACCAAAGAAGAATTAAAATATATATCAAGTCCTTAGGCACATCTGTAAACTTTGGAGTGTGCAACCATATTTCAAGCCAAGGTGTACGTTATGCACATGTGCAAATACACTAATAGAAAGAGATTTTAATAATAAAAGAAACTTCATAGTGTTAGACAGCCAAGCAGCGTTAAAAGCTCTTGGCTCGTCGGAAGTAAACTCAGGACTTGTTCTGAACTGCATCCGGGCACTTAACGTGCTAGGAAGCAGGAATAGTGTTGAACTGGTATGGTGCCTAGGGCACACTAATATACCAGGGAACGAGAAGGCAGATCGCCTAGCCAAAACTGGCAGCGAGACACCTTTCTTCGGACCAGAACCCGCAGTACATCCTATGGAACAGTCAAGCGGTGTCTTAATGACATATTAATACAGGGACATAATGCTCATTGGAAAAAAGTTGCAGAACAAGCCCATTCTAACGCTATCCTGTCAATGGCCTCCAAAGAAAAGACTGAATGGTCAAAATGAGCAGAGTAGAAATCAGAGAAGCCACAGGGCACTGTGGGCTAAACAAACACTTCTACACAATAGGTATCTCAGATTCCGATATAATATGCAGAGGATGTGGTGAAGAAGAACCTCTTCACGTAATATGCCACGGTGAAGGATTCACACCCTATCTGCGTAGACTTCTGAGGATGGAAAAAGCCAACCAAGAAGAGTTAAGAAAAACACCCTTAAAGAAAAACCTGGCGTTTTTCAAAAACAAAGGACTTCTTTAAGGGGCTATCACCAGAGGGTACAATAGACCAACAGGTCGCAGTACAGGAACCCGAAAGGGGACCACCTCCGCGGAAATAATATTGAGTCCTTTACAATAAATGTGGTGAAATTAGTGCAACCAGGATTAATAATAACTGAACTCACAACTTTCAAGGACTTTTTAACGAAAATACAATTACATAACCAATTTAAAAAAATGTGTATTAAGGATAATTACATAAAAGTTATTTCTGGTCCTTTTTTGGGTATTTTGATACTTCTATTATCAAGTTTGTGTTGCTAGAATCATGAAAAAAAGCCAAACCAATTTGCAAAGTCTGTCATACATTAATAACTTTATAACAATATTTATTGTTTGTTGTGAGAAGGATAATTTAAATTTTACATATTTCTGGTCCTTGTGCGAGTCCTTAAAAATTTTTGTAAAGGATTCGTAATACTCAGTTTATAGAAAACGTGTAAACCATTTTTCTAGATCAGGCAAACATCAATAACGATTTTATAACAATTTAAGAACATGTTAAAAAAGAACATTGAAATAAAAATGATTTTTTATCTTTGTACTAGTTCTTTGGTATTTTTGGTGTAAGAATTATCTCAATAGGTTTATTAAAAATGTTTAAAGCAGTCATAGAAGTCAGATAAACATTGATAATAATTATTTTATAACAATTTAGGAATATGAACTTTAAGAAATATTAAAAAAAAATTATTTCTGGTCTATGTACTAATCCTTTGATATTTTTGGTGTTAAATTTGCATCACTAGATTAAAAGTAAACGTTTAAACCAATTTTTAAAGTCAGACAAACATCAATAATCATTTTATTACAATCTAAGTATATGTAAAAACAAGAACATTGAAATAAAAATTATTTCTGGTCCTTGTACAAGTCCTTTAATATTTTTGGTGTTAGATTTTTGTGACAAGATTAATAGAAAACGATAGAAGTAGTATTCAAAGCCGGACAAGTCTTAACAAGAATTTTATAAAAATTGAAATACTTGTGATAAAAAGGAAAAGATTTTTATAAAAATGACCTTCTTTGTACTAGTCCTTTGACATTTTTATTGTTAAATACATTTTACCAATTTATTAAAACACTTCTGTACCAATTTTCAAAGCTTTACAAACATTAATAACAATTTCATAACTGTTTGTAATACTTAAAAAAAGGATTATTTAAAAAAAAAATATGATCCTTCATGAGTCCTTTAACATTTCTGTCCTAAATTTATGTGATAAGGCTTATAGAAAACGTACAAACTATTTTTTAAGTCTGACCTACTTTAATAACAATTTTAAGACAACTTAAATATTGATCGTAAAAAGGATAATTTAAAAAAAAATTGTGTCTAGTTTTTGCACATTTTATTATTTGACGACAGTTTTATAACACAAGGTTTATAGAAAACGTCTAGACCAATTTTAAAAAGCTGACAAACATTGATAACAATTTTTAAACAGTTTGAATAAATGTAGTACAAAGGATAATGAAATAAAAATTATTTCCGGTTCTTGCACGAGTCCTTTGGCATTTACGAATTTAATTTCACATCACAAGGGCAATGTTAAACTTTTGCAGCAATTGTCTAAGCCTAATAAAAATTAATAATGATTTTATAACAATTACATTAATGATAGCAAAACAGATCATTACTCCTGGCACGAGTTCCTCACACTTTTGATGTTAAAAGTTAGTTGATCGTATTAGGTATAAAAACTACATCTATGCATGAATTGAAATGGGGCATTAAAAGATTATAAATCAGTCTCCTAACTAAAATCCCGCTAATACGTAATTGAACTTGCATAATTCAAGTTATAATAAAAATCTGACTTTGCTACACAAAAACTTGAACGAAATAAAACTATAAAAGTGCAAAATAATGTCTGTACTTCCTCATGTCTTAGCAATAAGGAAGTTGCTGTAAGCTGATTCGCAAAACTAAACTACGTAACGTAAAAATAAATCGGAGTATATTACATAAACTGGAAATAAACATTTCCATATCGATACGACAACAAACTGGTACAAGATATGTTTAGCGATAAAATCTTCCAAATAAATTATTGCCTGGCCCACAGGTGGCCCGGTCGAGTAGCCTTTTAACTTGATATTAGTAATTTGATATTTCACTTTCTCGTCTGTCACAATAGCTTGTGAAAAAATTGCTGAAGTCTTTCAACTGACAGGTTCGAAGTACATTAGAAAATCGACTGGAAATTAATGTTGTAGTCGAAGAAATGGTGAAATAGAATGAACCTATTCTCTACACCAGTGTTTCTCAAACAGATATCAGTCGACCCCTTCTTAAACTTTCATTATTATCAAGTATTAATATAATATTAATAAATTTAAAAAACAGGGAAAAATACTGACAACAGAAAAAGAAATTATCGAAAGATAGGGAAATTATTTTAAAGAGTTATTAAAAACATAATAAATGATGAGGAAGAAGAGCCAGTAGGAATACAAAACAAGAATATGAAGAAAAATTAACCAAAAATGAGATGGGTAGAGTGACACATCAAATGAAAATTGGAAAAGCAGTGGCTCATGATGGTATTTTACCTGAAATGATTAAGTACATGGAAGTAGATGGAAGGAAAATGCTGCTAAGAATAGTGAACAAAGCATCTCTAAGTGTAGTAGAAAATACTATTAAACTAGTTTTCAACAATTATCGTTCGTGTGTGATGTCCGACATCTCATTTAAATTCATAACAAAGTATGTTAACAATAAATACAAATGATTAGTGCTGGGTGTATAATTATTTCAAGTACCGTTTGCACAATTGCATATTAAAGGAGAAATTTAATATCCACTAATTATTTCGATACATTTAATATTGCAAAAGAAGGAAATACAACGCATCTTTGCCACATTTTAAACTAATATTAACTGTGTAGATGTTGTAACTTGATAATGCAATAGCGTGAAATGATCGCTGTTGTACCATATAATTAAGAAACATGTGTTTAGTTATAGTTTAATTCCAATACGGGACCGATGGGAGCGTCAAGAAATAAAGCTAAATGGCTTGTATAAGGACGGGTCAAAAACGCAAAATGGCACAGGCTGCGGAATATGGGGAGCAGCTCAACTGAGACAAGGCCTTGGACAGTGTGCAACCATATTTCAGGCCGAGGTGTACGCTCTGAACTTATGTGCAGAAACACTATTAGAAAGAGATTTTAATAACAAAAGAATCTTCATAGTGTCCGACAGCCAGGCAACGTTAAAAGCTCTTGGCTCGTCGGAAATAAACTCAGGACTTGTTCTGAACTGCATCCGGGCACTTAACGTGCTAGGAAGCAGGAATAATGTTCAACTGGGATGGTGCCCAGGGCACTTTAATATACTAGGGAACGAGCCTAGTCAAAATTGGCAGCGAGACACCTTTCTTCGGACCAGAACCTGCAGTTGGTACGTTCTATGGAACAGCCAAGCGGTGTCTTAATGATATATTAATACAAGGGCATAATGCTCATTGGAGAAAAGTTGCAGGACAAGCCCATTCTAAGTATCCTGTCAAAGGTCTCTAAAGAAAAGACAGAAGAAATGCTTAGGATGAGCAGAGTAGACATCAAAGCAGCCACCAGAGCAGCCACATGACTCATCACAGAACACTGTGTGGTGAACTAAACAAACACATAGGGCTCTCAGAGACCGATACATGCAGAGGATTTGTTGAAGAAGAAAAAACTCCTCTTTACGTACTATGTCAGTGTGAAGGATTCACACCCAATCGGAGTAGACTTCTGGGGATGGAAAAAGCCAACCAAGAAGAGTTAAGAAAAACCCTTAAAGAAAATCCTGGAGTTTTTCAAAAACACAGGATTTTTTTTGGGCCTATCACCAAAGGATAAAATAGACCAATAGGCCGCAGTACAGGAACCCGCGAAAATGTAATTAAAATTAGTTACAGTTAGCGTTGGTGTGTAATTAATATATGCTGGGGTATTGTTTTTTAGGACAACCACTAACAGTTGGCAGCTCTTTAAAATTAAAAGAGATTTGTATGATATTAATGAAAACAACATAAAATTTTGAAGATAAATGCCTGCATTTCTTGAGTGATTCATTGATGTAATTTAAACATGTTTAATTAAAAATCACTCATCTATTCACCGGATCTCTCGCCCTCTGATTACCACCTATTTTGATCTCTACAGATCTCTACAGAATAAATGAAACTAAAATTTTTTGTAAATATGAAGGCCATCTTAATTGATTCGTCTCCAACTTTTTCTTAATATCTGTTACTCCTAGGTTTTTTCGAATTCTTTCATTACTGATTTTATCTATCAGTCTACATCCCTCTGTTCTTCGCAGAAATCTCATTTTCTGTGCCTGTATTCTTTGTTTTTGTGTTAGTGTCCAAGTTTCTGAACTGTATCTACGTGAGAATGGGTACGTACACTGCATTAAAAACTCGCGTCTTCGTTTCTTTTGATATCTCCTTCTTACTTATCAAACATTTATTAGTGGCGTAGTAAAATTTCGTTTTTGCCGCCATTCTATTATTCAGTTCTTCCTCCAATTTATCATTCTCTGCAATTATTGTTCCTTAATATTTAAAATTCTCTACCTGCTTTATCTTTTTTGGTTCTAGCATAATTGTAACTGGTTCATGATTTTTCGGTATAACCATAGCCTTTGTCTTTGTTATATTAATATTCTCATACTATATCTACTTAATGTATCTGCCCATATGTCTAGATTGAGTTGCAAGTCGTTTTCACTTTTAGCTGATAGCAACACATCATCTGCAAAGGCTAGTTCTGTTAAGGATATTGGTTTTATTTCATTTCAACCCCAGTGGGCTTTCTTAGTGTTCTGTTTTCATTAAATATCATGCAATTACTTGAAAGATGAAATAAAGACGTACGAAATATTGGTATCTGCATTCTTTGATACAGTTTCATTTTAACAAGAAGAATCTGTGTGTTATTTTTCTGAGAAAATTCGAAGGGACGTCCTGATTAACACAATACTCTGCATTATAATCTTTTTTGATATTGGCAAACTTAACGTAACAAACTTGCCCACAAATAATTAACATTTTGCAATCACAGCTACTAAATACATTTGCTTCGTACAAATTCTCCTGATTATAAAAATAATCTTCCAAGTTATTTTGCAATGAAGCAAATTATATTTGTTTTAATTTAGATTGCTTATGTGCAAACACACTTAGATTCTGAAAGCAAATAACCTAGAGTTTCATTTGCTTTTCTATTGCATGGTGCTTAAAGTATTGAGCAAGTGTGGGGTTCTAATTGTAGTAATTGGTAAAACCGTAATTGCCATCAAACAACTGTAGTACTTAACAAATGACCTGCAGTTCTGAGAAGACAGCGCAACATTAAAAGTGAGACCTCGAATGGGCGTTTACACAAAAAAATAAAACTTGATAAAATATTTTTTAAATGATAATCTGAGCTATAAAGTTTATTCTCAACCACCAAAAATTAAAAAAAAAACATCCAGTTCCGAGAAATAAATTTTTAAAATGCCCTTTCTATTTCAAATTCTGAAACGCGCTGTGATTGGCCGTGACGTCACTCTCCGCACAGTCCATGTGCAGCGGACTAGTTCCTATGCATCGCATAATGACAAGTTGTTATATATTTTAATATAATATGTTTTTTCTTTTATTAACTATGTATATTATTGCAATGTACGTAAATTATTATTGTGACAAGTTCTACACCTTTTTTTTGGGATATTCAGAACAAATAAAGATTATTATTATTATTATGTTAGGCGCGAAGCGCGCGACGAAGACGCCGCAGGGGCGTACTTTGGCCGTCGATTATAAATAATAAACGTAATCGAACAACAATTACATTTTATTATAATGAATAAAATACAAACAGTACTGCCTTTTAACAGTATTAGCAAAAGAATGATCTCAAGCCAACCCCGAGACCCCTCAGGGTGGCTTCACAACATATCTTAAATGTTTTTAACATAAACAAATATGACATTCCTGGACCAGGCATATTTGTGTTCAAATATTCTTTACGTATACAGTATTGCGAGAGGTTTTAACTAGTTGTTAGTTTAGTGCATATTTCAATTTAAAACAAAGCAAATGTGTAAGTAAATTAATTATTTTGTAGAAATAATTCGATATTATACTAAGGTCATTTAACAGGTGAAAATATGAACAAAAAGTATGTTTCAGTTTATTGTTTAATAATAGGTGATTGTAAACATTAAAAAAATTTACCTACTACTCTTTTAGTCATAGCGATATCTAAAAAACTTACAAAATTAATCTTAAATTCGAGGTAAATAAAATATGGCCTATATATAATAGTAGATAATTGATAAAGTTGCTTTCTCCTTTTGTTTGATTATAGGTTAAATAAACGAAAAGTTGCTGGTTCTCAAACAGGTTTATTCGTTGCAAATTCTTTTTTTAAAAAAGATCCGACATGTTTCGCCAATGTTATTTTATCGTCATCCTCAGGGCTAAAAATTATATTATATATACTTATAACTTATTATAACTTATAACTTATAACTTTTCGTTTATTTAATAGTAGATAATGTTCAATTCAATGATTCTACTATATTAATTTACACTTATAAGTTTTGAATGTTATCAGTTTTATGCTTAGATCATATAAAAAAAGGTATATGGCTTTTTGTAAAACAAGCACTGTTAGTTCAGTATAAATATAATACAAATTTCATAAACGAAGCAACAGTGCTTTAACACTAATCAGCATTTTTAATCAAACATATAAACATGCACCAAATAGCATACTACAAATAAGTATTGTTTAAAACTGCAGATTTTTTTGTTAGAAAGTAATAGGCTGCTTCATATTACATATTATTGCCATATGGTTAATGCTTAATGCTAATGATACTGCTTAATGATAATGTTTTTCACTTTAGCGTTTATTTTTTTTGCATAAATACTATTTAATATATTTTTTAGTTTATTCAAATTTTAAATGGTCTTCGCAACAATATAATTTAGTTTTTTTCGCTTACGTCGGCAATACAACGTCTTGCTGCATCAAACCATTTTTTTCTTTGGTGGAATTTTCCGGAACAGCAAAAAACAATTTTTCTGGGTTTTTTGTAGAAGTGGTCTTACATTCAGGCACAAAACACCACTTTCTGTACAACGACATGGTTGCGTTATATTTACACAAGCACACGCGTGATTTGCCTCAACGAGTACGTACGGAGTGTGACGTCATTTCTCGTGCGCATCGTCCAAGCCGTTTACGGCGCAACTTGCCGCGGGAAAACTTTAATCGTTAATAATAAATAAACGAAGTTGATTTAAACAATTTTAACTTCACATACGATATTCTGAACACCAAATCTATCAAATTCTGAAGAAATTAAAAATTAGTGTAAACGCCCATTACTGGATTTTTGAACATTTCTGTGTTGCATGAACTGAAAATCGAGTAACTATTTTTTGGCTGACAAAAATATTGATACTTATGAGCTAAATTCTTGTGACGAAGCCAAATCCAAGTTACTTTTCATTGGAATTATCCAACGCCATTCGACACACTACATGTACCTAATTATTTCGATAAATGTTATGTAAAATTTATGACATTTGAAATAATTGCTAGGCTACCGGGCACAGAACTATTTTGCAATACACAACAATTTAAACGTTATTAAATTAATTGGATTTTCTAGTCATAAAAAAATTAATCCTTTGTGATCTCAATTAAATAAATTGAAAAGTTTGCACATAGAGGAAATAATTTCCATAACCAATTTTTTTTTATGTGTGAAGTTTGGATTTCTACAATCGTTGCTTAATTAAATTCAACTTAATTATCGGTAGTTAATTACGATCGCTTTTGCACTTAATTAAAATTTTAGAGTAGGTAATTAGTGTAAATTATTTTAAATTGCCACAATAGTTCTTTGACGTAAAGTGTTGATAAATAATAATTTATGTTTAATAACATTAACGTTAAGACAGTAAAGCAATATAAAGTCTATTAAATATAAATGAGCTTCCTTAAGAATTGTTATTATATCATATGAAGGATTTCTTGCAGAATTGCTAGACGTGTTTCGAAACTTCTATCCCTTCGTCAGTAGCAATCTTACAAAAAGGCGATTCAGTTTGACGGTCGCGCCCCTATAAGTTTGTTATTTTTAGAGAAAACCCCCTATAAACTTTATATTTTTGTGAATTACAGAAAAATCTATAGCCAATGATGTAAAATGATTCTTGTACAATGCAATATACAGGGTGGTTCACCTAGAAGAGCCACTATTAGGTTCTGGTAAAGGGTAAGAGCTATACAAAAGTTTAAATTAGACAACTTGTTCCCCCCTTTCTGAGACCTACTCAGTGATGCGTTAATGTTTTAAAAAAGTTCCATAGCACGCTAGATAATAAACGAAAATCAAAATGGGTATTTTTAAATCGTTAATAACTCGGTTGTACTTGATGGTAAAGAAATATTTTTAGGGAAAAAGTTTTTACGCACTATAAAAAAAAAAATTTTTTTTCAGTATTGTTTAAATTGATGGCCCCCTATAACTTCATAGGGACTTTTTATTGAATTGTACTTGTTTTGAACCTAATATAAAATAAATACATTAAATCTTATATTATTAAAAAGAGGGAAACAAATGCTTTTTTCTGAGGTCATAGCCGACTAGGTTTCCATTTAAAATTTAAACAAATGCAAGTTTGTAATTTATCCTAGGAATTACAATAATGAAACAAATGTTTGCTCTCATTTTACAGTGAGTAAAAACATCTACAACTTTTTCCCTAAACATATTTTGTACCATTAATAATTAATAATAACTGAGTTATTAACGATTTAAAAAAAATAACGCTTAATTTGATTTTTGTATATTATCTACAGTGCCATGGACCTCAGAAAGGGAAACAATTTGTCTAATTTAAACTTCTTTGTAGCTCTCTTACCGTTTACGAGATTCCTCAATAGTGGCCCGTCTATGTGGACACTACTTTTTTCATTTATTCTCACAAAACTTTATTGTCAAACCCAAGCAGTTTTCGTTTAGCAGACAAAGATCTATGCGGCCAAGCTTTGTCATGGAGGAACACTATGCTTTCTGTATCTTTCTGCATAATTAATTATTGTTTACACTCTCAACTTTGTGGCTGTCAATTTCCCAAGTTATTAGCAAAAAAGCCAAAGTTGTTATCACCGAAAGATAAGATAAGACTACTGTAAAAATTCTTTTTAAGTAACGTTATTCCAAAAGAGCCACCTAATCTCTATTAAATTCCTATGGAATTGATATCAGTTTGGATGTAATACAAATTGTGATCCACTGTGACGGTGTAAGGCGTCAATTCCGGGCCGAAACAATCCTTTTCCGCCTTTAAAACAGAAACCTTAAAAGGTAACTAGCGAAGTCTAAAAGAAGATCTCCAGAACGTTCAGCAAGGAAAACCTGCCGAGTCAACGTCAGATGGCCAAGGCAGTCGAAAGCGATCCAAAGACCATCCGGAAGGTCACCTACGGAGACTTGGGGAAAAAGGAGGCCGAAAAGTTCATGTGCTAAAACCATCGCACATCGCAAACCGCAAGACAAATGCAAGAAACCTGTATGGCAGGTCAAAGATCAAAGTGTGTAGTGCCACTGCATGAAGCTGGACACATAGTTGACTATTGCAATGATAAAAGTAAGATTTGTTACGTCAAAGATGGTGAAAACGTGTCCGAAACTTAGATTTGTTGGACAAAGTAGAGGTTAGCTTCCCAACTTGTGATGGTCGGAATTATTTCGTGAAGAGGATGCTTGGGACTTATCCGAGTGCCATCATAAGTGAAAATAATGCAAAGCACTTTCAAAAAAGTGTTGAAATCTTTGGTGGAAGAAAAATTTCAAGACTGAATCCTGTGGAGAAGAAAAAGTTGTTGTTTCATCATGATGCAGCTAAGGTTCATACTGCCAGATTGGCCCAGTAATACGCAGCAGAGGTCAAAAAAAGAGACGGTCCAAAAAGCAGAACAGATGCAGTGATGAATTTGTTAACACTCTACTAATAGATGCTTGAAAATTAAGAGGAAGAGCTCAAAAGAAACTAAGACGCGAGTGTTCAATGCAGTGTACGTACCAATAGTTACCTGCAGTTCAAAAACTTGGGGACTGAGACGCAAACGAACACAAAGGATGCAGACGCACGAGATGAGATTTTTGAGAAGAATAGAAAGATGTAGCCTAGTAAGATTGGCAATCATAAAATCAGAAAAAGCTTAGGAGTAGAAAATATAAAGAAAAAGATTTTACACATTTTAGAAGTTTAAAACATCAGTTCAGTTTTATCAAATACCTACACATTATAGGGCTCTTGTAAATATATTCATGAAACTTTAAATGTTTAACAGCGTACAGATAACGTATTTAAGCACTTGAAAGATAGCGATCGACCTTGAAACCCATTAGTGCTTTCACTTATTTTTTAACGCGCGTAAGTTATGCGCAATAAATATTTTTATGTCCAGGTTAAATACGTTATGTAACAATGAGTCACCTGTTTCAAGAACCGTTATGAAGAAAGCTGAGGGAAAAAGACTTGGTTACGCACCCAACTCCTCATTTACCTCTTAATTAACCGTTAATCATGCGTTATTGGCGCTGTTTGGCCAACTTTGAAAGCAGACGCACTTTTAATTTAAATATTTAGTGCAAAAGTTAATTTGCCACGACAATTAAAATTAAGTTACATTGACACACATCGAATTTGGGTACGTTAAACTGTGTTTACTGCCAAAATTTAGTATAAAAAATGCCCTGAATGCTGAAAACTAATTAAAAAAATTTTAGGACGTAATTGACAATTAAAGTCAAAATTAACGACCGTAAAATTGCACCAACTTGGTAATGTAGTGATTTGTTCAAGAAACACAATTCGCTTAACACAAATTTATCGCCATAACAACTTTTTCTTCCATTCCTTTATTTTACAATTAACTGTTGTCACTTTTGGCTTGAAATTTAGCCAGAACATCAATTATCGGTTGAACGATCAACATTTTGTAAAATCCAGAAGCTCTGCAATAATTTTAAAAACGTAAAGGACCACTAATCATGCAATATTTAAAAAAAAAATGATTCATTATTGGACGTGTCCTTGGACCGGTATTGTACCTGCTGTATACACATGACATTCCAGAAACACAAAACATAAAACTCGCCACATTTGCTGACGACACCGCAATTCTAACTACAGGAGCAACCATAGAAGAAACAACAGAAAATCTCCAAAGCACAGTCAATCAAATATATGGATGGACAAAACAGTGGCACATAAAAATTAACGAAGAAAAATCTGTCCACGTTAATCTCACCAACAAAAGAATAAACTACCTACCAGTGTATCTAAATAATAATATAATCCCTTGCAAAAAAACTGCTAAATATCTTGGCCTAAACTTAGACGTGAAGTTAAAGTGGAAGGAACACGTCAAAAAAAAAAACGGAACAGCTGAAGATAAAGTATAAAGATATGTATTGACTGATAGGAAGAAATTCCCAGCTTTCTATCCAAAATAAACTGCTCCTTTACAAACAAGTGCTCAAGCCTGTTTGGACATATGGACTACAATTATGGGGCTGTACGAAAAAAAGCAACTACAGCTGTCTTCAAACATTCCAAAACCGTGTATTAAGAAGCGCATAGTGAATGCTCCTTGGTATGTTCGGAACAGCGATTTACACCGGAAACTCCAGGTTGAATCTGTCCAGGAAGAAATTAAAAAAGCAGCCAAAAGCCACGAGGAGAGGCTTTACAGACTTTCCAACGTTGGTGCTCCAACTTCTCGATAATCAAAAACTAGTGCGTAGGCTCACAAGGATTAAATTCTTTTGAATTTGTGTAGACTGAAAGCGTACAAAAGCAGAGTACAGTGCTATGTAGTGTAGTAATTAGATTGTAATCGTGACTAGGATTGACCATTGGCGACATCCAGACTCAAAATCTTAATTGGCCATACTTGCGATCGCGTTGGCTATGAGACCGTGTTTTTAAAAAATCAAAATTCGTCATTTTTCGATGCACGCATCCTTTGCGAGTAGGCCTGTGCATTTTTTTTTTTAAGTATCCCTAACGGTTCCGCAGAATCGCGCGAAAAACGATAACCCCGTTAAATACGGAGTTCGCTCGGAGAAAAAAAAACATCTCGGTTGTCAAAAAAATTCATAACTTCGTTATTTTTGTCCCGAAAAACTTAATTTGGTGCTCAAATTGTACCTATAGAAAAGCGCATCCGATGACGTGAAGAACACGCTATTTAAAATTGTTTTGATATCATCCACGGCCTTCCGAAAGGTGTCCTTCAAATTTGCAATCGCATTGGCTATGAGCCCGTGTTGGAAAAAAATCAAAATTCATTATTTTTCGATGCGCGCATCCTTTGCGAGTAGGTCTGTGCAAATTTTTTGAAATTATCTTTAGCGGTTCCGGAAAACCGCGCGAAACCCCGTAAAAATAAAGTCTTTAGGTGTTCTTTTTGTTAGTCAACAGTGACATCAGTTTATGGAATGTATTTTTGAGAAATTGTTTGACGTCCACAGTTTTTAACGTGACTGAAAGAATAAGAAATAATGAACCCCAGAAAGAGAGCGGTTATATGTACTTCAAGAACAAGTTTATTTTACTTAATAAGTTCACCGTTTATCCACATAAATATGGCTAAGTTATACTTTGAACGAAATAATTTCATGCTTCACGAGTTCAACTAATTTTACGTCTGCATCTAAGATTCGCAAAATTTAATGTTATTTTGCACAAAAAGGTTTGCGATTTCTTGTTGATTTGTAATAATTAACTCAGAGCTTAGTAATCTGTGAACTGAGAATCTTTAGTTCTTGTCAAAAACATATTAGATAACCTCTTCTGAAAACAAAGCAGTAAAGTCATGTGTATTAATAAGTTACTACATATCACTTTTAAAAGAAATCATATTATGTAGAAATTTGGCTAGATCAAACACGGTTTACCTAGCTTTTTTTAGACATGGAAAAGGCGTTTGATAAAGTTTCGCGAACAAAAATTTGGGAAAGCCTACAAAAAAGAAATGTTAACAGCAAACTAATCAAAGACACTAAATGCCTATACAAAGAAACAAGAAACTATATAATAAGTAAGAACATTAAGTCAGAGGCTTTTACAACAAGGGGAGGAGTGAGACAAGAAGGAAGCTTGAGCCCAATGCTATTTATTACTAACATGGATGAACTAAGAGTAAAGGAACAAAACCCATCTATATTGGATAGACAACTAGAACGTATTAATATAACAGAACGCCCCTTCGCAGATGATGTAGCTATCATAGCAGGAAGTCAATGGGACCTAGAAGAAAACTTAAATATCTGGAACCAATCATTAACGGAAAATGGAATGAAAATGAATAAAGATGAAACTAAAATCATGATAGTATCAAACGAAAAAGATTAAATACAAATTGGAGTGGATAGAGAATTAATAGAACAAGCTAGCAGCTTTAATACTTGGGCATTTTGTTAAATAAAACAGTAAACTGAATAATAGAATACAAAAGGCTAATAGAGTATACAGGGATGCGCAAAAGTATGGAAACAAACAAATATCTAGAACACTATTAAAAATATTTCAATGAAATTTTGTATTTGACCGTTATCGTATATTCCGGATTCGATAAAAATATTGAGGTTGCGATACGACTTCCGGTTCAACCGGAAACGGACTCAAACTTTGAAATTTTAAATGGAACACCCTGTATATTTTTATATTTTTGGATTCCTCTTTAAATTTACTTCAAAAAATGTTTGAGGTTGTATGGGGCTTAAGTCGACAGTTTTCGTTAAAATCACATTTTTATGAAAATTTTGAGCTATACAGCATTGTTAAAAATTTTTAACATTTAAGAACTTTGAAATTGCAAGTAATTTTTTTTTAAGTTTATGTTGACAATAAGCTTACTAACACTTTGCACAACGTACATTTAAAAAATATTATACAGGGCGTTTTTTACGCTTGTTCAAACTTGTACAACTTTAAACATCTATAACTCATTTTTCTTAAATACAACACCCTGTATATTTTTACACATTCTTATAGAAAATTGATTTCTCTTTCGAAAACATAAAGGCTGTTTTTCACCTAAAATTGATATTTTCTGAGATATCGCGATTTTATTGTTAATTATTAGGGCAACGTAATATTTTCAAGTAGGCTATGAAGGAAGACAGTGTTAATTTAAACAATTGAAAAAAAAAAAAAGAAGAAACTTATAAATTTATCTTTTCCGTACAAATTTTTGACATTTTTGTTAACGAATTTAACTCCATTAGCTTTCTTTTTTGGGGGACATTTAAAATCTAATGTTTATGCACACCCACTTGGCCAACTGAAAAACCGAATAACAAAAGAACTTGGAAGAATCTCGCCAGATGTGGTTTTAAACATTCTTACGGAATTTCGGCATAGGTTAGCCTACTGCCAAGAAGTAAATGGTGGTCATTTCGAGCATCGTATCCATTACATTTTTGTATTCCCTATTTTGTTAATTTTTATAAATTCGCAATATTTTCTGTTCTGCGTCCTCTTGCCCAAGAAGACCGAGAAGAAACCTTGAGCGCTTCGTATCACACGACTTGGCAAAAATTAATCGGTCCTTATCAGGGCCAAAATATTGCTCATACAATTGAGTTTGATCGTTTATAAAGTCATAATAAAACCAATAGATAAAGTATTAGGTACGCGAAAAAAAAAACGCTGATTAAAAAAAATAATAACTGACCTGCCTTATGTTTAAATTTAAAAAAAGGTTAGGGTTGGGTCGGTTAAACCAAAAGTCGTATTGCAAACACGCAAAAAATAGTTTATAGGATTTAGTATTTGTCATCACACTGGTCCAACAAATAAATGCATAAATAATTTAAAAAAATCTTAATTCAAAAGTAATAATGGTAAAATTCGTTAACAAAATGTCAAAAATTTGTACGGAAAAAATAAATTTATAAGTTTCTTGTTTTTTTTTTCTTTCAATTGTTTAAATTAACACTGCCTTTCTTCATAGCCTACTTGAAAATATTACGTTGCCCTAATAATTAACAATAAAATCGCGATATCTCGGAAAATATCAATTTTAGGTGAAAAACAGCCTTTATGTTTTCGAAAGAGAAATCAAGTTTCTATAAGAATGTGTAAAAATATACAGGGTGTTGTATTTAAGAAAAATGAGTTATAGATGTTTAAAGTTGTACAAGTTTGAACAAGCGTAAAAAACGCCCTGTATAATATTTTTTAAATGTACGTTGTGCAAAGTGTTGGTAAGCTTATTGTCAACATAAACTTAAAAAAAAAATTACTTGCAATTTCAAAGTTCTTAAATGTTGAAAATTTTTAACAATGCTGTATAGCTCAAAATTTTCATAAAAATGTGATTTTAACGAAAACGGTCGACTTAAGCCCCATACAACCTCAAACATTTTTTGAAGTAAATTTAAAGAGGAATCCAAAAATATAAAAATATACAGGGTGTTCCATTTAAAATTTCAAAGTTTGAGTCCGTTTCCGGTTTAACCGGAAGTCGTATCGCAACCTCAATATTTTTATCGAATCCGGAATATACGATAACGGTCAAATACCAAATTTCATTGAAATATTTTTAATAGTGTTCTAGATATTTGTTTGTTTCCATACTTTTGCGCATCCCTGTATGATGCACTGAGTAAAGGACACATAAACAAAAGAGTAATTTCCAAAAAAACAAAAACGAAAATATGTAAATCAATCTACAGACCAATTCTCACATATGGCTGCGAAACATTGGTGTTAGCAAAAAAAGACAAAGAATAAAATTAGAGCAGCCGAGATGAAATACTTAAGAAGGGTGAAAGGAGTAACAAAAAAAGATAGAAGAGGTCAGGATAAGTAAGTAGGATTTAGCTAATTGTAAATTAAAAGAATAAACTATTTTCAACACAAAAATTAGCTTGGAATGAAGTGAGGTGGAAGCAATTTACATTCTGCAACAAGAATTTTGTATAAATGTAAATATTTTCTTTAACAAGCTGTTAATTTTACTTCTACTTTTAAACAAACAAGACTAAATTGAACTTCGTGATGCAAAACTTGAGAATAATTGTAAAAAAATACTGCTATACTAACAAGTTTGTTTAAAATATTAATTTTGTGTTACATAATGTAAAGAAATATATTTTTAATTAGCACTTTTGTATTTAATCCTTGTTAATTATTAAACAAATATAGCGCGATGCAAAATTTCTTGCAAGTAATTGTTGGTAAGCTTTACAGCTGTTTAGAATTGCATAAATGCTGCTTAAATTATCGTATACAAGAAGTTACTTTTCAAATTGTTGACTTTATTGGTGTATAATAAAATTATAATCAATAAAATGCATTTAAAACACTTCATTTTTGCCAAATTATTAATCAAAAACTTTGCCTAAAAATATTTGATAAAAGCAGCTTGAAAGAAAGAAAGAATTTGACATTTTAGTGCGAACCAAAATGGGGGTTTTTCTCGTAAAAGAAAATCACACCATGTCTTTTTTCCAAGATCTATTAAATTACTTCACAGGCATACACAATATTTTGCGATTTACAAAGCAACTAATAAAATTTTAAGTAAACTAATAATAATTTTGTTGCATTTTGAACATATATTTGCAATCTAAATATGTAAAATGTCTCTTCAAATTTCTGTCGATTTTTTTTGTTATTGAATTCTAGCTTAGCACTCGAAAAATGTGTCGGTATTAATAAACGCAAGTTTAAAAGAAGCACTATCGAAAATCGAGACGGAGGCAAAGAAAAAGGGGCTTAAAATAAGTCAGGAAAAAATGGAAATAAAAAAGAAACATACAGAAAGAGAAAACAGAGAAGTAATAGTAGGAAATTATACGTTCCAAGAAGTAGACAATTTCAAATATCTGGGAACAGTAATTAATCGTCAGAACCGCAAGAGGGAAGAAATGAAACAACGAATACAGGCGGGATATAAAGCATAATTATAAATATAAAACTTACATGATAAATAAGAACATCAGTAATGATACAAAAACTAAAAAGATTTTAAGCCAAAAATTTAGAACGCCCCGTATATATCCGTTCAAAGTTTGCATTTAAGTGATGCAATATTATCAGAAAAATAAACACATTACTCTATTGATGTATATTAAAGAAAAATATTGAGTTTGAAGGGTGTCATTAACGAACAAAAACCATTAATTGTATAATCACGTGAAGGTTACTTACAATAACTGAGAAAAAATCTTTTTCATATAAACACAGCTCATTAAACGTTGATGTTTGTAATGCAATTTTAATCGTTTGCAAGATTGGCACTTTTAAAAACCCATCACCTTTATTATTTTCAAGTCAATAGGATACTTACTATTACTAAGTTTTCCCTGTTGAGATATTAACATCTGCATGGGCATGAAAGTTGAGGAGGTTCTAGAGCTGGGAGGAACCCCAAACAGGCGATTTTGGGTGGCCCGCCCAAAGCTTAGGTATTGTTTATAGAGACCCATTTTTTTGGCGGCTCAGAGATCTTTCTGTAATTAAAAAAATAACATTATAAACACTGGGCACATACTTGCTAAAAGCAATTATTTAAAGGGGTATCTAATGCAGAATCCATACTTGTGAGAGGAGAATTTTGAAGATGGATAGAGGGAGTAAACTAATGGATAAAAAAACGAAATATTGCTACATGGACAAATTATTAATTTATCTACCAAGCCATGTAGCACAAAAGTCACGGTTCATAATTTGTATTCTAAGAAAGCTTTGACATTTACAAACCTAAATTCAAAATTGAGTTGAATCTTATTATTATGGCGTATGTATTGTGAAATTAATGAAATCAACTCTTAGCACTAGGTCGGCAAAGATCAGGAAACATCCACTAGAGAGTTGCAAACAGCCAGTAACGTAATGCTCAACTGGACCAAACATTGGAAAATTAAGCTTAACGAGCTTAAGTCCATCCATGTCAATTTGACAAATAAAAGGATAACTGCTACTTAATATAAATGGGGCTATAGTGCCACATGAAAATCAAGCGAAATATCTTGGCATAACCCTTGAAGCAAAATTGCGATGGGAAGAACATGTTAAAAAGGAAAAAAACCGAACTTAATCTAAAAGACAGACAGTACTTCCGGCTTCTTGGAAGATATTCCAAATTATCGTTATATACTAAGTTCCTAATATACAAACAGGTCCTGAAACCGGTGTGGCTTTACGGTATTCAACTTTGGGGTTGCACCAAAGACAGCAATATTACATCTATCCAGACTTTCCAAAACAAAGTGCCACGTTTTATGCTAAACGCTCCAGGTACGTCCGCAACAGTGATCTTCATCGAGATCTTGGTATACCAATGATTAAAGAAGAAATTAAAAGGTTTGCTGGTAAACAAGAAGCCAGACTCCACCATCATGAGAATGCAGAAGCTCTTCAACTGCTGGACAACTAACATCTTGCCCGAAGATTGAAGAGGACCAGACCCTTTGAACTCGTGTAGTGTGTTTTGTGTAAAAAGCAGAGCATAGTGCGCCAGTGAGAGTGCATACACTATAGTCAGAACAATCTAGAAGACATCAATGGATAAACGCTAGTTATTAAGTATTTAGTTTTAGGATTTATTAGAAAAACCAAGAACAAAATGGGAAAAAAAAGTGAGGCAGACACTAGAAGAAAAATGAGTCAAGTGGAGAGATGTGCCACAGTTGACCAATGCTTGACAGGGATGGAGAAACATAATCTAGAACCAGAAAAAATACCTCGACACCCAAAAGAACAAGAAGAGCCAATTAAGAAAAATAACACGCTGTAAGATTTGTGTAGCTGTCTAAGACCACTATATTCAAAGATTAAGTTTTAATTCAGCCCTACGTCTTTTTTTATAGCTAGGTAAATCACTTAATAACTTTTTCTTGTACCTTGACATTGTATGTAACCTTTGTAATAACTTCTCCTACACAAACTGCCATGAAACAAAAAGTAACTATCTGTTTTATACAATTTGCGCAATTAATTATTCGATTATTACCTTTACACGCTAATTATTGCTAATTTACCGCAAGACGAAAGTAATTATTGCGTTTTACGATTAAGACAATTAAAAACACACGCTTAGAAATTTTACGACGTCCATAATTCAATTTTCTTTGATCACAAAATATCAACACGTTTTTCTGTGAAACAAGGTGTACTAAATGAATTTTTACGACAATATTTACAACTAATTGGCCTCGAATTGTTACAAAGATGAAACGCGAAATAAAAAATGCTGTTAATATTGATAAACAAAGAAAATTATGTCATTAGATATTTAATTTAAGGTGTATAAAAAAATTATAGCCGTGTGTTCAGTATTGTTTTTTATACACATTTGGCTGAACATTTAATTATTAACAGTTTTGCTGATCATGTCGATTTTTTTTTTATCGATTTGACGTCTAACAGAATTGTTTAGTACAATATTGAACACAAATTTGTTGTGATTAAACGCTATTGAATAATTTTGGCGTCTTTGTGATGATAATTTTAATAAAGTCTTCTTTTAATTAGACAATGTGCGTCAGAAAAATTCTAAAAGCATGTGAGGTACAGAGGTTAAGAAATTGGTGAAAAATAAGCAATTATGTTGCTGTAATTGGTTTCAGAGAATGTAATTACTTAAGAATCAATCGGGGATTTTATTATTTACTGCAGAAAAACTACGAAAACATTTAAAAACTCATCAAATTACTTGTTATTAAAGTCAATCAATATAATTTGTTTTAGTTTGTAGGTTCAAAAGATTTGCCGCTAGTTTCTGTGAATGTTCTTCTCTTACAATTGAAATAAATTGGGGACGGTTCTTTTTTCATTCTCAGACCTAGAATGGCCTAAGATCTTTTGTACCTGACCCATTTATCTGCTAGACCAGGGGGTGGCGGACCTGTGGCACGTAGAAAATTTTTCTGGCACGCGGGAGAAATAGTTGCTTTTCTACAATCTTTGGAAAATAATTTTTTTTTTAATAATGAATTAATAACACCGAATTATAACTATTCAAACAAAATACATGTATTTTGTTTCGAAACTATGCGAATTTCAAACAGAATTACAAGTATTTAAACGAGATATTGCTTCTCATGCCTTCAAATATTTTCCAAATTTAATTTTTTTAATAGAAAACTTTACACGTCAAATTGAAATAAATCGAATTCAATCGACTGAAGATTTAACCACAGCTGTCGAACTAATAATAGATTAATTCTCTTCGCGATTTTCTCAATTTAAAAATTTCCAAGAAGTTTCAAAATTCATAATTTACGCAGACATAATCAAAGTTGATGAACTTGATTTGGAAATTTTGGAATGGTTAAAATTAGAACATTTTGAAATGCAATTAATTGCTTTTGAATCAAGTGCAATTTGTAGGTAAAAGTTTATTGACAAGGGAAAATTTGGAGATCATTGAAAGCGAACGTTTGGAGGAAGAATTAAATAATAATGCTGAAAGCAAAATTATTAATGCCTGGCAAACGATTACAGAAGAGTTCAAATCTTTAAAGAAATTAGCGTCGGCTATAGGTCCGTCAAGTTGGAGCTACAACATAACAAAAAACAAAAACTTTTAACGTCATAATTTTTTGCTCATTTTTTGCTAATTTTTGCTATACTTTTTAAATTTTTTGCTGGCCTCTAATAGAAGATAATTTAAAAAAAAAGGAATTGTAACTCCAACTTTACGCTGAGTTACATTTGCTAAAAAGTCAAAATGTTTTCATGTCACAATTTTTTGCTCATTTTTTGCTAATTTTTGCTGTACTTTTTAAATTTTTTGCTGTTCGCTTTTCCAAGATATGTAGTTTTTTCATAATCATTATGTGCTACAAATAGGTGGTATTCTTGGATATACAACACGAATAACTTCGAATAACCAAAATTTACGTCAATGTTTTGTTCTAATAACTTTATAATAATTTATAAAGTTAACTTATATACACACTTTCAATTTATTGATATTTAAAAGTAGTTTTGTTGCAGTTTTTGTAAGAACCATAAAGTTTCTTTACATGACTATCAGTTAAGGCATTATTACACTCCAATAAAATTGAACAATAGGTACATAAATTCAGACCTGCAAATAACAATGCTTAAGACCCACCAGAAATACGACTAGGTTCTTTTTGTAGAAATAAACATTTTTAGTTGACAATGTTACAACAATAAAAAAATGTTAATACAAAAACCTAATTTTTACTCTTATGTGATGTGGGACATATGTGTCCCTTTAATGGTCTAAAGAGGGTTAAAAAGTGGTAAATAGTTTTTTTTTAGTAAACTGAAATTTGACTTTGAGATGCAAAAAATTATTTACATCAAGATTTGTGGCTTATCGTTGCTGTATTTTTTAAATATTTGGTTGGTCTCTCAGAGAAAATGCAACAAATCGACATAATTATAACATATACCAAGCTACTAAACAATATTTTCTATTTAAAGTGGAAAACAAAGACATTTGCATCATTCCGTGATGTCAAGTCGCTAAAAAATTGGTCGATGTTGCGATATTGCAAGTCTACATTAAAAATATTATATTAGATTTGGTGAAAAAATTACTTAAGTACATGGAAGAAGCAGTGTTGCGGGTTCGAAGGATGTTTTTTAAGAAACCATATTTTTTAAATGCTTTTAATTATATATTAAATAAACATATATGTACAGGTACACGTATCAACAATACATGTATGTATTGCTACAAACATCTAATTTTAAAAATCAAATAAAACGTACGTACATATAAACCCTCGTCACCTAAAATAATCATGCCATACAAAAAAACTATTTACGACTTTTTAACCCTCTTTAGACCATTAAAGGGACACATATGTCCCACATCACATAAGAGTAAAAATTAGGTGTATTAACATTTTTTTATTTGTTGTAACATTGTCAACTAAAAATGTTTATTTCTACAAAAAGAACCTAGTCCTATTTCTGGTGGGTCTTAAGCATTGTTATTTGCAGGTCTGAATTTATGTACCTATTGTTCAATTTTATTGGAGTGTAATAATGCCTTAACTGATAGTCATGTAAAGAAACTTTATGGTTTTTACAAAAACTGCAACAAAACTACTTTTAAATATCAATAAATTGAAAGTGTGTATATAAGTTAACTTTATAAATTATTAGAAAATTATTAGAACAAAACATTGACGTAAATTTTGGTTATTCGAAGTTATTCGTGTTGTATATCCAAGAATACCACCTATTTGTAGCACATAATGATTATGAAAAAACTACATATCTTGGAAAAGCGAACAGCAAAAAATTTAAAAAGTACAGCAAAAATTAGCAAAAAATGAGCAACAAATTGTGACATGAAAACATTTTGACTTTTTAGCAAATGTAACTCAGCGTAAAGTTGGAGTTACAATTCTTTTTTTTTTTATCTCCCATTAGAGACCAGCAAAAAATTTAAAAAGTACAGCAAAGATTAGCAAAAAATGAGCAAAAAATTGTGACATAAAAACATTTTAACTTTTTAGCAAATGTAACTCAGCGTAAAGTTGGAGTTACAATTCTTTTTTTTTTAATTATCTCCCATTAGAGACCAGCAAAAAATTTAAAAAGTATAGCAAAAATTAGCAAAAAATGAGCAAAAAATTGTGACATGAAAACATTTTGACTTTTTAGCAAATGTAACTCAGCGTAAAGTTGGAGTTACAATCTTTTTTTTTTAATTATCTCCCCTTAGAGACCAGCAAAAAATTTAAAAAGTATAGCAAAAATTAGCAAAAAATGAGCAAAAAATTATGACGTTAAAAGTTTTTGTTTTTTGTTATGTTGTAGCTGTCGGCTATTTTAACTATATTTTCTTCCATCTATGCATGTGATTCAATGTTTTCACAAACGAATTTGATAACAAATAAATTCAGAAATGCATTAACGGATGAATCTAGTTCAGCAAGCATTTTATTAAAAGTAACGAAATACCAGCCTGATATAAAAAACTTAACAAAAAGCATTCAACAACAAAAATCGCATTAAAAACCATATTTTAATTCTTATTATAGGTACCTACTTATTTAATAATGTTTGAAAAGTAAACACATGTAATGTGCAATTATTATTTTTGTCTAATTATATCTTTCTATTAGTGAAATATTTAATATATCTTTTAAAATTTAGTTATGTTTCTTAAGTTGTTGTTTAATTACAAATTTAGTAGTCAATAAAAACTATTCATTTAACACAAATTTTGTTATATTTACTCTTCATCTTCTCACAATCAGTAATGTTTTTTTTTCCATTCATTGCAAAAGTTACCTGGCACGCCAGCGTTTCAAAATGTGAAAAAGGTTCGCGAAATTTCACACTGAGGTAATTCTACATTTATTTTGAGATTTTAGTTTTTATTTAAACAATTATTTAAAATTCGAAGTTTCTATTATTTGTAACAATTACAAAGTGATACATGTTTTACCGACTTGCATTGATTCTTTACCTTTTGATATGTTATAATAGTTCCCTTTGGTGTTTAGTTGTTACATCAAATAATTAAATTTTCTTAAATTTGTCAATTTTATTTTTCTTTTACATGGATTGAGTGATTAATTTTTAGCCACGTTCTCACTACAAGACGTTGAATATGATCTAATAAATTTTATACAAAAATTAAACACACAAACGTTAATATTCGAAAAACAAATGAATAAATATGGTTTTTTTCCAAAATATTTTTGAGTGCATTGTATATTATAAAAAAGCATAGATTGTGAATAAATTTTAGAAGCAAATAAGTGTGAAAAAAATTATAAAAATTAATCTAATCTAGTATGGAGTTAAATTAGAAACTTACTTGCTTGTAAAAATCAAACTGTTCGAGAGTAGATGTTGCAGGCGCGGAAACTATGTCTCGATTAAAACAAAATATTAAACCAATACAGAAGTGCATACTTTATACGTTATGAGATCAAATTTTTATTTCTAACAATTATATAGGTATTAGGCAATTCATAACAAAGTCAATGAGATTAAAGTTCGCGAATTTAATAGAAATTGGTAAGTCCAGGTAACAAATATATTTTATCCAGTGACGCAAGTTGATTAGTTATTATAGGAAGCTATAAGCCCCATAAAATTTTACGATTTTGTTATATTGCTTGGTTTGCTGTGGGACAAAAACATATTTACGACTTTCAGTGTTAAAGTACAAGGGTACAATATTTATTATTAACTTTATTATACCTTAAAGGTAGGAAATTTTAAAATAGGTATGTTTATGCTAAATAAAGTTAAAAATATTCCCTATACGTTTCAATTTTTAAAGAAATATTAGAATATCTATAAGTAACTTTAATAATTACCAAAATACAAGTAAGACTGCCCTATTAATTCTTGACTTAACTTGACGTTTTTGTATTTGTTTATTACCTTTTTACTATCCAAATTTGTCAGCAAGGAATATTAATAATTTATCGTAAAAATTTGGTTTGTTTTTATGTCTATAACTCGAACAAATATATCAGCAAGCAATTTTTAAACTACTCAATAAATTGAATTCAAATTATTAGTACATGAGCTGTTTATTTTGAAAGTGGGGCATATTCGTTTAAAAAGTAATGAAATTAATGATAACAATTACTAGAACTTATCATAATCTACAAACAATCTACAGTCAAAATGATTTAAAATCCCTAATATTTTGGCAATGGAAATTCTGATGATTAACTGTATTGGAAACATGGTAATTTTGAAAGTTTAAAAATGTATGTCTAGTTCAGCAAATAATTTTATAGCTGCTAAAAATTACAATTTGAAATTTACAGGAAATATTTTTCCTACATAGTTTTATTAGTTGAAAATATTTCTACAAAATTTCTGTTTCTATGTAATTTCAAGATGAAGCCTTTATAAGACCATACATAAAATGAAATTTGGAAAAGCAGTAGGTCATGGTGGTATTTTTCCTGAAATGATTAAGTACATGGGAGTTGATGGAAGGAAAATGCTGCTAAGAATAGCAAATAAAACATGGCAGGAAAAAGACATTCCAAAGGACTGGGAGGTATCTGTTATATTACCGACATCAAGACTGGCGGTAGTAAAAAATGCGAAAATTAAAAAGGCATATCACTTCTTAGTGTAGTAGAAAAACTATATGAAAGAATTCTAGAGAAGAGATTAAGGAGGTATTTCGAAAGAAATTTGGAAGAGACGCAATGTGGCTTTAGACCGGGTAGAAGCACGCAGGATCTAATTTTTACGTTGACAGTTAAGTGAAAAACCATGGAACATTCAAAGATGCTGTAATTGTGCTTTATCGATCGGTCTAACCCCTTCGATAGAGTGCCAAGGTAAAAGATCTGGAACATTATAAAACGTCATCAAGAGTTTCTATAAGAGTAGTGGATCTTAAGTGCGAACCCATAACAGCAGTTTCCAGAAATTTATAAAAACAGTGGGGTTAAGACAAGGGGGCACATTAAAACCACTGCTCTTTATAATTCTTATGGATAAAATAATTAAAGAATTTAAACAAAACACAAAAAAACCTACTGGAGTTGAAATAAACTAAAACCAATATCCTTAACAGAACTAGCCTTTGCAGATGATGTGGTGCTATTAGCTAAAAGCGAAAAAGACTTGCAATTCAATCTACACGTATGGGCAGATACATTCAGTAGATATAATATGAATTTTAATATAACAAAAAAAAATACAGATAGAGCAGGTAGCGAAACGAAGACGCGAATTTTTAATGCAGTGCACGTACAGTTCAGAAACTTTGACACTAACACAAAAACAAAAACAAAGAATACAGGTACAGGAAATGAGAATTATGAGAAGAATAGAGGGATGTGGAATGTTCGATAAAATCAGTAACGAAAAAATTCGAAATAACCTAGGAGTAACAGACATTAAGAAAAAGATGGAGACGAATCAATTGAGATCTACTACGCATGGCAGAAAGTAGATACGCGAAAATAGGATGGAAAATGAAGATGGAGGGAAAAAAATAGAGGAAGACCAAGAATAAAATAGGAAAAAGAAGTGAGGCAGAGACTAGAAGAAAAAGGAGTCAGCTGGAGAGATGTGCCACAATTAGCTAACGATAGGCAGGAGTGGAGAAACTTAATACAGAAATAAAAAGCATACCTCGAAAGGTACAAGAGGAACTGATTAAAAAGAAGAAGAAGAAAAAGACGATATGCTTAACAATCCTATACTTTGAATGTCTACTTTAGCAAATATTTTTGAAACTACCAGAGATTTTTTGATTTGATTTTTACAGAATATATTCTTCCTTCATCGTTATAATAATAAACAACACTTAAAATTTTTTCATTAAAGCTCTTGATAATGGCCAGGGAGAGCTGGCCGAAACGTCGAGAATTTGTAAATACTACGCGGGTAAACTCCGAAGAGAAAATTTAAAATAACAGTAACAGCGAAAATCTAAAACAAAACAATAACAAAAAAACATTTCCAATGTCTGTCTGTATGTAATTTCAATAATTGAGCCTTTATATGGCAATATACCTAACAATCCCATACTTTGACGTCTACTAGTTCAGCAAATGATTTTTAAACTGCCGAGATTTTGACTTGATATTTACAGGAAATATTTTTTATCCTTAGTTATAATAATAAAAAACATTTGCACAAAATTTCCAATGTTTGTATGTAAATTAAAAAATTGAACCTTTATGAGACGATATACTTAACAATTCTATACCTTGAACGCTTTATTTCGCCAAATCATTTTAAAACTACAAAAGATATTGGTTTAAAATTAACAAAAATTGTGTTAACTTACATTTTTTTAAAAAAAAAAAACGTTTTCACAAATATTTCAAAGTCTCTGTGTGTAAATTCAATAATTAAGCCTTTACAACTGGCATGTGCAATCTCTTAAGCCAAAGGGCCAATTGCAAATTTTATCAAATCGTAACGGGCCACTTTCTAGTGGATATGGAGGTTCTTCTAAGTGTGAAAGGTCCGGAGAAATTTTGAAACAGATTTTTTTTCGCGCAATTATTTTTAATATTAGCAACGCAGTGACATACAAGAATTCCCTAAAAAAATCGGTTTTATATATCTTAATCAGAAGCGTAGTTAATTCGTAGCGATAGCCTAATTTTTTATTTCTAATTCAGTTTTTAATGCAATATAGAGATTCTCAGCTGTTTCAGCTCTTTTCGTCCTTTACTTTATATCTACTCCCCAAAACAAACAAAAAAACTAGTTGCGCGCTATTAGATAAATCCGTGAATTCATCAAGACAAAGATAATAAGTTATTAGCAGAATATTTAAGAGTTAATATTACGTTTTCTGCCATTTCATCAATTTATCTTGCCACAGTAAATCTAAATAGAAGAATATAATAAAAAAGCTTTTTTTGGGCAAACAAGTTCACAGCCGTTTTAATACATTCTTTTATTAATCCTACAGAACACACGTGAAAAATAATCACATCAGTACACACGTTAGGCCTGTCAGGCCTATTAACCCTTTCTCTATATTCCAGTCTTTTCATAAATCAGTTTTCATGTAAAATATAACTCAAAACATTTAGAAACTTAAAACATTTATTAATATTAATGTTTTAGCTAAGGTAAATAAAATACAAATGCAATAGTCCCATAATATGTGTTTAACCAAAACTTAAAACAAATATAAATAAAAGTCCCTTTTTACTATCAAATTTAAACATTTTGTACGCAAGATGAACAAATGAAGTTGGAATGCTGTAAACAAATAAAAACGTTAAATTTTTTACAATAATAACGACTTTTTCTGTTCTTGCAAAATGTACAATATTTTCTTTTTTTTTTTTCTAAAGGACCAGCGTTAGTTTCTTCAACAGGCGGCATTCCAGAAATTTTTCTGGCATGATTTCGGGTTTCGCATGGGAAATGCATGTTTTCAGCTCTTTCCATCAAGTGATCTTTCATCAACTCTAGTGACAACTATTTTAGAAACATCTTCTAGTTTCAATTTCGGTATGATTTGAATTATATGTACAGGGTGTCCCAGCCAAGACGAATTATTCGATAGCTCTGTTATTAGTAATAATATTTAAAAAAATTAAATATAAAAGTTGTTTGTTATCATTTACTACATAACCTAAAATTATTTTCAACTATACACAGTGTTTTGTTTTTGCGCTCTGATACCAAACATTGTTTTCTTATATAGAACACCCTGTATATTTTGCAATTTTTGGATGTAAAATTAAATTCTCTTTTAAAAATATTATAGGTTGTTTATGTCTAAAATGAACCATTTTTGAGTTATTAACGTTTTTTTGAAAAGTTTGACAGATGCAGATCTTTATAAAAATATTTATATTTATTAACATAACAACACCAGAGCAATATACTCTGGTAATTTATTAGACAATAGTGTCATAGTGATTGTTGACTAGTTACATTTTTAAAATAATATACAGGGTGTTCGTTATACTCGGTCCATTTCGCTAAACTTTAAACTCATGTAAGTCGTTTTTTTTTAATGGAACACCCTATATATTTTTAAATTTTCTTGTAGAAAATTATCTTTCAAAGTTGTTAAGCCGTTTTATGTCTTAATATAATATTTTTGAAGTTATTTTGTTTCTTATGATTATTTGCGTGTATTTTACCTAAAATATCGGTAGTAGCCTTTGAAAATTCAAAACAATTTGTATGAACTGTCAACCAGAACAGTTAATCGGCAAAATTTCCACTATTATGCCACTAAAAATCCGTATTTTTTAAGAGTTGTAGATACACAGCATAAATGGCAGCAAATAACACCAGCATGCTGTGTATCTACAGTTTAGACCTATGGCATCCAGCTATGGGGAAGTGCTAGTACGTCAAATATTGAAATCATCCAAAGATTCCAAAATAAAGCTTTACGAATCATTGCTGATGCCCCCAGGTATGTACCAAATTTCGTAATACAACGCGACCTTCAATTAAACTCAGTGCATGAAGAAATCAAAAACCTTTACCTTAAATATCAAAACAGAATTGAAGTGCATCCAAATAAACTAGCAAGAAATTTAATAGTGAGTGCCGGTGAAGTGCGGCGACTCAAAAGATATAGACCGGCAGATCTCCCTACAAGGTTTACTTGAAACGAACTTACTGTACAGTTTTATGTTCTATTTTTAAAAATTTTAGCTTAGCGTAAAGAGAATACTCAATGGAGAATTCTCTACATGACATTTTTCTTTTCTTTTCACCTACCTTTCACCTGTTAAAAACATTTACTTATTGTTCAGTTAAGAACAGATTGTAAAGTACTTGAAATTATTAAAAAAAAAAAAAAATGCTGTGTATCTACAGTTCTTAAAAAATACGGATTTTTAGTGGCATAATAGTGGAAATTTTGCCGATTAACTGTTCTGGTTGACAGTTCATACAAATTGTTTTGAATTTTCAAAGGCTACTACCGATATTTTAGGTAAAATACACGCAAATAATCATAAGAAACAAAATAACTTCACAGGCCTGCTTTATTTCCTCATATTTCCTTCAATTCTAAATATACTGTAAATGTCTTTATCAGAATATTAATTTTAAACTACAAGAAATGTTAATTATAAATTTACAGCGATTGTTCATTTTACGTATCTATGTAATAACTGTGTCTCTCTGTCTGTACGATTAATCTCATTTCATTACTTGTTAAAGGTGAGGTGTAGCTTGGTTCATCTAAGCAATTTGAAGCAGCTTCATTATAAAAGCGGTTTGTTCGGTCACAATAACCCGCCTTTCAATAAAAACCGTACGAGTCGCCTCGCGGATTACCTCACAATCGCCAAGTCTGCGTTCTGTTATGCAACGGATGCTGTTAATAACGGATCTATACGACAACGATCACTTTCACCGTCGTCTGACCATATTAAAGTGGGACTTAGCCAACCTTGTCATAAATGTGGAATGTGTACCACAAACCGAACTTTCTTTACTTGCGATTATGTAATCGCCTGAAAGAAAGCAGAATATTACGTGTATTATGCATTAAACAGTTCGAGGCCATTCGCTGATTACGGTCTCAATTTCGCCGAGACCTATATTAAACACGATTTTCGATTCATTACCGACGAAGAAGTAAAACTCGCCCAATCAACTGTATGGCCACTGGGTCGACATAATAATACGTAATTTCAAGAAGTATATAGCGAGTTTCCTACAGCTTCTTCGGCCGTTTCTCGCACCCCACGTGCCACTTTTTCCTATACTCGAACATCTCCTTTGTTAGATTTCTTTTTTGCATTGCTTCCTCCACAGTATCCTTCCATTTCTTCCGCGGACGTCCCCTATTGTTCCGTTCACGTGGCTCCCATACAAACATTTTCTTTGACCATCTATAATCAGGCATTTTTGTTAGATGGCCGTACCATTTTTTTTTCTCTATATTGTCGTTTTATTTATTATTTCAGTGTTTCTTACATGGTCTTACGTCTTATTAATGAAGCATTGCAAATCTTGCCTCACAGAAGCATAAAAAAATACCCATACAATTCTACGATGCCATAAAAACACTTCTCTAATCATATTGACCTTCATTATCTACGCAATATTTAATAACATGTCGTTAGAACAAGCAGGAAGCAGGAAAGAATGAATATCAAAAAGACAAGCTTCAATAACCTGGGCAAAGTTCAAAAATCGCCGAGTAACCTTCGTCGCGAAATAAACATTGCAATTTTTATAGTAGCAAATAAAAATGACAACACAGGGACAAATAACATCTAATGTTTTAATCAAAACAAAGAAGAACATTGAATGTCACCGAATCGTGAGATAACTCTTCCCGGAAAAAAATCTCGCAGTGTTCATCGACTGAAGAGCTGTATGGGCCGTAGCACCGTTGGAACATTACATTGTTTAAACCGAGTCTTCTTACTCCAGGTATGAGGGAGTTTTGCAGCATATCCACGTATCGATCAAACGCAACAGTATGATTATCCAGTTCAAAAAAATAAAGACCAATAGTTCCTGATGTGGTGACTCCACACCAAACGGTAACTTTGTGACTGTGTAGAGGTTTTTCATGCAAAGGATTTTGCGGAGCCCAGTATCTGAAGTTTTGCTTACTTACGTATCCATCTAAATGAAAATAGGCCTCATCGGTCATCATAAGTTCATTCAATAGATTTTCATTGGTATTGAAAATGTCTAGAAAATGTTCACAAAATTGTACACGTGCTCTCTTATCCTGGGTGAAGATCGTGTTTCAAGATTCGCCGGAACGATCCATTCGAGATGTTCAAAGCCTGAGAATGTCTTTTAGCTAAACAGGTCGGACTCTTTTCGACAGCAATTCTTGCACGTTCAACAACGCTTCCACGAGCACGAAAGTCACGTATCCATCTTGAAAGAGTTTTGCCTGTGGGTATTCTTCCGTATCTTGGAACTTGGAATTCACGCCGAAACATTCTTTGCGTTTCTACAATGCTACGAGTTTCGGAAAACGTCTGTGTTGCGAAAATTCGTTGGTTTAAAGTAAAATGCGCCATAGCTTCATAAATTGCAAAGACTCTCAAAGATCTTTTGACGTTTATGAAGTTACAGTGTTGCCTATGTTTCTTATCTATAGTGTTGCCTATGTTTTTTTCTATAGCCTACTTAAATCCCGTCATACCTATTGGCTGGCTAACCCTGTATAACTCACGTTAAAAAAATGGATACACTGGAGCCAGTCAAAAAGGAACCATTAATAAGGTATTAATCTAAATATTTGACAATTAAACGAATACCACCCTAGAATTAAAATAACTAACAACATTCACCGCGTAATTTCCCAATTAAGATTATATAAACATTTAGTGGTCAGTTTAAACACCTTTATAGGTTTACAAAGTAATAAAAAGCACCTTGGAATTTTACATTGAGAAATGATTGCGAGAAACTTGCCCAAGACGAGCCGAAGAACAAAAATAATATATAAATTAATAAAATTTTAACGACCAAATCGGTTGCTTATAGGTTGATCCGAGTTTGATTATTAATGCTAAGCTGGCTCCTTTAAATTTGAAAACAATATTTGGCTCAATTTATGCGAGGCCGCCACGATTAAGTGCCACCAAATTTAAATTAGTAATTGGTAGGTACTTAAAAGAATACTGCTCAGTAATTTGTCAATAAGCAAATTGTATATTCAGCTGTGAAAAAAATTGGGTCAAGTCACATTTACGAAGGATTTTTCTGATTAATCACGTTGATGAACCACAAAAATGGTGTAGTGCCCTAAGTTAACTTTTATTATTTAAAGCAATACTTCTGGTGTCTTAATTCATTTTCTTGGTACCATATAACAAACGAAAAAAGGTTCAAATTTAAAACTGAATGTTTCATTTATTTCTGCATTTTTGTAACACTGAAATCAACTTAAACATTTAAAATAACTTTTGAAACAATCAGTGGCGTATCTAGCATTTTGTAGGTGTGGCCAGGGCCGGCCCTAGTAAGCGCGGGGCCCGACGCAAGGACAAGCTGCGGGACCCCCTCCCCACAAAAAATTATTTATACATTATCATAAAACCAATTTTTTTTTTTTTTAATAAAATTTTGAACAAACAAGCTAAAATAATAATATAACAAACATAACTCCCTACACCTACGGGTAGATGGGAATTTGATTATATATACAAACATAACAAAACATACAATTTCACAAATTGACTAGGAACGAAGGAAAGCAAAACAACTCACATTTTTATAAACGAAATAGAAACTCAATTAAAATTAATCTTTCCAGATTTTGCTTCCGCAAAATCTTTTAATAGGTTGTCGAAGTCCATCTCCCTCATGACTTCACTTTCAATGGACATAATTGCGAGTGAATTTAAACGTTCTTCGGAAATAGTGGATCGTAAATACGTTTTAATTAATTTTGATGTTGATAAACTTCTTTCGCCCGCAGAGACTGTTAACGGTATCATAAGGAAGATCCTTAGTGCAATAAATACATTTGGAAACGAGGTTGGACGATTATTGCAAGCCAAATATTTAAGTATATTTAAAGGATTGCAACAACTTTGTGGAATAGTTACTTTTAAAGCTTCTATTTCTTCCGCCAACGTGAATTCATTTAAGTCCACCGATTCGCCGTATTTTAAAACAATCTCTTTGGATTGATTGTGATACGTCCACAAAAAAAAACTAAATAAATCTATGGTCTTTTTTAATTGTTTAAATCGAGGTTAAAGAGACTGCAGTGTTTTAACTAACACTTGATTAAAACAGTCCATTTTGTATGCTTCCTTTGCATCAATAACAGGGTCGTCTGAGGACTCGTATGCAAATAGCCTTTTGCGTTTCCGTAAACGTTTCAACTGGAATTGTGGAACAACACCTAAATCTTTTGCAAGATTATTTGCACAGATTAATCATCTTTAAAACAGGGACTGAGAACGGAACGAAAACGAAAACGTTAAACGAAATTAACCGAAATTTTTTTAAGAACGAAAACGAAACCGAAAACGAAATTATTATTTTTCGTTCAAGAACGAAAACGAAATAAATATTTTCCAAAACCGGTTTTAACCGGTTTTAACCGGTTTTGTCGCTATTTCAATTTTATTTGTTAAACACAAACGCGAATTTACCTTCTGTGCTGGGGAGGCAGTAAAAAATCTCACTTGAAATAAGTGAGCTTCACTTTTCTCCATATATTTACGTGAATATGTATTAACAACTTTATTGTTTATACTTGCAATTTTGTGTAACACAATTAACGGTACAGATATTCTCTATTTCTAATTTGTTTTTTAGATCATCAATATAGAATATCCACTTGATTGGATATATATCATCAATGTGTATGTTTTATTTGCGTTTAGACATAATAATAATAAAATTTATTCTTACTTCGAAAAGGACTAATGTAAAAGAAGATTTATTGGAAGATGTGTTGCTAGTAAGATTTAACGGAATGTGAAAATGTGTATTGTATGGTATGTACAAACTATAAAGAAAGTATATTTCAAGTTAATATCTATAAGTTTTTTTGTAAATATCTTTTTTATTTATAACATTTAGTAAATTATCCACTTGAATTCATTCTTTTGTCTTTTTAAATAATTACAGCAGGATCTTATTTAATTTAAATGCATAGATTTTTAGTACTAAAACAAATTTAAAACAGCACTTGCTATATTTTCATATTTTTAGATAAAGATCGTGTGTCTAATTTAATCTAATCACGTTGTGTTTTTGCACCTTACGGGTGTTAAACTTAATAAAATGGTTAAATGTTAATGTGTTTAACGATTTGGTAAATTTAATATGGCGATGGTTCGCCAGTCTAAAATATGCTGTCCGTAAGCATCAAACCCCATCGTCATCGTTTATATTTTAGTTGAGACGCAAATATTGTTATCGTTTTTATAGAGGGTTGTGGTGATTAGAAAAAAAATTGATTTTTTGACGACAAAAAAAATATTGTAAAACCGGTTTTAACCGTTATTATTTCGGTTCACGAAAACGAAAAAAGATTTTTTCGGTTAGAACGAAAACGATATATTGCGTTTTCGTTCCGAACAGAAACGAACGGAATTTTTTTCGTTTTTAGTCCCTGCTTTAAAACCTCTTCCTCGGTACACTCTAGCCATTGGCACAATTTTTCAAAAGTGAGTATTCCCGAAGACAGACTGTGGTTTCACTTTGTAATTCTTTGCTTACTAAGTTCACTTGGAAAAGCAAATCATGCCAGAAAACAAAAGATACCAAGAATTTGTAATCTTTCATTTAAGTAGGCAAAGACTCTGCTTCACTTTTTACGTTTCCGTAAACGTTTCAACTGGAATAATTTCACGAAAACTTTTGTTAATTGATTTGATAAATAATCTTTTAAATAACTGTGGTTTAGCTTGTTTATTAAGTTTAGTATTTCACTATTGAATATTAAATTTTTTAAGTGATATGATTCAGAATAGCTTTTTGTTTCTATGCTATTAGTAGGCACTGTGTTTATATTTTTTATTTTTTGAGCGGGGAGCCCCTTAAGTACGAGGCCCTAGCCGAGGTAATCGGTGGAATGTGCTTAAGGCCGGCCCTGGGTGTGGCACATTCTCTGGGGGACGCCGCTAAATACAGGGTGTTTTATGAGGAATAGTAAACATTTTAGAACAGTTCAGATAAACATGTGTCCAATTCTCAATGATTAGAAAAATACAGCTGTCTACTCTTTTTTGGTAGACGTCGCTTGTAATCCATCCCCACATACAAAACTCTAATTGGCACAAATCGAGATATAATTTTATTTACCTTCTTTTTAGTATCTGCACCAATTCTTTGGTTGCTTGCAGAAGAAGATCCTAAGAGAAGCGCATGGTTATATTGGAGAAGTCTGTAGCTTCACCTGTAACAAAGGAAAAACAATAGTTTAATTAAAATGGAAATGGAACCAATGCAAGAAATAGAATCTTAACACTTTGTGAGGCGCAATGTATCTGTGAGATAATTTGCACTGAATTTTTTAAGTATCTCTTTAGCCCATTCTTGTCAAAACTTGAACGTCCAGCTAATCCCTCTCTGTACCTGAACTGACTTGCCGAAATTATTTCGACTGTTATAGCATGCGCATCTCTTGCTTTGTGAATCAAAATAGCAGATATTATATTCTTGCCCAGTGGCGTAGCCAGGATGCTTCCATGGGGAGGGGGGTAAATAAACGTAAAAAGAGCCGAGAACCTTTTTGTTAGGTTACCACTCTCTTTTTAAGTTTTTTAGCAGCAGGATGTTTGATGGAATCATCATGGGGAGGTTAATAAATGGTAAAAAGAGCCAAAGACCTTTTTTAGCACAAAATTTACAGTTTTCCAACTCTATAACGACTTATTCCGAACCCATGGGGAGGGTTCTGACCCCCCCCCTGACACCTCCTGCCTACGTTACTGTTCTTGCAGACTTTGTATTAAATATTTTTGCTTGGAACATGCATTTAAGGTTTGCAAAACCTGCTTTGATGCTAAAATGGTTAGTTACGAAGCTGATGAGTATGAATCTAAATAAATACTAACTTTTAAAAAGTTTTAGGACTAAAGTTTGTTATTTATCGCATTTCATAAAGTGATTCCTGTTTGATTGACTTTCATAGAGTGTTAGATGTTTCGTTAGAGTTTTTAAATACTTATTAAACAGTAACCTAAAAGAAATTCAATTACATTGTTAGGTAGAGTAAAGTGCCCTAATATGGAACAGTTACCTATTATGGAATACATCAGTTTTATGACAATGAATAAGCGATATCTGTTGAAAAGTATATGTACCTATTTGTACATTGATCACACATTCCCAAATGTAAAATAGTTAAAAAATATTCACTAGATTACATAACAGATTCAAATATAGTTTTGACGTGCTACTGAGGTTTTAGGCTAAATCTTTCAGTGCAAAATATTATGTGCTAGGGTAAATGATATAAAATATTTTATTGCATGTTTATTTATCATGAGCCTTTACATTTCAATTAAATAGACCAAAATTTTGATTGGGGCCATTTCATGTTTTACATATACCGATTTTTGAAATGTCACATTGATGCCCAATATGGAATACATCGAGGTGCCTTTTAATGAATATGATTATGGTCACTAAGTACAGCAATATGGGTTCAGTGTCAAAAGTGTCAGAAATGGACACATGAAAAATGTGCAAAATACCCAAAACAAAACAATTCTATTGTCCTACCTGTAAAAAATAAATAAATTATCAACATTTAGTTCGAATGACACTTGAATTATAATTTAATTTACATAAATAACAGAGTTTTGGTTTGGTTTAAGTAATAATGCAACTCAGAAAGAAATAAAAGATTAATCTATGAGCAGTTGTTTATTTTAATGTATATTTCCTATATAATTCTATATTCCATATTAAAAACTCCTAGTATTTCATATTAGATTCCCCGGGAGCCTAATATGGAATAGTAGTAACATTTAAAAAAAATAGCTATATAAGAAATATCTACCGTAATATCTTACCAGAATTCGAGTAATGTGTTGCGTATTCATTACAAATTCCTTACAATTTTTTTTGCAATTTTTTTTTCAATAAATGTGGATATTATTGCCGAATACAAAAAAGTATTCCATAGGTATTAGGGCACTTTACTCTATCTTAAAAGAAATTCAGTTCATTCTCTGGTACGTTTTTTTTTGTAAATATATAAATCTTAATTATAATACGATATGATGTGCTTTACTAATGTGTCTAGACATGATAAATTATTTTTTATCTATACTAGTTAAATCGTTTTTAAACTTCTATCAACAAATTACAAGCAGCAAATAAATCCACCAACACATTTAAACAATTTTTTATTACACATAAAATAACACTTGCTAATTGTTATGACATCATATTATAATAAACACGTTGTATTTTTTCGAGAAAATTGAAAAAAAAGCATGCAAAACAACTTTAAAGTAATTATTAAAGAACTGCGAACAATTTTAAGCATGTTTACCGCAATTTTATTGCTGGGAAATTAAATGTAATTAAAAATTAAACAACAAGCACCACAAATACTGGCTGACGCAAAGTTTTACCAACAAAAAGTTGTAATATTCTTAAATAGAGTTGTGCATTGGGATTTAAAACCATCCGGGTTCGTCGCTTAAACAAACGTTAAAGTCTCCTGAATATTTTTGAAAATTACTTAAAAATGTGACTGTTTGGGAAGTTTAAGACTTAATTAACTGTTTGGTGTTCATATTTACCTATCGTTTGATTTTGCCAAACTTGGATAATTTTTTTATTATCGGGTTAATCGCTTGATGTAACATTAAGTTCTCCAAGACGCCAGTAATGTTAGATAACGACTGAAAATTATGGTTTTTAAAACTATTCTGACCACTAAATATCTTGACAATATAAAATCAATATCTTTGGTCGTTTAACCTTGCGTCTGTCGACCGGGTCCATTAGACCCGAAACGAAAATTAAATAGAAATTAATTTGTTTGAATTAAATATTTGTGTTATGAGACTTCATGACTTTTTATGTTTGTTGTTTATGTTTATAATGACAATATTTGTTTACAAAAATTATGTCAGAACAAAGGGACATCTACGCAGTCTGCCCGCACAAGTGCGAGCTCTGCAAATCTATACTTGTCGATTGCATATCTTAACATATTACAATGTAGCATTGTTCTAGTAGGTAATAGGTAATAGTTGTAGTTCTAGTAGGTTGTTGCTGTGATATAGCTCGACAATTATTTAGAACCTTAGAAAGACATATGTACAGGGTGAGTCATTAGTGCGGGATCGGTCGATTGTGGCTAAACGGTTTGAGATAGAAAGTTTATTCAATCGGTATTCCATAGTTTTTTCTTCCGAACACGATAAAATATTTTCAAATATACAGGGTGAGTCACCTCTCTGGAACCAATAGCAACTTTTATATTTCAAATACAACACCCCATTTTTTATTTAATATACTTGACCGCCTTCATTTTAGCTTTACATCGATATAAAATAGTACAAGTTTTTATGCGGCCTTGTCACTAAAAAAATGATTTTCAAAATTTTTCAATGTTTTAAGTCTTTATTTAAAAAATTCTCCTGAAGTTACTTTTCGAAGCACAGAGTTGTAATTTGGTAAGGACATGCAGAAAACATTGCTCTATTAGCTCTATACAAAAAAGTTTGAATCACGCATAAATAGGTGGCGACTTCCATGATTTTCAAAAGCTCGTAACTCAATTTTTTCAAATGCAAACCCCTGTATTTTCTTATGTCATCGAATTCGTCTTTAAGAGAGCTTCATTTTTTGTTGCGTATGTCCTATGCCCAAAACTCATACTTTTCGAGATATTCGACATTTTTGCTTCTAATCGTTATTGAAGCAAATAGAGTGCCGTGGAAATCGAAAAAGCTGACGTTCACTTCACTAACGTCAAAAAAATTGATTGTGGCTTCTCTCATACTAAGGAATAAGTCATCTAATTTAAACAAACCTGTAACTCTCACAATAAGCGATATCCCCATTCTGGAAATGTATTCTGGGACACCCAGTATATACCGGGTGTTAACCACCAGCCGTGAACATAGGGAATTAACATTACAGGGTGACAATAAAAAAATGACCTCTAGCAAAAACTTCATAAAATTTTTATTCTTCAACAAAACAAAATTTTATCAACAAAAAACAATAAACAACAATTTTGACTATAACATACTCAACCGGTTTCGAAGTGGCCTCCTTGCGCGTCTCGGCAGAGCACCAAAGGCTTCCGAAAATTTTCTGCCGCGCCACACACCTCTTCCGGTGACAATCGGTCCCATTCCCGGCGCAAGGATGTTATTATCTGTCAATTTTTAAATCAGCGAGTTATTTCTTTAACGATTTTGATTAAAATGAAAAAAAAAACTATAATAGAGGAAGAGTTTTAATGGTGAAAACTTTGTGCAGCATTATAGTGGCGCATCTTTGTGGATATTAATTACAAGAGTCGACACTATTATTACTTAAATTTCAACTTAAAATTAAAAACATTAACAAAAAATATAAAAGAATATATTTTACAATAAATAAGTACTCCTACATAAACAATACCCCAATCTATTAAAAAAAAAAAACGTTTCTCACAGAGGCTAGCTGTCTGTTATTAATTAAAGCACATTCTGCTACTATTGCATTCCTCAAAGAATTAATATTTGGGTGGCATTTTTTATAAATCTTACTTTTAAGGTGGCCCCACAGAAAGAAGTCGCAAGGTGCTAAATCAGGAGATCTGGCTGGCCAATTTATTGTTCCGCCTCTACCAATCCAGCGATTGGGAAAACAATCGTTTAAAAAGTTTCTAACATCTAAACTGCAATGGGCTGGACAGCCGTCATGTTGGAACCAGATCTCCTGATTTTCTGTTGCAACTTCTTTCAGCGCAGGACCTCCTTGGTTATTAAAAGGTCTAAATATTTTTCTGAATTTAAATTTCCCTCAATTTCAAAAGGACCAACAATTTGGTTATTTAAAATGACAGGCCAAATATTAATTTTTTGAGGATATTGCGTTCTGTTGGATATGTAGCAGTGTGGATTTTCCTGTGCCCAGTATCTGCTATTTTAAACATTTGGTTCATTGTTCAAAGTAAACGTAGATTCGTCGGTAAAACAAATTAACGAAAGAAAACTGCGATCGTTGTTGGCGCGTTCTTGCATTACCTCACAAAAAAAAATTCTACAGTCTTGATCCGCAGGAAGAATTTCCTGGTGACACTGCGATTTGTAGGGATGATAACGGTGTTTTTTTTTAATTTTAAATACCCCTGTCCTAGACAAATCCACAGCGGGATATTTGCCCTAGACTGGACGTAGGGTCAATATTAATCATCCCTAAAACTCTTTCTTCCACAAAACTAGTTTCTATAATTTTTCGGTTTCCTGTGATATTACTTTTTAAAAATTTTCATAAAATAGAATATACTAACCACCTGTGGTGCCGGATTCTACGGAAATGTTACCGCATTTTTTAAATTTTTGCATATATTTTTGTATCGTGGTTGTAGATGGTATTGGGCGATTTATAAATTGTACGGCAAATAAATCTCGTACTCTCCGCAAAGATACGCCGCTGTAAAAAGTTTTCATCATAAAAACTCTTTCTTCGTTATTGTAATTACTCATTTTAATCAAAATCGTTAAAGAAATAACTCGCTGATTTAAAAATTGACAGATAATAACAAAAATTAATGAAAACAAATGTCAGATTGACAGTCATGGCTAATTATATTTGTAAAATTGATCCAATTTTAAAATATTAATTATAAACTAAATATTAAACATTTAAGCTTATTATTGGTCTCAAATGATGCGTAATAATTTTATCTTTCTATTGTTACCATTAATTTTAATGTAAATTCAATTGGGGAGCAGGAATCCGAAAAAAAGTTAAAACCAATGTTAATTCCCTATGTTCACGGCTGGTGGTTAACACCCGGTATATGATATCTTTGCCTAAAAGCGCAAATATTATTTTAAATATTTTCATTCGTAAACAGAGAATTTTTTAATCAAAATATCCCGTCAGAAACTGGTTCATGTCACATTAGCTTGTGATAATTACTTACTTCAAAGAATGCGGAATACCGGCTTACAATTTTTATGTACCCTTTGGAGGATATCACCATTGTTGCAGAACACGAAAATCAGGTTATGCAGGATTTAGCTGCATCCATGCACTTGGTAATTCCAGAACCTTTCAAACAATTGAAAAAAATCGTTTGATTACTTGTTAACCATGGGATTCCCCAACGTTTACGGTGATAAACCCTTTGATTGTCGAACGACAGATCATGAACGAAGCTGACTAAAGTGACAAAGATATATTACAACACAAAGCTAAACCAAATCTAATAGATATAAAATTAACATTTAAAATGTACATGAGTCACAGATAACAAATATTTTTACAACATAAAGACTTTAAAAAGTCCCTAACATAACATGAAATGAATAAAATTGTGCATCTGATACAAATTTTGTTATGGTACCCGCTCCAAGTAAATATATTTTAGGTTGCATTTATGTTTTGTAAAAGTCGCTTTGTTAAATTTCTTGTAATTATTCTTGTATCTATTAGGATGTTTCTGTTTAAATGTGCCTCATACAGGAACGTACAAGCATGATTTACGTATGACTGCAAAGATATAGGTGTGAAGCCAACTAAATCTTTTTAAAAGCAATTAACATTTGCTCACCCTGAAGAAACCTCGAAACAAAATTCTGTTATCTACTAATGAATCTGTTAATTAGAGTCCATTGTTTTTTTGCGTCAATGTATTTAGGGGTTTGCATTTTAGTTGATTCAAATAACCGCTAGTAAAATACGCCGGAAATATTGCCTATTGCTTTCTTATAGATCGAGGAGAAATAAACTCTCTAAAAAGAAATAATAGTCAAGTTTCTTTAAAAAATCTAAAATTAGTGATTTTTTAAAATTCAAATCAATGATTTTCGATTTTTTTAATAAAAATCAAATTTTGCCTAACCCTGATCTGTAGCTAGTAAAAGGTTTGGCCATCTTATTTACAAGTACCTTGGTTGTTATTTGTTCTAATCTAATACTTTATGAAACTCATTTTCGGTTTCTGTGTCTAACTAGATGTACTATTGCTCATTAAATCAGAAAAATTTCAACATGTTGTTCCAGATCACTAACACAATGAATAATAAAATTATTACATATCTACAATCCAATAACAACTTTACAAATATACATTCTGCTGTTGGCTAATCGTAGTCATTCAATTAGAAACTTAAGTAATGATAATGTCAAACGCTTTGCACCGCTATTTTACTTTAAACGAACAGTTATTAACAGAACTAAATTAGAACCATTATTATTTGTCAACGTAACACTACATTCAAAATTCTTTGTACACCTTACTCTGTAATTGTACGAGTATTGTGTTATTTAATAGCAAGATACCATTAGCAACTGCCAATTTATCTAAGTCCACACTGTGGTTATTTCTTAAGTAGAATTTAATGGTCTTAGGAACTATGGGCGTCTTTTAGACAAAACTTTTAACGCAACTTCTTGGAAATAGACGAAATTAAGTGAAAGTTGTGTATAACTCACGACATTTCGAAAAAATGTGTAATTAAGAAACGTATGATAGATCATAAACATGTTTTGAATGTATTAGGTTTAAAGGGTTTATGCAAAACGTCCTTTGGGTTGATCTTAAACAGTTAGTTTCGAGGCAATTAAAAAAAATTCCAACCATTTTATGTTCAATTGGGCATCATCTTCAACTGCACAGAATTCCACTTATTAATTAATACTTACTAGATAATGAGGAATGGACAGAAGATGGTCGAAGTAGGGTATGTTAAACATTTGTAGAAACTATTGGGTCAATTGTAGAACCACAATAGCAGGGATGTACACTTAAAAATATTTGAATGAATTTAAACACCTGTTTAAAAACCTGGAAATTTTCTGTACGTATGTATTGCTTTGGGTGTGTTTCTAATTTCTAGAAACTATAAAGCCCTTTGCAGACAAACTTTCGAATTTTACACAAAAATCTTGCCTTGAAAAAAAATTCCAACATTTTGGAGGTTTGGAAAAATCTTTTTACAAGGTTTATGGCGTGTTTTACATTATTAGAACCCTATTAAACTTATTGTAGAATTTTCGATTTTTATCAAAATAAACGTTTAACCTACACTTGAAAGTAATTCAAAAGACCCCTGTAAAAATTCTTTCAAAAAGTTTCTGAGCGAAATGAAGGTGATCATGTATTGCTGGGGGTGTTTTCCACATTTATAGAAACACTGAAGTAATTTACCTTCGATTATTTCCAAAACAAATTGCAAGGATGTACCTACACAAAATAATTCAAAAATTTTGTAAATTTTTCAAAATTTCTTTAGGCGTTCTTTGAACAAAGGTTGATTTATTTGTATTACTAAGAATAAAGATGCAAGAATTGCATACAAAATATTTAATAATGACTCATTTAAAAAATTACTATTGCCATACGTAGCATGAGTAAGTATTGTGATCGCGAAAATGTTCTAATTCCAGATTTTTTACCTTAACCAAAACGAACAGTTAAATAAAAATTTTGATTATTTAGTCACGATAATATTGCAAGGTTCTCATATTACACAAGCACAATTTAGACCAAATATGAAAGTGGATGAGTAAAGATCACAAAATTTGAACTAGAAAACATTAGAGTAAAGTGCCCTAATATGGAATACTTTTTTGTATTTGGCAATAATATTCACATTTAAACAAAATTTTGCAAAACTAATTATAAGGAATTTGTAATGAATACGCAACACATTACTCGAATTCTGGTACGATATTACAGTAGATATTTCTTGTATAGCTATTTTTTTTAAATGTTACTACTATTCCATATTAAGCTCCCGGGGAACCTAATATGGAATACTAGGGGTTCTTAATATGGAACATAGAATTATTTAGGAAATATACATTAAAATAAACAACTGCTCATAGATTAATCTTTTATTTCTTTCTGATTTGCACCATTACTTAAACCAAACCAAAACTCTGTTATTATAATTCAAGTGTCGTTCGAACTAAATGTTGATAATTTATTTATTTTTTACAGGTAGGACAATAGAATTGTTTTTTTGGGTATTTTGCACATTTTTCGTGTGCCCATTTCTGACACTTTTGACACTAAACCCATATTGCTTTACTTAGTGACCATAATCATATTCATTAAAAGGCACCTCTATGTTCCATATTAGGCATCAATGTGACATTTCAAAAATCGGTATATGTAAAACAGGAAATGGTCCCAATCAAAATTTTGGTCTATTTAATTGAAATGTAAAGGCTCATGCTAAATAAACATGCAATAAAATATTTTATATCATTTACCCTAGCATATAATATTTTGCACTGAGAGATTTAGCCTAAAAACTCAGTAGCACGTCAAAACTATATTTGAATCTGTTATGTAATCTAGTGAATATTTTTTAACTATTTTACATTTGGGAATGTGTGATCAATGTACAAATAGGTACATATACTTTTCAACAGATAAATAATAATAATAATAATCTTTATTTGTTCTGAATATCCCAAAAAAGGTGTAGAACTTGTCACAATAATAATTTACGTACATTACAAATAATATACATAGTTAATAAAAAAGAAAAAACACAGAAAAATGATATTTAAATATAACATTTTACAAAGTCAGCATCATTTAAATATTCGCTTACTCCATAGTAAGCTTTAGAAATCAGAACTTTTCTTAATTTCTTCTTCAATTCGCGGGTGGGAAGATTTATTATACTCTCAGGTGATGTGTTAAATTTATTATATATAGCAATAATTGTGGAGGCTACATTTTTTTGAAGATAGGTATATTTGAAACAATCGGGTTTTAGGTTTTTTTTATGTCGCGTATTGGCTGCATGATTTCTTATATTCTCTTCGAACAGATCTACATTATTTTTTACGAACATGATGGCTTCGAGGATAAATAGACCGTAAAAGGTTAATATTTCGTTGTCACGAAAAGTTTCTTTGCAGTGATCTCGGTAGTTCAGGCCAAATATCGCTTATTCATTGTCATAAAACTGATAATAGGTAACTGTTCCATATTAGGGCACTTTGCTCTACTAATATGAAGTTTATTACAATATTACTTTGCGCCAAGATGTTCAACTGCAAAGAGACGCATATGTTTCCGCGATTCGCCGTTTTTATTAATGCGATTTGTTTGCTCTGTGATTAAGGAGGTCGCCCTGTACATTACTACAAAATTGGACCAGTTTTTTCAAAAAATTAACTTTAATTGGTGCAGACGTGACGACAGCTCATTTTTTAGTTTCATTCAAGGTAAAAGTTGCCATCTTTATTGCGCTCCATGACCAATGGAATGTGAAAATTTAATTTATAACAACTTATTGCACATTTAGAGGCTAATCTATTATTAAACAGGTATAATATTCATTGTGAAGCATTTGGCAATGAAGAAGACACGGCGATTATATCTTAGGTGCTGTCACTTTAAGACTACCGGTTGTTAACAATCAGTGAAACTATATTCATGATCATGTATCATTGTCGTATACAAGTTGTCATCTTGATGTAAGAGCAGCCTTAGCAGTCATACAAACGACAAGAAATATAAAAACAATTAAAGTCCAAACAGAAGCAGATACTATTCCACATTAAATTCACTAATTTTTGAAACGTTTTGTAACTAGTTTTGTGTTAAAATTTGCAAATGTTATTGCCATGCACAACCACCAAAATTAGATTCAATATGAAAAGAATATATAGCAGCAGTACCTGTGTTAAGGCTTGTTAATTGTATCCCAAAATTTTACGAAATATTAGCTACAATCTTCAAAACTTTATACAGGGTGAGTCATTAGTGGGGGATCGGTCGATTGTGGCTAAACGGTTTGAGATAGAAAGTTGATTCAAACGGTATTTCATACAGTTTTTTCTTCAGAACACGATAAAAATATTTTTAAATATACAGGGTAGGTCACCTCTCTAAAACCAATAGCAACTTTTATATTTCTAATACAACACCCCATTTTTTATTTAATATTCTTGACCGCCTTCATTTTAGCTTTACATCGATATAAATTAGTACAGGTTTTTATGCGGTCTTGTCACTAAAAAAAAATTATTTTCAAAATTTTTCAAGGTTTTAAGTCTTTGTTTAAAAAATTCTCCTGAGGTCATTTTTCGAAGCACAGAGTTGTAATTTAGTAAGGACGTGCAGAAAACATTGCTCTATTAGCTCGATACGAAAAAGTTTGAATCACGCATACAGGGTGTTCATAAATAGGTGGCAACTTCCATGATTTTCAAAAGCTCGTAACTCGATTTTTTTAAATGCAAACCCCTGTATTTTCTTATGTCGTCGAATTCGTCTTTAAGAGAGCTTCATTTTTTGTTAAGTATGTCCTATATCCAAAACTCATACTTTTCGAGATATTCGACATTTTTTCTTCTAATCGCTATTGAAGCAAAGGTGCCGTGGAATCGAAAAAAACTGACTTTTCACTTCACTAACGTCAAAAACTAGTCATTTATATCTTAAATTATTGCATTTTATATTCAACAAGATGGTTTACTCGGCGTTGCACGGGCGATTACAATTTTAATTAGTACTGTTTTAACTTGAATAAGCCCAATAATTCCAAATCATACACAAATGACATACTCTGATCAATCATCTTTTCATTTTCTTATAATTCCTTAAAAAATAACTATTTATTGCTTAAAAATTGAATAATAACTCAAATTTATTTTCTTTCGTCTTGTTTCAATTAAAAATGTACTGATAAAAATAATACTTCATGTACATTTATTACTAATTGTATACAAAACAATCTTTACTTGTGAAATACACCGCGCCGTATCGTGTTATGACCAGGTATTTGCCGACGTAAGATCGAATCCCGTCCAAGTAATTTTTTTATTTTTTTAATTGGTAATATGTGCTTGTACTTAAAGTTTGGCGTTAGATCTGCAAGGTCCTAAATAGTAACTGTGCAAAATTTGGTCCCGATCGGTCAACGGACCTAGGATTCTATAGCGAACAAACAAACAAACACACAAACAAGCTCTTTTATATACAGGGTGCGCCATTAGTGCGATAAAGTCCATTATTACCCTTAATGTCAACTTAATAAAAAAAATTTTTATTGAAACTTATAGTATTTCTAGAGGTGCATGTTTTAAAATTATTTTCAAGTATACAGGGTGTTTCATAAAAGTGGGGCGTCACTAAAGGTATTTTTTTTAAATTGAACACCCAGTATATTTTTGCATAATCGAATTCAGCAAGAAAATCTCCATATGACAGTATTTTGTTTTTTTCATTTTTTTGCGACGTTGCCAATTTATCTTAAAAAATCTTTGAATTTCCAGAAAAACAGGGTACAATACTTGCCAAGAGCACAACGTTATGAATAATAATTGGCAAATGATATTTTGCACATACAAAGTCAAAAGGTGTAGTCATAGTCTAAATACATCAAAATTAATTTATATTATACAGGGTGTTTCTTATAGATGTGCCAACTTCCCAATTTTCAAACATCAATAACTTTATTTTTTCAAATGGAACACCCTGTATATTATTACGTGATTTTGTTGCATTTTTGTTTTTCTTCAACTTTTCTTAATACTTACCTATACCTAAAATAAATATTTTCTGAGATATTTACATTTTACTTATTCTTATAAGCGTTGTGTAGGAATATCCTAGTTTTCTCGGAGTAGGCCCCGACTTTGACAATAGAAACAATAATTTCTGTAGTAACAAATGTCAGAGTAAATTGCTGTCAATTGTTAAAACATAAATAAATGAGTATAACATATTTTTATGCAATATGAATTTTCCAAAAAAAGAATTGATTGATACGGTCTATGTTGAGGGTGGCGTATTTTCGATGCCCATACAGGGGGGGTATCTCGGTTATCAGAGATTTAAAAAAACTAAGTACGTAATCTCGATTTCTTTTTTCGAGAGGAATTTATTGTCGTAAACAGATTTTTGATATTTTTTAATTTTCGAAATATAGTTTTTTTTTAATCTCTGAAAATTACCGAGATACCCCCCCCCCCCTGTATGGGCATCGAAAATACGCCACCCTCAACATAGACCGTATCAATCAATTCTTTTTTTGGAAAATTCATATTGCATATGTTATACTCATTTATTTATGTTTTAACAACTGACAGCAATTTACTCTGACATTTGTTACTACAGAAATTATTGTTTCTATTGTCAAAGTCGGGGCCTACTCCGAGAAAACTAGGAAATTCCTACACAACGCTTATAAGAATAAGTAAAATGTAAATATCACAGAAAATATTCATTTTAGGCATAGGTAAGTATTAAGAAAAGTTGAAGAAAAACAAAAATGCAACAAAATGACCTAATAATATACAGGGTGTTCCATTTGAAAAAATAAAGTTATTGATGTTTGAAAATTGGGAAGTTGGCACATCTGTAAGAAACACCCTGTATAATATAAATTAATTTTGATGTATTTAGACTATGACTACACCTTTTGACTTTGTATGTGCAAAATATCATTTGCCAATTATTATTCATAACGTTGTGCTCTTGGCAAGTATTGTACCCTGTTTTTCTGAAATTCAAAGATTTTTTAAGATAAATTGGCAACGTCGCAAAAAAATGAAAAAAACAAAATACTGTCATATGGAGATTTTCTTGCTGAATTCGATTATGCAAAAATATACTGGGTGTTCAATTTAAAAAAATACCTTTAGTGACGCCCCACTTTTATGAAACACCCTGTATACTTGAAACTAATTTTAAAACATGCACGTGTAGAAATACTATAAGTTTCAATAAAAACTTTTTTTTATTAAGTTGACATTAAGGGCAATAATGGACTTATCGCACTAATAGCGCACCCTGTATATAGATTAATGAACACATTCCCCTAGTTAGTTAATTTAGAGGTATAATTACAGCAAAGATAAGTTCGCTTTTTTAAAGTGTTGTCACAAACATTATCTAATATCATGCGGAAAAGTTTGTATTGAATACATTAATAAAGTAACGACAGTGTTATATTTACACGGGAAAAGCAACAACGCTAAAAATGGTTATTACATAGATAAGCAAATGATTGCTTATTTAAATTGAGTTGTATAACAATTTTATCACAATTCTTAACACATTATCGTAGATATAAAACATTGGTTGTTATTTTGATATAATATCAAGTTACTAAGACATTTTTTCCTGGTAAAATTCTTCTTGAAATAAATACAGTCAAATATCTTCTTCTCTTCTTAATCGGCCCCTGTTGTACCTTTCGGTGTCCAGGTACGTTTTTCTAATTCTTGATTATGTTTCATCATCCTATCTATCATTGGATAACTGTAGAACATCTCTCCAACTGACTCCTTTTCACTAAGCCATGTCTCACTTCTTTTCCCATTTTATTCTTGGTCTTCTTCTATTTCTTTTCCCTCT